>CM044562.2:3447170-3867170 GCA_024416835.2 Perccottus glenii
AATATGGTGCAGTGTCGTCCTATAACCGGAACCCCTGTTCATACTGTCAATGTGTCCTTGGGCAAGACACTTAACCTGCCTTGCCTCCAGTGCCACAGCACCAGTGTATGTGTTGGATGGTGAACAGAGAAGCCCTTTGCATGGCAGCCCCTCTCTCAGTCTGCCCCTGGAGTGAATGGGGTGAATAAAAGCATGATGATGATGAAGCATGAACCACTTTAAGTGCCCGAGAAGCAGTAGCGGCTGATCTATTATGGGCGCTGGGGCGCCGCCCCTCCTACCAAGTAAAAAAAAATAATAATAATTCAGTTTGAAAAAAACATGACTTTCTTCTGTACGTGTTTTTCACACTAGAATGAGGGAGAGGGGTGGGGAGGGGTCTTTTGTCTACCAGCTTCATCATGTGCCGCATAACATCATAAATGTGTAGTTTTCTTTTTACAGTCTATGGTAGTTTTATGCTCGGGGCGCCGAGAAAGGACGCCCTCACTATCTAACCAATGGAGCTCTGATATGCTATAAAACGTCACTAAATGTGATCAATTCAACCAATCAGTGACGCGCAGTAATAATTCTCCGATGGGCGCTTTGCCTCTGCGCCCATCGGAGAATAACATGAGTTGGGTGTGGTCACGTGGCAGACAAGGAAGCGTCTTACACTGGAGGCTTTTCGCGGACATGGTACACTAGGAAGCCGTGGCTAACCGGCTGTGGAGTAACTAACTCGCTGTTTTGCTTCCCTTGTTTGCTTTGAGCAGAGGAGATGCTGAGTGCTTGGAGGATTTTGATGTTTTTGTTTTTTTGTCTGTCTTAGAGGTGGTTTGCTGTACGATTCATGATGTGAACACTGGAGACAATGTAAATAATTTTTATTGACTTGCTCACCATTACAATTGGTAATGCACAGTCTTCTTCATCTAGTTGTTACTCCATGTAATAACAGCGACTATTTACCTCTTTGTGTTTATTGAATATTGACGCAAATTACAGCAATTATAAGTTCACCTTGTATGACTTGGTTTCCTTGTATGACGTGTATGACTTGTATGACTTAGTAAGACCTTGTCTTTGAAAGAACAATATTTGAAATCTACAAGGACATTCTAAATTCATACTTTAATAATTACATTAGATGCTATTTGTTTTTAAATCGTTACTTTGGTGTTAATGTAATAAATAAACAGCAGAAATCTCCCTCAGCCCCCCCTACTTTTTCCATCACAAGCCGCCGCTGCCGAGAAGGTTACAAAATAGTGCTATATAACTTACTTCACCTTGGATAACTGACACTAAATATCACAGTTTTCCATTATTGCTCAAAACCTTGCACAGAAAGTCCAAAACCACATACACAATAGATCTTATATCTTTTGAAAAACATTAAATGAAAAGAAAATCTCAGTTTTAAAGTGTCTAATGCAGACAAGCATAGTTGCATAGTTTAGCAAAAAGTGGCTCTAACCTTTTACTCCTCATGTGTCAAATTGTGACATGTTTGCATTTATTATGAATTTAAAGTGTCACCAATTGTAAAAATAAATAACAAAAAAAACAGTAAAAAAATCAATTGTCTTTGTTTGAGACAATGTAAAAAAACGTGTTTAATTCCAGAATGGTGCCTTTAATATTCTTAAAAAAGTGGTCTTAAAAAACACACTCTCTTAACACACTAGTGGAAAAAGTAACTAAACCAATTGACAAACATTTGTGTACTTTAGTCACGGCTGATATGAAAATGGTACATGTTGTAAACCTAACACTGTGTCTATCAATAATATACCATTTATGCCCTGAGCTGTCGAGTTGAACAACAAGAGAAATGAAAGCAAATGGAGATTGGGATTCCCCTGCACTTTCTGTCACCTCTTACACTTACACTAAGCCTAAGCCCAAGTGAACTCAAAGGTCGTTTGGTCACATTAAGGCCATAAACATGATTGACCTGTGTTCCTTGTTTTATTTGCTTGAGCTTTACTAAGAAAAGAAATTGCAGATTACAGTAATGCGCCACTTGAGTTTCCAAATAAATCCATTTTATCCTCATCATGTTAATGTATAACCGCTCTGGGAAAGATTGATCTCTATTTTTATCTACGTCATCTTACCTTATGCTTTCACCGACAAACTTTTGCAACGAATATGAACGGTTTATTTTTTACAGCTTCAAGAAATTAGCTGTAGTTCTTTTGAAAGTAAGGGTGCCTCAGAAGGACAAGTCAAGTCACATTAATATCTAATAATTTGTATCTGAACAGATGGGGAAGATAGTCTGTAAAAAGGACCTAAAGAAACTAACCAACGTTTCTTGGTCTACTTTTAAAGATTAAAGTTTAAATGCTGTTTCAAATCACACCTGGGTTATGCATCGTGACCTTTTGACCTCGGCATCATACATTTATTTTGCACATTTTTTCTTGATTGTTTTGAACTTAACTAAAGGTTACTCTTTTATTTTTACCTTGGCATAAAAGTCACTTCCAGTGAATGTAAAGTCACACAGCAGGTCAAACAAGTTTACGGCTAACAATAACTTGGCAAAGACACAAAGCACAACTTACACCCGGATGCAAACTTCAAAAGTAAAACAAGCTCCTTACATGCTTTTGCTTTAGAACGGAATCACTCAACTCATCTGGCAATGTTCCATCAGAGTCTTTTTTTTGGAGAAATATGAGCAAACATTTCCAAGTAACATCAGGCCAGTTATATGTAATTTCATAATAACACTCTTGCACACTTCTTTTGAAAAACATTAAGGAGAAATTCTTTGCTCAATAGTTACGTATAGGTTCTATCGCTTTTCTTTATCAAACACAAGGAACTAAAATGTTTTTTTGTTTTTCCAAAGAAGGTATAAGGTAACGTCATTAATAGAATGATATATATATATTTAGGGACCGTTGCCATAGCAGTTAACAATTCAAAACGTCGGCTGCAGGTAAAGTAGTGGTGTTTTTATGGAGGTGCAGACAATGACAACAAACCCACTGAGCTAACACACACCCATGACTACTGTATTTGCTAATAGAGCTTACCTATATGCTTGTATTAACCTGCTCCACCACTGTCTGAACTAGCATTAGTACCAGCCCCTTTCACACATAGTTCCCTGTAAATGACCAGGAACACATTCCCAGCAGCCCTTGTGTTGTTACATTGTTCACACGAGCAGAGAAATGCCAGAACTTGCAGGTAACTCTTGACATGGCAGTTACAGGTGTGTTAACAGGTGTGTTAACTGCCAAAGTCAAAATTATAAATGAGACAGAAGAGCAAATGTGTATTCACACCACAGCCGTCCCCACACTTTTCCTGTAATTTCACTTGGTCTTCATCTCAAAAATGTCCAGAACAGTTTCTTGGGGAAATCAGTTCTGGCTCTTTTCACACTTGACCCTGTTCTGGTGTACTGCGTGTGTGAGGAGGAAATAGTTTTGATTGGAAATATGTAGGGTGGAATACCAGAAAATGTATTTGGTTTGTTGTAAAGCTGATGGAACAACTGGGACCTGTTACTGACTCATCACTCATTTTAGTGAATATACAGTTACATTTACATTTATTCATTTAGCTGACGCTTTTATCCAAAGCGACTTACATTGTTCTAATGTAATTACCAGTGTTACAGTCACTGGAGGCAAGCTGGGTTAAGTGTCTTGCCCAAGGACACAACAACAGTATGAACTGTGGGGAGAGTGGGAATCGAACCGCCTACCTTCCGGTTGAAAGACGACCACTCTACCCACTGAGCTACTACCGCCCAGTTGTATAAAACTTATTTTATTACAAATATTTTACTAACCTTTCCTTAAAACACCAGTATATAACAGTATCTATTTTAATATGTAGCTATTTTACTCTTATTTGCTCATTTATCTAATAGTCATCCACACTATTGATAACATGGAAAAGAGGGGAAAGTATTGGTTTAAAATTTGTTTGTGCAAATTAAATGGTGTAAATATCAGCAGAGATTGCATTATGCCTGATTACTGTGAAAACAATTTACTGTGAAAACAATCTCAAGACAGGTTGTCATAACAATGGAATTTTCACATTCCCCAAACCTTTCATCGAAACAAAGATGCTCGGAGGAAAACACCTCCTGTGGCTTAACACTGCAGCACAATATTGTAATCTTACATATTTAAGGTTCAGGCAGCAGGGATTATCTCAGTGGTTAAAGAGATCTGATGAAAAATAAGCTGGACAGATGCAGTAAACAACAGAAAACCTATGCCCATTTATTTCTTTTTTTCCTATTATTTGTTTTGGTAGGTCTGTAGTTCAGTGATGGAGCTGGGATGGCCACATACAGCCGAGTTTGACCTGAAGTGGGCCGGACCAGTAAAATAATAACATTATAATCTGTAAATAACAACAAATTTTTGTGCAACAAAAAAGGCTACTGTTGTCAAAAGCCTTCAGCTGTATGTTTTCACAAATACATCCTTGCAATATGGTTTTGATGCTAATGCTACATAGGTTAGTTTCACTGCTGCATCACTGACCTCTCGGCTACGGGTAAAAACAGACTTTATAGTAAGTAAATCATTTAATTCTGTATCCACTTACTACTTCATTTTACTTAATTTGTACTCTTAAAATCAGATTTCCTAAGACCTACTCTTTACTTTTAAGTCTATTTGCTAAAAAAAAAAAAAATTAAATATAATTTTCATGCACAGACCGTAGCTCCAGTTTTGTATGTATTGGCAGTGTAAGTATTTTTATGGTCAAGGTGATTTTGGGAAATAAATATAATATTGAGAAGCTGCTGAATAGTGACTGCTTTCACTCAAATATTTTACTAGCAACTTTCACATCTTCAATTGTACTTCAAAGGAACTGTACTTTCACTTAAGACTTTGGCCAGCTCGATACAGCTCTTCTTCCTGATAACACGTCCAAAAACAGAGACAGCCATAATGCATAATCTCAGAATTAATCCTCTTTTTTTTTTTTCTCCTGCTGCTCAGCTCTATATTGTTTACTACAGTCAAACTGGAAAAACAGCTCGGGCGGGGAGGTCCGGTAATGTCACGAGGATAAGAAAGTACCAGTGGTGACTAATGGTTGTTACGGTCACCCTTTGCCCAGGTTTACTGATTTCAGGGCGGGGCAAATCTTCTTCTGTAACAAAAGCACTCACTGTAGGTTCAACTCTGACTCACAGCCTGAAAACAAACATTTAGTCACATGTTCTTTACTGTTTCCACTTTCATTATCAGTGAAAGAGAAGCGCTGGCTCAGATACAACATTTGATATCACGTGTTTTGGTATCATTGTCATTAAAAATTATCCACATTCTGTTGTAAAGTACCTGCATTTCCTGTTTATGAAAATTTCCTAGATAAAAAGTTGGTTTATCAAAATACAGAATTTTTCTGTCCGAGTTTGTCAGATTATTTGACTCTCATGATTTTCCCGGCCACTCATTAAGTTTAGAGGAAGGACATGCCTTTATTTGTATGCACGTTTTAATGCATATGAAAAAAGTACAGTTTAATCACTTAATATCATATTGTTACAGGAATCTGTGAAAAAACAAGACCTTAGGGTGTCATTCAGTCTTTATTATCCAGGACTTTAATAGATCAGTGTTTTCAGTCTTGAACAGCAGCTTTGGTCAATCACAGCTCACTTCTGGAAAAGGGGCGCTCCTATTGTTCGACACAGATGTCAATAAAAGTAAGTAGTGGCTGCCATTAAAACAGAGAAAGTGTAGCTACTGAATAAGTCTTTTTTACATCAAAACAGCACAAATAACTCAGTCACCTTTACACTTCCGTTTGATGTAATGTATTAGTGTATTGCAGAGAAAAACTTTCCAGTTTTACACGTTTAATAAAAGTGACACAGGAAAGCTCCCTGAGCTGCTTTTGGAGGTGAGCGTTGAGTCAGTAAAATGTCAGTCCAAGTTCCTTATGCATTATAACAAACAGAAAATCCATTTTCTGGTATCCCTTCCAGTCAGAAGAGACAGTCCTGCTGAGTTCAACAAACCTTTCCTAAAGCATCTCTTCTCACAGCAAGAGGTAGTTTTTAGAACAAACTGTAAAGAGTGGCTCTAAAACTGAGGAGGGTGCAGCTGCCCGGCCCTCCACCTGAGTTCCAGGTTCTAATGTGGCCTTTGCTCTACAGTTACCATGTGGATGTTTATTAGCTCAGTAGGTTAGGTTTGTTGTCTTTTTATTGGAAATACTTGTTAGAGGTAAATGAGCTACTACTGCAGAGTTACCAAAGATGTTATTTACTTTTTCTTTAATTAACAGTATGGGTTATTTATAATCTTTTTTATTTTATTTTTCTTATAACATACCGGTACTGCATGAATCCTTTGTCTATTAAACCCAATGTCAATCCTCTTTTTCATTAAATGTCATTAAAACCATGCCTTCTCAACTGGTGGGTCGGGAACTTAAGTGGGCCATGAGAGTGAGGTTAAAAACACATATACTGTTTAAATACTTTAAACAGTTAAACAAGACCTATATAATGTAAGACTTACACAGTATATTGAAATTGGTGCATTATGAAACAATCAAATATTGACAACATGCTTGGGCTGTTTTTTTTTCTCGGCATTGATACAATATGACACGACTTTAATCTTACTGCTAAAAAAATCCCATTGTTGGTTTAGCTTGAAATGACAAAGGCTTATTCCATAATCTTTTTTATGGATCTGTCAAAAGGAAAAAGAAAATAAACATGCCATAACATATTCATTCACAGTTTGCTTTGAAAGAATGGAATATCCTAATAACCTTTCAATTGCGTTTTAATAAAGATGTGAACTTGTTACAAAACAGCCCTATTAACTCGTAGCCCCATGACTCAGGCAATGATGCCATGACTCACAGAAACAAAAGCTTGTCCACTCAGAAACTGTCTCTTCATTTTTTTTTCATCAGCTGTACATCATGTTCAGATAGGGTTACATTTTTCCTCAATTAGCACAAGTGGAACATTCTCAAGTTGCACAAACCTGATATTGTTTTGTGATTCCTGTCGGCACCCTCTTCCATGACTGCAACCGACTGGAGCACTTTTTATTGCTCAAGGCGTTATGTCTTTTCTCACTGACACACCTCCAACAGTAAACAGTAACTCAATGAAACTTTACATCAGTCTAATAAAGTGATTTAAAGTGCAGTTGCCTAAAGTATTTACAGGTGTGGTATGGGTCCTATGAGAAATAGGTGTTGATGAATATGTCAGGTTTTGTTTTATTGCCTGGCAGAGAGTACGTGCAGACCAGATAGACAGGAAACAGAGGGACAGATTATGACATCAGTCTAAATAAAAGCAGTAGTTAATGTGAAAGTCACAATTTGAATTCAATAGAATTTTTTAAACAGAGACAGTGCACATTTAACACTAACCTCATACAGAGTACGGAAGTATGCATTGTACTAGGGTTTAGGTGAGTAGCCAATTTGCACCTTTTGTTTCTGAAGTAGATATTTCACTGTATTATAACTTAAAAATGCATGTAAATGGGGTTTTGGATACCAGTTTATACCCAGCCTTGCTAGTTAAATGTATAAAACAGATCACATTTACATTTAGTCATTTAGCAGATGCATTTATCGAAAGCAACTTAAAAATGAGTGAAACAATGGAAGCAATTATAACAACACAAGGTAGCAAAAAGCATAAGTGCACTAAAAACTAGTCAGTTTAAACCCAGCACAGTATACAAAGCTAAGGATAGGAAGTTTTTTATTTATTTATTTATTTTTCAAGAAAAGGAATAGATAGAAAGGAAGTAGAACTCAGTGTTTGTCAGCCTGGTGTTGATGGAAGAGATGTGTTTTCAGGCGTTTTTTAAAGATGGCTACAGAATCTGCTGATCTTGTATCAGCAGGTAGATTATTCCACCAATGTGGAACAGATCTTTTTTGGACGGTACCACCAAACGTTGTTAATTTGCAAAGCACAAGGATCTGGTAGGAACATAGGTCTGTATTAAAGAGTGAAGATATGAGGGTGTGGAGCCAGTGGTGGTCTTGTAGGCCAAGAGCATAGCTTTGAACTTAATGCGAGTGTCAACCGGGAGCCAGTGTAACCTAATGAATAGAGGAGTTACGTGCGCTCTCTTTGGTTCATTAAAGACCACTCTTGCCGCTGCATTCTGGATCAGCTGCAGAGGTTTGGTTGTGCAGGCAGCGAGTCCAGCCAGTAGAGCATTGCAATAATCCAGTTTGAACAAGACAACAAGTTTGAACAAGCCTGGACTAGGATTTGCATAGAGTGCTCTGATAGGAAAGGTCTAATTTACCGGACTGGGTGGTGCTGACGATATAATTTATGAAGTTTAGCTAAACATCAATTATTAAATACCACTCCCGGGTTTCTGGCTGTCCTGGACGATGTAATGGTTGATGGGCCTAGTTGAATGGAGAGGTTATGGCAGGTCTTTGGGTTGGCTGGAATCACAAGCAGTTCCGTTTTTCCAAGGTTCAGCTGCAGATGATGGTCCTTCATCCAAAGTGAAATGTCACTCAGGCATGCCGAGATCACATATACAACTTGATACAATAGTGCTTAAACTGTGCTTTTTGGAATATTGTAAACGGGATGCTTTGTGGCATTTGTGTAGTAATGGCTTTCTTCTGGCGACTCAACCATGCAGCCCATTTTTCTTCAGGTGCCTCCTTATTGTGCATCTTGAAACAGCCACACCACTTTTTTTCAGAGAGTCCTATATTTCAGCTGAAGTTATTTGTGGGTTTTTCTTTGCATCCCGAACAATTTGCCTGGCAGTTGTGTCTGAAATCTTTGTTGATCTTTCTGATCTTGGTTTGGTTTCAACAGAACCCCTCTTTTTCACTTCTTTATTAGAGTTTGAACACTAATGATTGGCATTCTCAATTCCTTGGTTATCTTTTTATATTCCTTTCCTGTTTTATACAGTTCAATTACCCTTTCCCTCAGACAATGCTTTGGAATTCTCCATGACTCAGACAGAAACATCAGTGCAGCACTGGATGAGAGATGCAAGGGTCGGTCAGGAGCCCAGAAACTCACTGACTTTTTATACACACTCACACTGATTACGGGCAAACACATCACAGGTGAGGATCTTTAGTAGCCATTCAAACCTGTTTGTGTTTACTTGTGTGCATCTTATCAAGCCACAATGACCAGGGTATCTAAACATGTCAGTGAAGGTTCTCAGTCATCCAGGTCATCTTGAAGAGGTTAAAGCATTTTGTCTCTTATTCCAAGAGCCTTAATCAATTCTGAGATCATCTGGTTGGAGAGCTGAGCTTTATCTCTAGAGGGAGGGGTTTGACTTGAAACTAAACCTGATAGGTTCAGGTTGTTCTGGTCTCATGGCCGTTTGAGTAAAACTGTTTGGATTAAATCAAGACAGTTTTAGAACAACAACAACACCTGAATGGAACAGTGTCACTAACGACTCTCCTGAGCCGTTACTGACTCTCACATCAGGAGTCACACTGTCCTTTCACAGGTAACGACTATGAGACCAGAACAACATTGTCCTATCAGGTTTAGTTTCAGGTCAAACCCCTCCCTCTAGAAATATAAACTCAGCTCTCTTACCATGATCTCAAGATTGATAAAGTTTCTTGGAATTAGAGACAAAACGTCTTTACCTTTAAAAAGTCCAGATGCTTTTGCTTTAACCTTTTCTTCAGGGTATGTAAACTGTAAGATTAATACAAAGTAAAAATTTAACCATGGCATTTAATTTAAAGCAAAACCAATGCTGTTGCTGGGAAATTTTTTTTTAAAGTTGTATCTATTTATTATAAGAGTGACTGTAACGCCAAAGGGCTTATTTCTCCATTTATCCATCTTATGACATTAAACAGGATTTTCTGGTTGTAACATAATAGATTCTCTCTCCAACCAAAGTTAAACATATTAATTAAATATGAATTAATTGATATAATACTATGGTAATAAATCAGAAAATGATTTTGGGAAATGGTTTTATAAAAAAAACGAGAGGAAACCCTGCTCTTGATGTTGATTAAGTGCCCATACGATCACATCTTGATCTCTGTGTGCTCCTGACAACAACATGGCCTTGAGCCAGACTAATCTCCCTCATTCACTCTGAAGAAACTGTGCCGTAGCGTTCAGAGGGAATAAGGGATTGAGTTAACGGCAACAGACAAGACAGATCAGGAGAGGAAAGACTGAGGTTGGATATATTCAAGCTGTAAAGCAGTGACAGAGAGGTGACCTGGCGCTTTATTCCAGTGAGGAATCTCCTATAAACACCTGTGTGCAAACACAGAGCAGCCACATGCTCCACCAATGTTGACTGTAATGTGAGAATAAGACGAGTGAAAACATAGCTGTGGTTAAAAAAAGTCTCAGTGTCACTCTTCAGTGTTACAACACAATTAAACTGCTGACAAGTAGGCTGGTGTGAAAGAAAACTCCAGAGTCAACTGTGTGCAAGTGCAAGTCATTTAATTTATTCACATATGTACAAAAAACAACTCTACAGTATGATCTCATATCAACCAGAACTTGAATTGTCTTTTTTTGTATAGGTATAGTCTTTTTTGTGTGTGTTTTGTGTATTATTAGATTTTTTATTAGATTATATTATTTTCTAATATTTCATCATTTTATCATGTTTTAAAAAAAAATTATCAGATGCTCATCAACTTACCCAAAAACATTTCTCTACTTTTGAAATGATTGACCAAATAAAATTTAGGATTTGAGTCAAAATATTTAATTCATTGCCATAATGGGCGTTTATCCAAATGGATTTTACCTCAGATTGAACAATACGTATAGGTCTTAAGATAAAATTTTAAAGTTACCCTCAGTTTGTCAGGGTACCTTTATTTTTTTCTTTCAGTCCTAAACTTAATTTGAAAAGTATCCCTCTAAATCGGCCTCTGTCAGGACTTGGATTTGGTTTCTATAACCTTCCTCTTTTATGGATTCCAATGTTTACAAACACTGCTCTTGAACTTGACAAGACTGAACTTGACTGGGTATCGATAGACTCTTTTCAGTTAGAGTGGCCTTGACTACAACCCTACTAAGTACCATATAACATTATCACATGTTAGAATCTTGTAAAAGTGTGTCTGGTTCATGGGACGTCCTGGATCTGATACGATCCCAAAGTGGCGAGACTTGAGCCACTGAGCCTCAGCCTAGACTGTCTGCAAATTAGAGAAATTAGCCCAGGCCGATGTGTCCTAGTGAAAGAGTACCAAATCCTCTGTGCCATACGCTCCCCCCAAAGCCCGCCACACGCTCAGCACTCCTCCCGTCCTAGAATAGCAGTCCGACCATATGGCAGCCAATTTACTGTTTCACCGGCCAAGTTTAAAAAAAGAAAGAGACAGGACAACGGGCCGGTACAATTATAGTTATACTGTTGAACGTATAGATTAAAGGTTTAGTCATTGACCTAGTATTGTGATGCTGCACTTGTGGCTTTATTAACAGTGTTTAAAATGAAAGTGGCGTTTAAGTACTTTACATTGTAATAGGTGGTACTTAATGTGATTGTTTTTTTTAACCAAAAAAAAGTTTTTTTAGAAGGGGAAAAAGTTTGTAAAATACCCTTTCAATAGTATATAATCACAGGCACAGGTGGTAGAGCAGTTGTCCAATAACCGGAAGGTTGGTAGTTTGATTCCCGCTCTCCCCAGTTCATACTGTCATTACTTGCCTCTAGTGTCTGTAGGTCTGGTGTATAAATGTGTGAGTATGTTTGGAGGTTGGAGAGTCCGTTGGCACAAAATGGCTACCACGTCTCCACCTCCAGTGTAAAGTGAATGAATAATCGATCCATTATTATTATCAAATCAATCTTTATATTTGTCTATCTGTATACATTCAAAGCTCCACAGAACCTAGTGAATATAGCCTTTACTTCCTGTTGTTACAAGCTGAGCACTGCTGGAGGTGAAGCACACTCATGTATTTGGGCAGACATTTTTGTATTTATGAACTACATTCACTTTTTGGGGGAGGGGAAAGAGAAGAGATTTGAAAAAGAGATTTAAGTATACTGTGATTTACTCTTTTCATTTTAATCTAACCTATCCATGCTTTGTAATGTTTAGTAATAAAGCTACAATAGGCCTTTTTAGGCATAAAAACACATTTGTAAAATAGCTTGTGAAAATGTGGTCATTTTAATTTTAATCATTTAATTTAAATCACTTATTATTTATTTAATTTTATTTTTTTCATTTACCTGGTCTCATCTTTAAGTCCAATCAATTAAAACATGGTCTTAGTACAATACAATAACATCCTGTCACAAAGTCTGTGAAGGTTCTCAGTCATCTTGAACTCCAGATGCTTTTACTTCAACCTTATTTTTTATCCTGTCACAAGTACTTAGAGCAGGCAGAATTTAGTTTACCCCACTATTGTACTTTTTATTGGTTTTATTTAAAGTAGAGTAGGCATCAGTCTGACATAACTTCACTCATTTAACAAAGAATAACCCCTCCATTAGTTTGGACTGGACTGTTAGGATTGAATGTTTCCTTGGTTATGTCCTAATTAATCATACACTAAGCTTGGTCTCGCTTTGGTCTGAGCACCTACTTTCCTCGGTCATGACTTGGCCTGATTTTTTGCCCTTTATTTTTTTCCCATCAGGTGAGTTGACCTAGAGTCTTGTGTCACAGAAAGTAAAGGGGACACTCCTCAGACAGGTGTCGTCCAGGGCTTTTCCTGTGACCTGCCCTACATCTGCAGCGGGGTAAGTCCATCACGAGCACGGTGCACGCCTGAATCGCTCCAAGAAAACACTGGGTTTTATCTGTTTATGTGTGTGGGCAGGGGGTCTTAGGGGTCTTAGTTAAAGACAGTGAGATGTAGGTCAAGGAGATAGAGTGGCAGCAGATTGCTCATTAAGTGCCAAACCAAGCAAAAGTCTAAGAGTGTGTTTTGCAGTGGCATCAGGTCGGCCATCTGCTCCTTCTTTATTCGTTCATTAAGATGCCTCCTTTGTGTGTGCGTGGATGTGTGTTAATGTGCAAGCATTTACACACAACTACTTACAGCGGCCAAGTGCGCAACGTCACTGGTGTTGTTGTCCGAAAGCAGCAGTGGTGCGTCAGATGGCTCAATCACATGACCGCAGCGGCGCGTGATTGGACAAGCCGTTGAGTTAAAAACGCCTGGCGCAATACCAAAGCTCATGAGACTGTGGAGATAGCTGTACAGTGGACACCCGAAAGAAAGAAAAAGACTGGATCTAACTTTAAGAAAACACTGACAATAACAGGAGACCAAAAACAGAGATTTGGAAAAGGACAATGAAGTAATGACATAGCCAAAGAAATGAGGATCCTACAGCTTAATGAATGTGTCAAAGTAAGTTTTAGCTCATCTTTTTGTTCAGTTTTAGTTGATTTTTTTAAACTGATAATGGTAAGAATGTAAACAGACTGGTGGCTTCCTAAGAAAATCCATTTTGTGAGAATGACAAGATCTGGATGTGGGCCAAGTGCAGTGTCAGTGAACTGTGCAACTTGAATGAACTGAATGGCTGCAAGGATATATATATATATATATATATATATATATCTATTGTGTGCTTAAAATCTAACTAAATAATGTGTCATTAAATTTTGTACTTTTTTCTATTTGCCAAGCTAAAATATAATTTTCTTTCTTCTCTTTTTTAGGTTTTGAGCTTTAACTGACCCTAAGATAAGGGACCAAACCCTTTTACGACCAAAGTGCATCTAAACCAAAGCAACTTCAAGAAACCGAACCAAACAAAGCCAACCCCAACGTGACCAAAGCCATATCTACTACATTTATTCCTGTTATTATTGTCAAGATGAAAATGGAGAGTGCACTGGGAGACATTAGCAGCTGGAGGGAGGTGGACTTCGCTCTCAATTGCACTTACATTGTGCCTGACCAGACTTCAGACCCCAGCTTTAGTCTTCCCAAAGCAATGACGTCCATCCCAAGAAATCTCACATTCGAATATGGACCTGAAAGAGAGGTAAGAAATCAATACAACTTTATTTTTGTCAAGAAAAAGCAAACCTATAGAAGCAGTCTCAAAATGTCATGACATGCATTAAATGAGTTTCATATGGAGCCCGTTGACTAACTTTTGTTAAATTAGACAATATGTATAAGAAATAAAACCTACTTTTGGAGATTTGTTTGGTTCCTATTTAGCAATTTACATATCTAACAGAACCTTTTTTGTGCTCCCAATAATCAAGTTTAGCTTTTATATTGTCTTTTATGCCTTATGTCTTTTTTTATTGAGCATGCTTCAATGACTAACATATTGACAGCTTACTGTGTTTAAGGTATGATATCGAGGATTCATTGGAATCCTCGATCATACCTACAGCTGACATGTATTTGGAAATAGATACAATGCAAGGGTTTAGTCATGCTTTGTGTAACACTTTCAGAACTCTCCTCCAAGTTACTCCTTATGGTGACAGTTTTAGCAGATTATAAATGTTTACATCTGAAAAATAAGAATTGGTCGTTACATAACTTTTTGTTGGGCCATCTGCATTGGGTAAATGAGAACAAAGGACTTGCTGACTAAAGGGATTTTGAAACATTGCACTGCCATATTCGGGTAAAGTTGGAGCTGAAGCCACTGGCAGCTTGAGGTCATGGGTCTTCTTTTTTCACGTCAACATATTTGCCTAATTGTTTAATGTTCATAAGTATAGCATAATGGCATTTCATAAAGATTAAATAGACATTGCAAATACAAATCCACCTTAAATGTGAAGTTAGGTATTGCTCTTACCAAGACTTTTAACGACAGACCAAGTCAAGACCAGAAGAGTTTTATGCAGAGGTTCTAAGTGAAAAGTTATGCTCTTGTGTCTTCAAGATAGTTTTCATACAATCACAATAATGATGTTAATAATCAAATGAGTCTTGGCCTGGACTTCTCTATGACTTTATAGACCAGCACTAGTGGTCTCTTGCTCCATCACAAACATTAATATGTATGTGCAGCTTTCACTATTATATACATTTTTTACCAATTTTTTTAAATTTTTAACTATAAATTTGGTTTGATTACTTTGTGTTTGCTTCATGTTACATTATGTTTATCACAATCTTTAAACAAATAGTTTTTTCCAAACAAATTAGTTTTCAATGAAGGACCCAAAAAACTATCCATGGATTTCAAGTGATAAAAAAATAGGACCGTTGCCATAGCAATTAAGAATTCAAAACATAGCCTTTTGAGTGGTCAAAAGTCCTCAAAATGGCGTCCATAACAGGAAAATGTTTTCAGTTATTTTTAATCATTTCACTTCCTGCTCAAGTGATTAACTAGCTGCATGTGTAACAATCGCGGGTTATTTTTCACTGTCACTTGGCTAACTGTCACATAGCTAACTGTCACATAGCTAACTGTCATCTTGGCTAACGTACAAGAATCTGTCTTGGCATATAACCTGAAGGTGTACAGTCAGTTTACCAGCAATATTTTTAGATTTAAAAAAAACAAAAGGGTAATCATATTTCCACGCTTCCAAACTACAACACTAAATCTCATGTTATAATATTTGCCCCTTATTTAAAACATTGAATTCAAATGTTGCTGTACTTTTGGTATTGTTTAAACTAGGCGATATTTGTTTAAGCAGACAACAAATAGGGACATATAGTGAACGTAGTATTTCACCTTAGCATGTGCAATTAGGTCTCTGCAATATATTTAGATTTTAAAACCACTAAATTTTCAGTCTCAACACATTTCAATCACAACCAGACTAAATTTTACTAATGAAACATTATACCCACTCTGATAACACAAGATTTCAAGACGACTTAACACTAAGCACTTTTTTAAATAAGGAACAGAGAAAGATGTCACACTCACTTCTTTGTAGCCTTTGATGCTTTGCGGTTCTATTTGTTCTTCCTCTATTCACTTGAAGGACGACACTTTCAAGTCTTGTTCCTCTTAACTGGCGTTCTTAGTCTTTCCTTCCCCCTTTTCTCTGCATCATTAGCAGCAACAAACACGCAACAACAAACAACTTTCATTTTTATTTGCCATTGTGAGATAGAAAAAGGCCAAACCCGGAAACTCAACTCAGAACACTGAGGGCTAATTTAATTTGGCTTCAATTCACAGTTGATAAGATATTTGCATGCTTTCCAGTAATCTCATCAGTCTTTGTGAAACTTAACTGAGAAATTTGCAATGTATTCACCTTTACCATGAAGACTATAGTTTTCATAATTCACACAGGTGTACCACAAGGCTCAACGTTCGCCCCATTTATATTCCAATTGTAGTGTCTTGTAGCTTCTTTACACCTTTCCTAAATATGATTTCCTTAGCGATTTCTATCCAAGAGTGTGCCAAGACGTGGCCCGAGAGGGGATAGAGGGGGCACGTGGCAGATGGGGCATTAGCAACGGGTGCCAAAGGGGGGTTGTTGTAGGGAGTGTGTTGGTGAAGAGTAGGAAGGTAGACAAGGGGGGATTTGGGCTAAAACCAGATGATTAACTTTCGTTAAGGGGGCAAGCAGGCATCTCACCGGCTGGCCAGTCTTCAAGTTTTTAGAGGACATTTGTTGAGGGCCAACTTGTCAAACTCGATTTGAATGCAAATTTTTCATCAAGCAAGACAAATAGATTCATTCATTCATTCATTTTCTACCGCTTAGTCCCGTTAGGGGTCGCGGGTGACTGGAGCCTATCCCAGCAACTTTGGGCCTGAGGGGTACACCCGGGGTACACCCTGGACAGTGGCCAGTTAATCGCAGGGCTGACATTTAGAGACAGACAGTGACATACAACCATTCACTCTCACATTCATTCACTAGGGACACTTTAGAGTTGCCAATTAACCTGTACATGCATGTCTTTGGACGGTGTGAGGAAGCTGGAGCACCCGGAGAGAACCCACGGTAACACGTGGAGGACATGCAGACTCCTCACAGAAAGACCGGAGTCAGCCGAGAATGTTTGAGTCGGCCGGGTTTTGAACTCACGACCTTCTTGCTGTAAGGCACCCCTCTTTTGATAATAAATGTGGGCATTTGTGGCTTATTACTAGTGTCTTTAAAAGGTTAAAAAAAATATATTTTCAGTTTCTGTTCTCATTTACCACGGAGTTCCTCTGCTAAATTTAGTTTGACTATTCTGGTTTCAAGCATAAGAGAGGGAGGCGTCCAGTAGTGTGATAGCGTCAGTCCACCCGCAGCACCCCTCCCGACTTGGTCAGAACGAGCGTTTAAGCGGCACGCAGCGATTCGTTTGTCACGCAACAGCAGCAAAGCACAATGTTTCTGTCAAATCGGTGTTCGTCGCCGGGATCATGTCAATGCCCTCGACGGCTGTTCAACACACTCCTTCAGCTATGTGTTGCTTTGTTAATTAACTGCTTATACAAGCCCATTCACCCCAACCCTATCTGACACTGCATTCACTTTCAAAATGTTTTAAAGGTCATCTATTGGGCTTATTTTGTGACATATCCGGTTCATTAGTTCTCTTTTCTGATTAAGTTTTAAATTATATAAAATCCTCTATTTTAAGGGTTTGTTGAAGTTGAACCATCATTTTAAAGATATTGCGATGTTACAAATATCTCCACAAGTCTCATATATAGAACAAAATAAAGTGTATTTGATTTTTTTGTTTTTGATGTTTTGATGTTTTGATGTTTTTGTTTTAGGTTTTTGAAGCATAAATAAAATATTCCTCTTTTTGAAAACCTAAACATGACAAAATGTGACCTAGGACAGATGTTTAAAATAGTTCTTGTTTTGTAACACAAGAAATAATGTATGTCTATCTTTGTGTGAGTAATAGTTTCATGTACATAGACTTACAGATGCATGGTTACGGAAAATCAGGAAGATCTTGAGCCACCCATTTATTGGAAACCTTAAGGTGGTTTTAAAAATGATGCAACCAAGGCTTTGAAGCTCATAAATCAGCTGTCAGCATCACTCTTCAGGGCAAACTCTTACAAGCTGTTATTACATTTAATTATCCTGAGGTTTTCTTAAACCAACCATGGCTTCCTCTCTCTGCATCAGGTGTTTATGAAGACAGTAGGTCAGAGATCACTGGAGTAGGTCAGAGAAAGTGTAAGACTCTTTATCGGTTTAGCTCGTTAGTTAGAAAGTGGGTTACCTTGTTGGTTTTAACGTGACTGTGAGCTATCTGGGTCATCGCGACAGAGCCAAGAAACAAACAAAAACACCAGATTAAACCCAGTACTGTTGTTACTTGTTCACAAAAAGGACACGACCACTCAGGGGTCTTAATAACAACTTATCCTGGCAGCCATCTATAACCTTTGGTAGAAATCAATGTAACTGTTAATCAAAAATAGGTTGGCTTTAGGTAATGCTTCATTTCCCTGATTGTTTGTATGTCTGACCAGTTTTGTCCAGAGGGAGTTTAATCACCGTTCACGAGAACTGCTCCTTGGTCATATCCAGCCAAAATGTTTATATAAAAAAGGATGGCTGGCTAGGCTAACCACTAATAACTTATCTTTTAGTTGGAAACCATGACTAAGACGTATGTCTACACAAACACCAGGAAGTGTCAGTATTTCAGTATCTTCAGCATTGTGATTTGTTAGAAAGAAAATGAGGTTCAGTTTTATTGCAAATGTGCTTAAGAGAGTTTCTGACAGTCTTTTCTTTGACCTCAAAATAATGTTTGTGGATGAAGACACGGCCAATGTGCAGAAGGTTTTCAGAGAAACCAGCTTTTGTGTTGACAGGGCATCAGCTGAGAGGTCAATACAAGACCAAGACCATGGTATTATGCAGAAAAAAACATTTAAACCACAAACAAGACCTTTTGTAGTTAGACGTTTTCCATCCATTTACACCAAAGTATTGATAAATCAGTTTGTGTTAGCCAGTCTGTGTTTAAAGTGCAGAGGCCTTTATGGGTGAAATCAAGAAAGAACTAATCAAACACTTTTCTTTTTTAGGTTACAGGCGTCTTCAGCAAAGAATACATTCCTCAAGGGACTCGCTTCGGCCCCCTTCAAGGAGACATCTATACCAAAGACAATGTCCCCAAGCAGGCCAACAGGAAATACTTCTGGAGGGTAAGAAAATCACCCTTACTATGCATTTAAATTAGGAAAACACCTTGCATCTTTGCATTCGAAACAACCATGGGAAATAAAGCAGACCAGTATCTTTGCTTCCTTTACTGAAAACTACATTCACGTTACTTAGATACAAATGGTTACGTCAAAAAGGAAACAAAGTTGGTTCTCACAGACAACAGGGCTTTTGGCAAAATATTTTTAAGGAAGTTGCTTGTGGTGCGTAACAACAGATTCACTCTCACATAATCGTCAGAGCTTTACCGACAGCAGGCTTCACACGCAAAAAGGAAGGGACTATTGTTTAACACTTAATCATCAGTTTTCAAGGTGAATGTAACAAAGCGATATTGATCCCTGAGGAGAAAGTAAAAAATAGCATTCAAAGTAATTCATTCATTTGTGATAAGTGTGGCATAGCCTTGCATTGCATTGGCCTTTGTAAATGTATCCCACTTTAATCCTACAAAGCAAAATATTCAAAAGAAGTGTGCTACTTTTTTTTATTATTAGTCATTAGGCCTATGATGGGAAAACATGTGGATAAGTAGCTTACAGGATCTGAAAGGTCAGTGGATCATTAAGTAAGACCAAGACCTGACTAAGACTTGTGGCAAACAAATGGGAACAGATACCACTAAATAAAATCTCACACCAATGACAAATTTATTGTGGGAAAGAGACACAAAAGAGTATCAGATAAAAGCAGATATGTCTTTTATGTTTGCAACAGAGAAAAACCTCTGACTAAGTATAATTGCATTTAGGCTGTGAGTCAAAACTCAGGCTGCAGTTAGGCTCCAGTAATTGATTAGCGGCCGAACAAGACAGCACAAGTGAGAGCGACCGGGAGGTTTTTTTTAAAGTTCAATAAAGAAGAGAATCAATTTTTTTTTTTTTGCTTACAGTATGTGAAAAAACCAGCCAACAAACTAACTTGACAGTTTTCACATGACACCAAATAGTTGTGTGTATAAAAAAAAACCAAGCCTTTTAACTTCACTATTCAGTTTCTATTCTGTGATTGCCCAGACTTAAACTGTCACTGAGGAAACCCGCGGCTGAGTTAATTCCCATCAGGAGTTTTTGCTGCCGTCCTTGGTGTTTTCTTCCGGTGATATTTCCTGTAAAGCTTTTGCAGAAGCTGTTCCTGCCTGCAGCCACGGGTGCAATAGTGAAAGTCTAACTTCCTTTGGGCTGATTACGTTATCGTCCTAATGACACAGGTGCTTCAGGGCGGACGTGCTGCCAAAGGCATGCGTGTGGCTTTGGCCGACTGCCAGGAGCTGCCTAACAAGAGACCAATGTTTCACTTTTCCTGCAACTTTTCAAACTCTAAAAAAACATACAGGTCCTAAAAAAAAAAGGCTTAAAACCAAATTCCATTGTTAATAATCTCCTCAGATAATCATGACAACTAAACAGAAATATGTTAGATTGTAAAGAGTGGAGGGAGGGAGGGAGGGCAGGAAAGGCAGTGACTGTGGTGAGTGGTGGGGCCACGCCTCTACAGCACTCACATACATATGACAACACAAGCATAACCTCACACAACAAACTAGCACTGAGGACGAACAGGACGGAAGGAGCCAAAGACACTGTCATTAACCTCAGAAGAACAGGACGTCTCACTGTACATGGCAGAGGTGACTACTTACTGCTTTTAACATTCTACTGAAGGACTTTTTATTAAATATTATGCATAGTGTTATTTGCAAATATTTAAACCAGGATATTTAAATGGATATGACAGATATAATTACTAGTAGCTGTTAATATTTTACTGAATGGCTGTTTAAAAGTTTATCTATTAGTCATCTAGTTTATATATTATAATATAAAAAAGAGTATGGCAGAAGTGATCTCTTATGACAAATAACGTTAATAGTTTTGTTTGCAAATATAAAAAAAAAGTACATTTTATTGGAAATATCAGGAGATTTTTATTATCATTATAAAAGACTATTTAAATTTAGTGTTGTTTTTTAATATATCTTCTCATTAGAATTTAAATGGGACATCGGGGACACGATTGTTTGCGAAGACTTTAAACAGGATGTCTCTCTGTCCACTAACTTTTGTTTTGCGTTATCTGAATCATATTCTTGATGTCATATTATATTACAATCAAGAGTAAAGGACAAAAAGATTCTTAGTAGAGTTCTGCGAAAATGTTTTGGTATTCTACGTAATCGAGGATCTTACAATGGCATTGGTTTAGCATTTTAAATAACATCTCAAATCTGAATTAAACATGCTTTGAATCTGTCTTTGTTAATCATTAAGTCTTCTTTTGATACAGAACTGGACAAAGCTTTACAAAACTATCCCAATCCTTATATTTTTAGTTTTTCTCATATTTTAATGTTTCTTGTCTCTGTTAGATCTACAACAACGGTCATCTTCAGCACTTCATCGATGGCTACGATGTCCACAGAAGTAACTGGATGCGTTACGTGAACCCGGCCCGGTCTCCATCGGAGCAGAACCTTGTGGCCTGTCAGAATGGACAGGACGTTTACTTCTACACCATTCGCCCAGTGGAGCCCAAACAGGAGCTGCTGGTGTGGTACAGTCAGGAGTTCGCCCAGAGGCTGTGCGGACAACAGGACAAAGCCAAAAACAGTGAGTACAAATACAACCTGATTTAAAAAACCAAGAGTTGTGCAAATGAAGTGAGTTGACTGAACTGGGCAGACGTAGATTTATTCACTAACTAGTTCAGTTTAAGCAACTTTCTTAAGTAAATTGTATGTGTAAAAACAGATTTATTGAAACATACTTTTTTATCTTTGTGTGACTCTTACTTTAAAGAAGCTTAATTTGATTATATTCACAAAATGTTATCTACAAATATGGCTTTAAACCTATGCCCAGATGCGGATTTTATATTGTATTAAATGTTTTATGGCTTTTTTTTTCTTTATTAAGTTGTTTGGGTAAAGACTTTTATTTAGAATATTGAGATATACATGGTATGGTCTACTTTTCTGTGCAAAAGTAAAACTCACTAGAAAGGCATCTGGACATAGATTTAAAGCAATTTGTGCAGCTGCTTATCATTTACAACCATTTTATAATCTGAGCTAATCAACAACTACTACTATTTCATCTTGAGTCACTTTTATTTCATCGTACCAATATGTTTACTTGCATTTTGAGCTGCTCTTTATCCATCGTTACTCATCAGACAAACAGCTGTTTCATTCAGGGGCCTAAAAATGACAGAAAAATCCCTGTGATCTTGTTCTTGATAAATGCACTGATTTCGAACTGCAGCTGTCACTAAACATAAGAGGCACATAGTCTGCGGTGAGAAATGATAGTGGTTATCAGCCTCTGAAGTGGACGGACATGTTATTCCGTTTCTGTGACTTGAAGTAATCTTCCACAAGCAGTGAACATGATAACTGCGCTGAAACTATCACTTCCTGTCGTGGCTCACAGGAAACGGAGAGAAAAGAATATCAATACAAAGAGAGAATGTTTTAATAAAGTATACCTGATTATAGAAGCTGCTCATTATCATTACAAATAACTATTTCTAATAATTACCTAATACCTTAATTTTAACTAAAATTGTTTAAACTCAGAAACTCTTGACTTGGCTTTTCAAAGTAATGGCTCTTTCTAAACTAATGCCAACACTATTTGACATCTTAAATGATTGGTTTAGTAACTCAACATGCAAATAATAAATTTACTTTTGACGGTGTACTGTATATCTAAATGTTAAAATGTTATCTCAAAATTGTGTCTTAGTATCTCATATAAAAGACTTAACTCAAAATATTTACTTTGTAATGACTACGTACAACTTATCTTGAACTTGTAACTTTGTTTTTCAAAAATAATAACATTGTTACTAGTAAGTATTCTTACTTTCTTTCTTTCTTTAAAAAAAAAAAAAAAAGTTTAAAATATAGGTTTTCTCAAAATAATGCTGTTTTTTTTATATTAACAACCGTAAATTGATTTTGACTTTGAATCTTTCCAGTATTTTTATTTTATTTTTGAAATTTTCAAATTACTATTTAAAAACAATGTCTAAGATTCAAACATTCTCTTGGTTTTTCAATATATTGACATAGGAACTTTAAGTTTTCTGTAGATTCTAAATTTTCTCCAATCAGAGACTAAATTTCTTAAAATATAAGGCTGAGTCATGTATCTGTCATGTAAAGCTTGCGGATTTAAGGAGTGGAGAAAAGGTGAACACTACTGGTCAAAGTCCCTATGTGACGCAGTACTTTTCGGTAATAATAGTTGCAGAGTCATTCCCTCATGATCCTGAAGTGATTGTCTACATGCACGTCCTGTGACTCACCACACACCAACAGGATGCACCAGGTTTAATTCCTTTCACTGTAGTCAATGGAGGAAGCAGGAATGACGTTCTTTCAGAAAATGTTTATGACAGTTTATCATGACATGTCTAAACATGCCTCACACAGACTTCAAATATTCAAATACCCGGGTCAGATTCATGTGGCCTACTTTTACAAAACTACACTTTCCAGTATCTTTTAGCTTTAGTATTTTCTCTAGTAGTCACAGTTAAAAAGTTCAAATATATTTCTGCATTTTCAAGAATTTCAAGCATTGATAGAAACCTCACTCTTCTATTTATACTTATATTAGCTTATTTTCAAATGTCACAGATTGCCCAGAAATGAATTATGTCTCAATTTTTTGACAAGTTCTCCAATTTTCTTTCTTTTTCTTTTTTTAAGTCACTATACATGAAATTTAAATATTGTCATCTTGACCTATTATACATGTTCTTTATCAACTGTCAACATTTTTAATGCACTTTTCAAACTATAAACAATAAACACATCCATAGGAATCCATAGTGCAGAAGCTCTATTATAAACTATACTTGGAAACACACTAAGCACTTCATAGAGAAACCACAAAAGCAGAAGTAATGGGTTCTGCAATAAGACAAATACCTAGAAAAGCTTTGTCAAATAAAATGGTACAAAAGATGCTTTATGACACATGAACCACCCACACAGTTCACCTCACAGTTATCTACTCATACCTCAATCCCATCTGCGATTGACAAACTGAAAGCTCTATTATTTACGAGTCAAGTGAAAACTGAAAGTACTATGATTTACCATCAGAGGGAGTGCTTTGAGTGGGTGGATGTGTGGCTCTTGTGAGATGTGGCTTTTCAATTCATCACGTTCGGCAAAGGTTGTGTTTGAGTTACTTGAGTTAACGCTTCAAAATCCATTGCAAAGTCCATTTATTGAAACAGGTCGGAATTTGAATTGGTTAGAAATGGCTTAGCTAGTGTCCTTTCTTATATGAATATCTTGAATATCTCTTCTAAGTTGAGCATAACAACAGGGTTATTCAATTGTATTTTCTGTTTGTTTTTTTTGCAGAATATTCAAACGCTGACGAAGAAAGTGAATCGGAGAGCATCAAACAGCACCTACCTCAACAAATGTGGCTCAACGAACAAACAAAAGAAGTGGTGAAAGAGGAACAGGACATTGATGTGGAGGAAAAAATTGATGTTGAAATGCTCGAAAGGGACACTCCTCCTGACACGCCAGACGACCAGGTCATGGACTTTAGCAAAAAAGTGGAGAAGGATGAGAAGAGTGAAGATCGGGGGGTGATTCCTTCCCCTCAGCCCGAACAAAGAGACCATGGCCTGGCTTTCAATCACCAATACTTACCTGAACATCGTCCTATCCCATCTCCGCACACAAATTTCCCGCTTCACCTTCACGGCTTGTACGGCCACAGGGAAGGTCTAGTGTCTTCGTATCCACTTTATCCACAATCGAGACCTCTTCAGCCAGCATACCACCTCATCCCTCCATACGGGCCGCACTACCCTCGCCTCATTTTACCGTCTTATTCCCCTCCTTTTCCTGGAATGTTACCTTCAAGAGGGCCACTACGGTACAGCAACTACTTAGGCACAGACGGGCTTCCATATCCGCCGATCGGGCCGCCAAACCTTGTCCCGGTTTCACTCCCATATCCTCCACCTCCACAGGGAGGTCTGAAAGTGCTTACCCCAAATGTATCACCCCCCAGAGGAGCTCCAGCCACCCCAGAGCTCTCCCCAATCCCCAAATCCAACAGCCAGCATCAGTCCCCAGAGCACACGTCCTCAAGCTGCGACGAAGCCGTGAATCTGAGCTTGGCTACGTCCAAAAGTAACCCAGCGCCACGTAACGGCCCAGGACACAAATCGCTCCCTTACCCCCTGATGAAACAGAACGGGAAGATTAAATATGAATGTAACATTTGCATGAAGACTTTCGGACAGCTGTCGAATCTCAAGGTAAACCCAACAACAATTCAAAGTACAAGATGTATCAACAATATCACATTTTCTTGCTAGTTTTCAGTCTAAAGCTAAATTGCAAACGTGTTGCTAATTGGTCTTTGTGCTACTGTTGTGTTTGTAGGTCCATCTCCGAGTGCACAGCGGAGAAAGGCCTTTCCAGTGTAACTTGTGTAAAAAGAACTTTACCCAACTAGCCCACCTTCAGAAGCATCACTTGGTCCATACGGGAGAGAAACCACATGAATGCCCGGTATGTTATGGCTATACTATAAGTTTTTTTTCCCTTTAGCTTTTACAAAGTGTTTAATATAATCAAAAAGGTCAATCTACAATAAATAAATAGTAAAAGGGGATAGGATAAAGGGATTCGAAATCATAAGGTCACATCAAGCAAAGGTTATTACTCGACAAGTTATGGTTTTAGTTTCAAGTTCATTAGAAAATATGAAATATGGATTAGGTCAATATAACAATAAAAAATGCCGTGGGAGAGATATGTCAGTGCAGCAATTTAAGATTACAAGTACCAATATCAATAACTAAAGTGAGAATATACTGTTCTTGTCTCAGTATACAACCACAAATATAATTTTATTAATTGGACAGTCTACCTATTTTTAGACTTTTAGCTTTCACAAAGACCAGTTTAAGTCGGTCTAAGCTCTTTATTGTCGTGACTTTCTGCTGATGTCATGTTGACTGTTCACTTTCATTCGTACGCTTTTCTTGTAATGCATTAGCACTTTACAACAAAAAGGGCTTCTCGGCTTTTGTTTGATTATGACACATGTAGGTGTAAGAGCAGGTACTGCCTCTTTCTTTAAATACTCCCTTAAGACTAAATAACAAGACTAATTCTAATGTTGACATAAGTATAAGTCACTCTGTTTAAGGTCTTTCCTAGTCGTGGATCCACCCTTTTGCGGTGAACAAAAGTAATTGTGAAAGTGACTCACTCAGGTTTTGTTCTATCTCTTTAGGTTTGTCACAAGCGTTTCAGCAGCACCAGCAACTTGAAAACACACCTGCGCCTGCACTCGGGGGAAAAACCATACCAATGCAAACTGTGCAGCACCAAATTTACGCAGTACATTCATCTCAAGCTCCACCGTCGGCTCCACAGCGGCCGTGACCGTCCCTATCGCTGCCAACTCTGCACTCAGTCGTTTTTCCACCGCTTCTCTCTACGAATCCACCAACGTAGCTGCTGCCTCGCCAGCTCCAACGCTCCGGTCGACGTCAGCATGAAAGAAATGATCGAGAGTTTCGACGCTAGCCAAGAAGCCGACACGCTAACAGAAACCGCAACAGCGCCGCAGGTGGAGGAAGCCATAGAGAGCTGGTTGGCCCGTACACTCGAAGGAGAGGGGAAGGAAGACCAAAAAGAGGCGACAATGCTACTCAAAGCATTAGCGGCAGTATTAAACGCACCGATGGGCCAATCAGCTGTTTCGTCTTCACATCACAGCCCTTCGATGGGCTATCAGGAGAGCTAGCGTCGTTCACCTCCACAAGCGGCCGGCAGTGAAGACTGAAGCACAATAAAATGACAATGCAAAGGACTTACTGTTTGCACACATTGCTTGGAAACAGTCGCCAAATATAAAATGTCTGGCAATGAAGGATGCAAATCAACTGAGCAGCACCAAAAGAAGAACATTCCAAATTACGAGCCTTAGACTTAGCATTACTGATAGACAGACTAAGAGCCCCCTCCTAATTTTTTAGTAAAATGTGGTTCTTTTCACGCCACCATTTTCCACAAGTTTTATTATTGGAAGCCAAAAATTACACAAATGTGGCTATACTTTTCTCAGAATTGGGAGGCGGGGTTTGCCACATTTACTAATGCCGTACAGTTGGGGCGCTACTGTTAAAAATGCTTCTGTGTCTCCATCAGTAATTCACAGTCTATGGTGTTGGACAGCTTTATGACTTCTTACCAAAACTTAATTTAAAGATCAAAGAGAAGGTCGCTAAACTGTGAATAAAACTCAGGTAGTGTTTGCTTTTTGTGCTTTAACTTATTACCTTTTTTCTATTATTATTATTATTATTATTATTATTATTTGAAATGTTGCATCATTTATATTTATTTAGTTGTTTTATAGCTTTTTTTTTTTTTTTTTTTTAATAATACGGTAGCATACACCTGTGGAGATATTTTTTGGCTTTACTATACAATGTTTGCAAGAAAATGTTTTTTTTTAAGTACACTGTGATGCACTGACATATCGCTTGTAACTATCTTATTTATTTGTGAATAAAATAAGGGAAAAAGCCAGAATCTTACATCAGCATTTGCCAAAATTTTATCACAGTATCATGAATGTGTGGTGCATATGATACTGATTGAACCAAAAAACGACAGCTTCTGATTATGCAGCCACATCCCATTTTACTCTAAATCCATGTTTATTATAGCTTTTTGTACTTTAAACTCAAGCTTTAACTCTCTTTTTACTCACAGCCAAGTAAATAGTGTCTGCATTAAGTTTAGATTTGACAGAACAAATACTGTCTTACAATTTAGTAGCTTTTTCTATGTTGTTGTCATTGTCCATGTAGTTTATTTTAAGATGTTTCAGATTGTTTATACGTGAGAGACTATTTTGATGATACTTTTATATTCACTTATTTGATGTAGCATATTAAAGATATTGTTTCTATAAATCTGGTGTCTGTGTCTTTAGATGTTTCAGATAGTTATGAACACAACAGCTGTTACATGAAGAAAATGAACTAAAACCAGAACCAAATTTGGTTATAGACAGGTTTTGATTTGGTTTATAACAATTTATAAATCATTAAGTCTAATGTATAACAAAAAATGGCAAGGTGACGCATGTTGAGTCTTGTTTCCTGAAAGTCACTGAGAACTGTTCTAATTTCTAAAGTTCAAGTTTGACAAAACATGTTATGAGCGTGTTAACAAACCCTATTAATAAACACAATAATAACCAATTTATAAGCAACTTTACACTTTTAGTCAGTTTAAACAATGCATTCTGTGCAAAAGTTGCATGATGTGTTTTAATTGGGTTTTAGAGACTTTTTACATTAACGTGACTCTGCCAGAGATGGCTCCAGTTGAATGTGTTTGCCAAAATGCCAGGTACTTTAAATAAATACCTGGTTGGTGACTGTATTTGTCAACCACAGTTTTGTCCAATTAGAGCAGCGACATGTTTACTTTTGTAACGATAAAACAGCTTATATATCTTCAAACCTAAAACATGCTCAGACCTGTCAGAACTGCCACATCATGGAACACACTGGAAACGAGCCGGAAAGGCCGGGACTCTGTACTTTTTAAGCCTTATGACTGTATTTCTGCTCCACAAACATTCAACTCTGTAGATGTAACAATAACAATAAAGATGTTTTGTTGTCTAAAATGACTTTTTGTTTTTTTTGTTTTCTTTCCTAACTTTTTTTAATTCTTTTTTTTTCTTGGGACTAACTGGACTAATAGGAGGAAACTAGGAACATCCCTAAAGATATGAATATGAGAACAAGACATACCATTTTAAAAATTAAAGCGGAAAACATTTGTAATGTGTAATATGTTAATTTAATTTTAAAAGGTGACAATTAAGTGTTATTAAGTGTGACAAATATGTCACACTTAATCTCTAATAATATCTTTGGGCCACCTCCTAGTTTCTATAAAAGGAATAACTTAGAAAGAAGATATGCTTCTGTGTTACACACTTTAAAACACTCCACACTTGTCCCCCACATAGTCTCACTGCTCAGGGTCACTGTCCCGAAAAAAATATAGGAACTGAGACCAGTCTCCAAGTAAGAAAAAAAGTTCTGCTAATTACACTGCTCGATGTTTTGGAAACGTTACTGAAGTATTATTTTTGAAGTAATGCATTAGAAATAATTATTTTCTATTGTCTATTTCTTTGTCTAGAATAATTAAAATAAATGCAGCACATGTCAAATCAAAGCACTTTCTTAACTATGATTTGTCACATGAATGAATAAATCACACAAAAACTTGAGTGACCCTGTGTTAAGTTTTGACAATTTGAAACCAATCAAGACAGTTCTCTTTAACCTCTAGCTTTTTTTTATGACACATGAGTCATTTCTTGACAGTCCCTCGTAACGCTTAGTCTCATTTTTCTGCTTCAAATTGACATTAGATTAAATGAAAACAGTAGTTTATTCCTGTATTTACGGGCACCGTGGGTAAAGTCATTTCACTGAGTCATGAAAACCTGCTAAACATAGTTGAAATTACTGTTAGTCTGGTTGAGTTGTTACTGTAAGTTTTGACTCCTTCATGAGTATTTCCTGATGTGAGCTCAACTGTGGGGGAGAGCCCCAAACACCACTGACCACAACCAACCACCACAGACCTTTTAAGGTGCAAAGTGACAGGAAACATGTCAGTTCGAACGTGAGCACCTGTAAAACGATCAGACAACAACAATGAACAATGCGAAAACAACTATTTACATTTTGAAAGGTCGAGTCGAGCGTTTAGTAGAAGAGGGATCAATGAGATATTTAAAGAAATGTGACTTATTCTCTACAGTACGTAAATGTCAAGACACCTCAAGTTTGGAGAAGTAGACAGGATGCATTTTCCTGTGTATTTTTAACATGGAAGTGGTATAAATAGGATTTTGAATTTAAGTGATCATATATCATATATGTTTATACTTCTTCTTGCTCGTTTTTGGACATTTTGTATATCTCTTTTGTAGCAGCTAATCTTTTGAGTATGTTAGAAATAAACTGAACTGGACCGAACATACTGCCCCAGAACTTAGCATTACCAGTACAAGCACTGAACTGTGAGCGTTTTTTGAACCAAAATGGGTGCCATCTTTCAGCAGCATATATTACGGAAAGCTCTTTCTTAGATCTGCTGCCTGAAAGCTCTACTGCTGCCCTGCTGGGTCAGGTTGTCCGGACCCACGCCTCGCCCGAGACACCAGGATTTACTCACATCATCCACATCTGAGTTTGTCTTTGAGTTATGTCTTTTATTTTCACATTCACCACAGTACACACAACACACACGCTACACCACTGATACTAACACTCACACTCCATAGTTGTTTCTGTTGTTTAGACAGTACCGTCTCCCTCTTTTGTTATAACACCACACATTTGTTAAAAGCATTTTTTCACTGTCCCCATTTAAAGCAGTGCGTAAGTCCATAGTGTCTGTGGAGTTGCTCCAGTGTACTTCCCCGAACTGGGTGTGTGCTTCCTACTATCTACTGCCCCACATGAGCATTTGAGCACTCCTGCTTTAAAGGAAAAGGCAGTGACTCAATGGGTTACATCTGACCAGTCATTACATCACTAACAGAGAGGAGAAACTGATTTTCCTAAAGCAATAGAATCAGCCACAGAAACCAAATCTAACCCACCAAGCTAACCATATGACTACTGTTACTAAACTTTATTGTCCCCAAGGGGGAAATTTGCAACAGCGTTTCTAGTACAGAAAGGACAAAGACAAGGCAACAATATAATTATGACCTCTTACTACAACAATAATAAGAAGGACAATAAATAAAACCAATGAAAATGCACTAAAAAATTCTGAATAAAGAAATGTAAAAGTAGAGTACTCCACAGGTTAGGGTGCTAGTGTCCTGTGTCAGTCTGAAGGCTCCATTGAACCTCGGACAATGACAGCGCCTTTGAACAGAGCTTGTATTGATTCAAAATTGTTTCATTCTTATTTTTTCGATCGCTGTTTTGTGGATGTGAGCTATAGTTTGTTTTGTTTGTCTTGAACTGAGCAGACTTGTTGTCTGTAATTCCAAACCAGAGGATTCTCTCCAGTATAGCCCTGTAAAACAAAAAGAATATATCTGAGCACACACCATACAGCCTCAAGAAATCTCAAGAAATACAGTCTCTGCTGGAGTCATGTAGATCCTATCATATGATTTTTGTACATGAATACCTGAGTCATTCAGCAAAAGATGATTTTTGTTGCATCACAAAATCTGCTTCTGTAGTTTTCACCTGCTCCATCACTGCACACAGCACACACAGACTGTTTAAAGGGTCCTCTCTTCTGATTGGATAAAAGACAGTATATCTAAAAATGTATTCTCTGTTTGTTGTAAAGCATCGGGACTGGGACAATCTCTAAGTGTCAACCAAAGCAGGAGCTGCAAAAGGAAAAGAAAGGTTCGGAGCTGTTGTAAAAGGGAGGCAAACATTGTGTACTAATGTAAAACGAGGAAATGACACAGACATGAACAGTCTTCTGCTTTCATTCGGTTTTATCAACGGCTAAACATCACTTCACTTTTAGTTTGGAACACACAAGAAGAGATTGTGGTATAATACAATGTAAAATCACAGTTAACCTTTCACTGCTACCTCATACTGGCTGGGACAGGTATTTTTGGTCTTTTATTGGGTCATCTCTACAGTACTTTGTCACGATGTTTGACTTTCATTTAAGGTTTTAAAGCCATATAACTGGGTGGGTCTCTGAGTAACAACACAGTGACGCCGCAGCAATCTGCCAAATGAGTCTGAAGGTCTAACAAATAAAGATAAACATGCTCTGTGCTTCACTTTTACTTTGTGGGGCTATAAAATGTGTTTAAAGGCAGATATTTTATATTTAAACCTTTATTTATCCAGGAAAGTTCCACTGAAATTACAAATCTCTTTTGCAGATGATTCCTGGCCCCCTTGATAATATGTCTTTACCCAGTCAGTCAACAGAGGTGTAGAGGTAGGGGTTACATTTACATGAGTAACCTTCTGGTAAAATGTACTCCAGGGTGCTTATTAGTAAAGCTATAAAAGCTATATATTTTTTTCAAAATAGTCATTATTCTTTAATAATGTTTAATACATTTTCATAGGTTTAGTATATTTTCTGTGTGTTTTATATTATTTATATTGTGTTTACAGATTAAACAGATTAAAATAACACAAAAGACAACACAAAGCAACAGGTGAGACTTTAAACAGCCCTTAACTTCAGTTTTAAAATATTTTTGGAAAGTGACGTTAACCAACTCTGTGCATTAAAATAAGATTTATTACATCAAACCAATGTTGAGAACTTTACTTAAACATTTACCGAGTTTAGCAAAGGACTAATCCTGTACTTCCATCTCAATAATAATTAGAATCATAATATAATATTTTATATATAAAATGCACATTGGATTTTACTTCCCTTTTCTCTGTGGTTTTTCTATATGTGTTTTTTGCATGTAGGATGGGAGCGCAGTAGAGAGGTCGTCCTATTACCAGAAGGTTGGCAGTTTGATTCCCGCTCTCCCCACAGTTCATACTGTTGTTGTGTCCTTGGGCAAGACACTTAACCCACCTTGCCTCCAGTGGTGTTCCAGCTGGAACACTGGTGAATTCACAGTCTTTGTTTGGTCTTTGTTTTATCACTCTTATTACATTATGCTTTACGTGATCAATTAAAAAATGAACACTGCACATTAAGTTTTTATTTCAAACCTCGGGTAACCTAGGTTTATTTGTCCAGTGGAAATTACATCTCATTCCTGAACATTACAGGTAATAAAAGTCCTCTTATTGCCCTTCTGGAAAAGTGAGCTCATACACACAGTAAGGTGATAACGTTTCTTATCTGTCCAGTCATCATCATTACACAGTGTAATGAGGGAGGCTACTATGTATACGACATCCATAAAAATATTTTTACATAAAGGCTTGGGCCAAATCGAAAGTTTATACTGATATTATTAGAGATAGGGGATCAGTTTGAAACATTAATAAAGTGGTAAAGGTCATTGTACTTTTATTTTATTTTGAGCAAGTAATAAATTCATAAAAAAATCATTATTTCTATTATTTTACAGTTTTTTATTTTTTACAATAAACCAGTCAGACACTACTGGCTCAAAAAGGAGTGGGAAGATAAAATATGTATTTAAACCCACCTCCATCTCTTTTTCAAGAACGTACACACACAGCTGCTTCCTTAAAGACAATCTTGCATCAAACCATATGTATGGACACTGGACCCATAATATAGTTATACCAATAATATTTGATATAAACATAAAGATATGCTATGTATAGTCTATCTACAGTATATGATAAGATAAGATAGGACTTTTTGATTCCACAGAAATTCACATGAACAGCAGTTCTTAGACTGGTGTAAAAAGTGCTCTAGAATAGCATTAAAGTGACACAACAATAAAGCAGGTGGCAGCTGCCGACAGTAAAGTCCTCATGGGGATAATAACGCAATAAGGAACATCAAATAAAGGCTTGAGGCTGGTGTTGAGTACTACACAAATAAGGCATAATGTTTTTTTCCTCTCAAAAAATGAGATGATATGACAAGATAAAATAAATAGTAGCCTTTATGTTACCTTTAATGAGGAAAACATGATTTACTGATTGAGAAGCCATAGTGCTGATCTGTAGGCTGCAGATACACTGTTCTGGAGTCAGTATCCATTATGTAAAAGTGAAGAACATTTAGAAAATGAAGATCTCATTTTGGTTAAAACCGGTGTTTCCAGATTTGCAAAGGTTTAAAAAATTCAAAGTATGTCAGCTCAGACATATTTACAGGATATCTTAGCAGCCTGGTTTGACTGCTACAAAAATGCTGTCATACAGGTTTTCTATTTTTTACCCCATGTTTTTGTAACATTTAATAGTTTCATGTAAAACAAATGAGTGTACATATCAAATTGAGAAAGCAAAAGTGATAGTATGCTCGAACAGTTGCAGTGAGGACATGGTTAAAAGAATAAAATAGAAAATCAATTTAAAAGTTGACATGGTCCAAAAAGGATTATGCCAAAGAAAAAAAAAACAACTTTAAAATCTTCTGCAGTTATAAAACTGAAGTAAGACACGAGGTTAAAAGTACATCTGCGGCATACACATAGTTAAATAGGCCTAAACTATTGTATAGCAAATCTTTAAAGACCCCTTTGTTTCTTTGTTGTATCTCAAAGATCCACAGAGATCCAAAGAGTCAAAACATTAAAAGTTCCACAGAACTTTTGCCATTACTTTCTTTTTCTACAGCTGCCAGAGAAGACAAAATGAGAAATGCACTCTTGTTGCAAATGGATAAACAGTTTATCAGTCAGTTTATCAAATCTAGTTTAATCAGTGTTTAATGGGCTTTTCTCAAATTATTTTATTACTCCCACCCCTCCTACACAACACAATATAACTGATAAGTATTGATTAGCCTTTCTAACTGTGTTTTGTGAGTTGTCTTTTGTGTTAAATCATTTCTTGACCACTACAGCTGCTATTATATTGTGTGTTCCCCGAGACAATGCTATCATAGACTGTAAAACATTGATAGTGAAATAGACAAGGCAAACCTCCTCAAAGATCTTGTCATTAAATAAAAAAATACTGTTGATTGGTAAAAAGTACAAGTAATCAAGCATGGAGTCAGGTGCCACTAAGACATGTTGGAACTATTGAGACTGTTGAAACGTAACACGAAAAACTTGATGTGCTTGTTTTTGTTGGATGTCTTTCACACCAGGGCTCTTTACTATGAACCTCGTTGAACCTACCGTGGATATGTCTCTCCTACAGTTGGACAAAAACCTAACAATCTGGATCAGTGGGATCACAAATTATAATTACACTAAACTCTTGCAAAACTAACAGCAGCAGAGACAAAATGGGTTCTCACATTTCTAAGATTAAAAATTTAAAGCAGGTTTACGCAAAAGGTACTGCTCTAATTAGGGTTTAGGGTTAGGGAACATAGAGCTGGGTTAGGGTAGGGTTAGTCTGTAGGTACGTACACCTGCTCACCCCTGGTTCAAGGCAGGTTAGCCACTGTGTAAGTCTCCAAAGAGAACGTGAACCAGCTTTGTGACAAACCCAATAACCCTGAAGTGACCTCGCTGAACTCCTGATCCAAACAGGAACAAGTTAATCCAGTGAAACAAGGAGTGCAGTGACAGGCCAATGAGATGTACAGTCGTCTACAGAAGACACTGCACCGTGAAGCCACGATGAGGCAGAACGAGCTAACCCAGCGCCAAACTGAATCTCCTGAGGTCGAGCCAAGTTTGTCTCTACCTCCTGCTCTGCTCTGCAGCGAGGCTCTCCAGACCTGATCTGTACTCACAGCAATCGCCCAGGGCTAATACAGCGTCTGTGAACATAAAGAACACTTAGAAGGAATTTTATCAGATCATGGCAGAGTGGTTAGTGCTCCTGTCTCACAGCAAGAGTTGTGAGTTCAAACCCTGACTCAAACGTTATTGGCCAAATCCTGGCCTTTCTGTGAGGAGTCATGTGCCCAAAGACATGAATGCACAGGTGTCTCTAGTGAATAAATGTGAGAGTGAATGATTGTCTGTCACTGTCTGTCTCTAAATGTTAACCCTGCGACTAACTGGCCATTGTCCAGGATGAACTCCCACCTCAGGCCCAAAGCTGCTGGGATAGGCTCCAGTCACCTTTGACCCCTAACAGGACCAAGTGGAAGAAAATGAATGATCTAAAAGCTCTGGGATTCGTAAATGTATAAATTTAAGACTGTAGTTTTATTTTTACAAATATATTTCTGATGAACTTTTACTCTTACAAAGAGCAAGTAATGTTCAAGAAAAGGCACATTATCTTGGCTGTACTGTTTTTTGTTTCCTGTATGAGATTCAACATGTTCAAATCACGAGCGCCATCTTGAGACAAAAGCTGGTAAATACAGACTCAAGTAGTTTTAAATAAGGCTGCATCCTGCGCTCAAACCACAAGATGTCTCTATTGAGTCTCTACAGCGCAGATACGGATTATACGGATTACAGTTTTATGAATAACTTTAGCCAAAACAACAATGAATTGTAATTTCATCAAGGATGCGGGGGAGAGCGGGGGCAACATTGCTAATAACTCAAATAAGAAATAGCTACGGCATGATATTCAGCACGTGTTTAATAAAAAAAAAAAAAACAGCCACTTTGGAGCATTCCTTCTACAAGAATCGCATTTCATTGCAAAAAAAGTTATTTTTTTCAACGTCAGAATTTTTGTTTTGGTTTCTAAACTCATGTGAGGAACTGTTATCATTTAAAACAGTATTGTCTTCTTACTAACATGTGGAACTAACATGTGTCAAATCTAAGGAGGTAAGATGGCAGAGCTAGTTTTATTATGGCTGCCAGTGTAGGCCATAAAGCTGCCAGAACATAATCATATTAAAATGTTTTATTAGGCATCTTTAGTTCAGTTTGTCCTTAATAAAATGAGTATGAAAATAATATAATTAAACCACCTTATATGGGTTCTACGGACCTCCCAATTATTTTATTTATTTATTTATTTATTTTTTCAAGATTGAGAAATGATGTGTTATTTAAACGTCCGCCTCCACAGTCTCCTCAGGTGAGCTCACCTGACTTTGACTGTTTAAGTCCAAATTGTAAGTACAATATTATATGTACACATGTTACAACAGTGTGGCTAGAGCAGACAGATGTGGCTGTAATTTATTCCAGTTTTGTCTTTCCAACACAAACAGTCTCTGAGAAATTAAAGAAAATGCAAAAAGTGTTGCAACTGTCCGCTCTTTTTTTAACACTAGAAGTATAAATGTGTATGTTCACCACAGAAAACAAAGAATATAGGTTATATATAATTATTTATATATATATATATATATATATATATATATATATATATATATATATAGAGAGAGAGAGAGAGAGAGAGAGAGATAAAGTATATACTGTTTAAGTGCTTTACAGAACAGTTTGTAAAAAAAACCTTCAAAATAAAACCAGGACAAAAAGAGGCCTACTAAATAAATGAATACAAAACTCAAGCATTAGGCTCTGCTTTCTTAAAAAGGAACGCTCTAACTTATATATTTGTGAGAAAGAGGGGTTAATGTTACCTTAAATTACTTTGAGCCTAAATAAGATGTAAATAGAAGTTCCAGTGTTGCTTTAAATTCTTGTTCATAAAGCAAACTAAAAACAAGTGTGTGTGGTTTAAGTTGCATTTTCCTAATAACAAATAATATTGAATCAACCTTTAGGAACATAGTTTCGATATTTGATTGAAGCCAACAGCAGTGATGTTGAGTGTCTGGGAGTATCTGCCAAAGCCAAGGGGCGTGACCCTCTCTGCGACGCACCTGAGCTCATCTGCAGCGGCACAAAATAAAGAGCTCCGAGCAGCTGTCATCTGTCAACAAGCCCCATCCGAGCCTCATTCACGGACTTTATTGAGATTTCACAACCACACACATAAAGAAAAGCACGACGTTATTGGGAGAGAATAAAGTGTTGTTTGACTCCAGCAACGATGGCGAAAAAACTCTCGTCTAAGAAGTCTTTTAAAAGTTTTTTCTCCAAAAGCGAGGCTAACCTAAGCGAGACGGTGGAGGAGAAGAGCGCCGTGGGAAAAAATGCCACGGACAAGAAGAAGTTCAAGTTCCCAGGGCTGAAAGTTAAGTCAAAGAGCAGTGCTACCTCGGAGAAGTCCACCCATGAGAGCGAGCAGGTGCTCAGGTATGTGACACAAAGACCTCTGCAGCTTCAGCTCAGCGTGTCTCGGCATGAGGCCATCACACATTAGCGTGAGACTGAGCTCCGCGGCTCCTCGGGACTGTAGAAGATGGCCTAAAGCGAGTGGGAAGTTAGTTTATTCCCTCCCAGGTTCATAGGCTGCATATATAATTATATCACCTGTTAAAGACTCTTTAAGTATAGGCTTTTTAAATCTTGCGCAATGACTGGATGAGCCATCTTGGATAAATACACAGCAAGAGTAATCTAACTTTGAAAATAAATCTAACTTTGCAACTTTTCCTGCGACATTCATAAAATAGTCTGTTTTGTTTTTTGTCAATTTACAGTAAAATATTGACAGTGCAACAACCTTAAAGCTAATACGTTTTAATCTTTATTTGCACAGATATAGTTTGCTGAAAAGACTAATCTAACCTTTGCAATTCAAAGTTGTATTAAAATTTAAAGTAAATGGCAGTATTCATGGTCGGTTTCATATTTCTGTAATAATTCACATTGTTACAGATGGTCTTTGTTTAGATGTACAGCAAAGAAGTTAAATATTGTTACACTTGGATAGTATAATGTCCTGTAAATAAACATTCCTGCAAGAGTGGATGGTTGCAATATAAATCCACAGTAACATCTTCTATTGTTGGTGAAAAAAGTGCAACCTCAGCTGCAGTTTATTTTATTTATTTTATTTTTTTTATCCGTAAATCTGAATCTCTTTCACGGTGCTCTGTGCAGAATGCCAAATCATTCTCTTCATCTGACATTAGCTTCAGATGCATCAAGCACACCTGTCTTTGACTTTTGAACTTAAAGAAGAAATCATCAGATGTCTAGCCATGTGCAGCAGATACAGTCTGTTTAACACCTGCAGAGCCTGCACCATCTGTTGAGTATAGGATACACCACTGTAAACAGACACTTTATTATCCAGGTTCAACAACCCAAGCGCCAGTGTTAAAGATATAGTCCAGTATTGTGTCAGGTGGGTCAATGAGATACTTGGGATAGGTTACTTATTCCTTACAGTAGGTAAAAGTCAACCTTGTGTAGTTTGGAGAAGCAGACAGGAGCAATGGCACATGCTTTGTGTTATGGCTGTTAATGGGGCCAATGAAAAACAGTTTAATTAAAAACTAACTATAGTACAGTTTCCTAAGTCAAATGTTTATGTATTTGTATTTTTATTGTGTTCCTTGTTTATGCAACCCCAGTACTGACCATCTGAACCAACGTGGGTCATTGTTCAGCATATATTGTGGAAACATTCTCTCTGGGTTCATGTGGTCATTTATGTAGTTCAGTGTGGTAAGTATTATGTGTTTTAAGTCAAAGCAAGCTCAAAACTATCTACTGTAGGGAATAAATAAGCTCCATAACTGTCCTTTTTGATATGAAACTGGTTCTGAGTTAAGATCTTGACATAAATCCTTGATTAATCAAATGACTGTAAGGTACCAGTCTTTGTAAGTCACTGATACATCTTTTCTTTGAGTTGTTTGTAACTTAAGCTCAACCATGAGCTGCATTGAAGGCCCCTGGAACAGCACAGAGATGTGATTTTTAAATGGTGGTGTGTTAATGGGCCTGTTCAGTATTTGAGAATGTGATTTTATTAGATACATTTGGAGCTAATGTATTCCCTACTGTAGATGGTTTACAGCACACTCTCAGTTTGGAGAAGGCGACAGGAGCCATTTCACACCATGTGTTTCTGTAAACGATTTTAAAAATGCTTAATGTCCATTTAAATAGAGAATTTTTCCACAGTATATGTTTTTGAGAAATGCTCCAAATTTCGGTTCAGACACGAGCCACATTGAAGAGCTTTTACAGGAGAGTGACAAGTTATCGTGATTGTCAAAATAAAATCATAAATAAATGGAGCTGTGCTGACCATTACCTTTTTTGTAGAGAATAAGTTACCTATTCATAAGTATCTAGACTAGCCCTTTAACCCTTTTATCACAGGGTTCTGTACTTTAGTGGTCTCACCAACATTACTTTTCATTACAACTTTTTATATTATGTTGAAATAAAAATGCATCATCTACAAACCACAATAAACAGAGTAACTGCAATCATTTTACAGAATTATTGCTGCTCATTTACTTGCATAAACGACTGGAAAGTTATGCCTCGTTTCAACAATTATTAACATTTCTTTATCATATATGACCCAGCCTTGACCACGTTTTTGTTTTGACAAGCATAACTTCATATCTTAATAAGATCTAATACGTTTCTCCTGACGTTACATTATTTTGAATTTGGTGTAAGTGGTGTACCTCATGGTAACGCTTTGGGCCCATTTTATGTTTGAATCCAAATGTACAATGGCAATACAAAACAGTACATATTTAATTTATTGCAAGTTAAGAAATTAAAATATGAGAGCAGTTGTTTTTGGTTTATTTGAGAAAATAAATCCAGCAGTGATTGTGAAAGTCTTGTCTCACAAATGCAAAGCTAAACTTGCTCTTTTAAACGTCAGGTTGAACGTCTGGAGCAGTGTGTTAGGGCCTGGACCTGGGATTACGCTGCTGTAGGGTGTTTTCAAAGTGTCTCTCTGGCACGACACAGAGTATCGCACTGTAAGGTTCAGTTCATTTTTCAAAAATATTTACAAATGCATAACTTGCAACAGACCTACTCTGTTTAAGCCTGTGATGTGTAAGCACAGAGGTGTCTCAGGCACTTAGGTGAGGCCCAGGTGAAGCTTAAGGTCACATGCCAAAGTAATGTTATCATATCTGTCATGTGCTTGACGAGGTGACAGATTTAGATTGCTCAAGGATGGTAAGGATGGGCTCACTCTGCAGAAGAGGTTTTGCCTTGATGCACAGTGAGGTTGTGCAACGAGACTGTGCTAAAGTGACATGACAGTCATTTAAAACAACAAACCAGCTCTGCCACAAGGCAAACTGAGACTAACCATTAGTCTCAAAAATGGTTTCAAAGTGTTGCTGGAACTTTCTGAAAGCAATGTTAAAAAAGTTAATATTAGAAACATAGAGCAGTGAGGAGATCATCAATGCATTTTTTAGAAATGACCCAGAGCTTGACTGAACAATCAGCCCGAACAGGTGGATTAACAAAAATGACTCATTGCTGCAATTTCATTATAGTACATAGTGTTTTGTAATTTGGTGTAGAAACTAAAATGCAGACTACACTTTAAGCTAATGAGTGCTAATAATAAGACTTGAACAAGAATATTACACCAGAATGTTAATGTTTAATCCTCTTTAAAGACCCCAATGTTGCAAATTGATTTATTTATTTATTCACATTTTTGTGAGGAATAATCCCTTGAGATGAATCATCTCGTTTTCGAGGGGTTCCTCTGGTTGAACAGCAGACAGCAGTGCCATTATAAAGTATACAGTACTAAACATGAAAATCAACATTTCAAATAAAACTTACACAAATGAAAACACAACACTACACTCACAGGCTCTCATAACCCCCCCTCCATCAAAAATTCAGTTACAAAATAAGAGTAAACATAATAAACATTATATACAAACAGTACAAGTAGTCAGAAGCAACGATAAACATTTTGCAAATGAGATAAAAGAACAAGACTGTTTTGACAAAATCTACAACAGACGACATGTTTAATGTCAGAGCCTCAGAGAACATCAGCAACTGGCTCAATATTAAGCTGTTTTTTTAGCCATTGGTGGTGGGGAAACTATCAAAGTAATGAGCTTCATTCTAAATTATACATGTCTTTGCTAATATCTTTTTGTACTGTTGCATTGTGCTCTTTTCTCACAAACTATATGGAAAACATAATGTAATTGTTTTATTTGGAGGTTTTAGTTTGATCCCCCATTTTAAAAATGGGAATGGAAAAGTCTGATATTTTGTCGTTGGCCTGTTGACGTCACTTGTGGAAGGCTCTATGGGTACAATTGTATTAAATGCTGTATAGCTTATATAAAATGAGACAGATTGAGTCAAAACTATGTCTCCATTAAGTGTATAAGCACATCAAAATAAAGGTCTTACCATCGGTCTGCCCTAGAAAAACAGACCTGTAAACCTTCAGCTGACATATTTACTCTGGGTTTTGTTCTGGCTTCTACAGGTGTTCCCATGGTCCAGAAAGAAGGGCTCTAAGGCTGCTTTGTCACAAACCTAAAAAAACCCTAAAAAACATGCCACCTTTTTTTTTTTTTTTTAAATAAAAAAGTACAGATTGTAGCTTTACTGCATGTTTGATTTGAACCTGTAACATATACTTTAGGGCTTACCATTAGTCTGTTTTTGTGAAACTGACCCCAGGCTAAATTAGCAATTACAGACTTAGTTTGTTCCTATAGCAACGGTCTTTATCACCTGCCAATCAAACAACCAACAAAACACAGAAAAAAAAGTATTTTTTGTTACGGCTACAGAGAGAGGAATGAGAAAAGAAAGAACAAATGTCCTTATTTATCTTGGCATCTTGTTGTTACTTGAGGATTTAGTTGGTTTTAATCCATGTCTCGGACTTTATCAGACGAGGATTTCATGGTCTGGGGTGTAAATCTTTGCATTGACTGGTTTTTTTTCCCCTTGTCTTCAAAGTGGCTTCAAAGTCAAACATGTACCTGTATCTTGTATTAGAAATTCTACAGGACACACCCCATTTTTCTGAACCAGCTGCATCCTTATCATTAATAGAACTAATGTCGAGAAACCGGCCACTCTGCATAGCTCGTCTATTGTTCTTCAACGATAAATCAATTACACACAAACTCTTTTTCTGGCCACTGATACATCTTTGACACAGTTACGAGCTCAGGTGTGTTGATGTGGAAAGTGTGAGCTGTAACATCCGGCTCTGTTCAGCACAAAGACGAGGCGTGAGTCACTGTGGAACCTGTTGTCTCTGTCAACAAGGTGTCGGCGGGTTACGTTACATAAACTGGACCTGCTTCAATGCTTCGGATTCTTATAGGTTCTCGTTTGTCAAGTATAGCTTTGCTAGAACATGAAGTATGAAATATTCAGGGCAAAACCTTGAAATGTTAGATTGTCTGAAGATAACAGTGTGAAAGTAGACAGAATAACAATGTGCTTTGTCTTATCTGATTCAGAGTCTGTTATTGTGATTGGTATTACAGATTATTTACACTTCAAAAAGATCCTGCAGCAACCAAAACTGTATATTCACTTCTTCCTCTCTTTTAATCATTTCATGTTTGGGTGGTTTAGATATCCTTTTGCCTTGTGGATATTGTTACAGTTCCCTGCATTTGCTGGAGCAATATTAGACTGTGTCAATTTGGTAATCTGTTATATAAAATGATAGAAGTCACAATTTACCATTTTTATTGCAGTTATAGTGAGTTTAAGGAAAATAGTCTTTTTCTTGACAATTGAATACAACAATTTCTCACTGTCATGTAACGTACACCAGACAATGTTTTCCCATATTTTTGTTATTTAATTTTTTTATCATACAGGTTTTATATGTAGGCATTCCCATTTGGAATAATTTAATTAGTGTTTTTGTTGTGAGCGTAGGACCAGCCGAGTAAGCTCTGGTATTTTGTATGATGAAAACTGTTCTTTATAGAGGTTTCTTGGCGTGCAATAAACTTCCCTCCAATGTTGGACATATTAAAAACAATCTTTTTATTCAAGAAATCAATAAAAGATAGACTAATGGAGTGTAACTAACTGAACAAATTGTAAGTATATCGGTCAGCTGTTTATCGCTTGAAAGTTTATCAAGGATCGCTTTTTAACAGTTTTTAATTTATCAGTTGTTGCTCTGTATTTTTCTTTTTTTGTCATGTTGTTTTGTGATTTATTGTTTTTTTATTTTTTACAATGCCTTTACATTTTATAATTGTGTGTAAGCATTTTAATTTGATTTTGCGTGAACCCCAGGAAGACCAGCAACCATAGTTTGGTGGCTAATGTTTCTCCAAATAAAGAATACATATTGTCATTTCCCTCAGAGATAAATGTGTACGGTCAGCTCTAAACTTCAGTTTGGTTTAATGTCGCAGTATTTTGTGCTAGGCTTCTTTTGGAGGAGAGTGGAGTCTGAGTGACTTGCTCTGTTGTGCGTTCAACAGCACCCTTACTGAGTCATTGTCATCATACTGTAAGTTTTATGTCTCATTTTAGGGCAGTAATTGAGCCATTGAAAACAGTAAAAGAATAAATAGTGTCCAGTAAAGGCTAAGATGCTTTGTGCTGTTTAGGTTGGACAAAAGTTATCTGTAAAGTGTTACAATGTTGACCAACTTCTAAACTAAACGTGTCCTAGTTTTCATTTTGAAGTATCTGTTGAATTGCATGCATTAACTTTTTCGGTTCAGAAGTAGTTTAATCTTCAGGAAAGCTGCACTTCAAAATGTTTTCACATGTGCTGGAAAATCTGGAAACACAAAGTCCCTGTTTTCATAGCCTTTGATATTATCCTGGAAACTGTCCAGAACCCTAAAAAGGATATAAACAATTAGGCCTACCTTTCTTTTACACTAGGAATCTGCAGATCTGTACACACTTCAGGCTTACAATCAGAGTATCAGCCACGTTGGTTTTAAAAACACAAAGCCATTGTCTCTGATGCTGCATTTGCATGTAAAGTGTGGTTTGTCTGTTGCAAATGTTGCTAGGGATGCAAATGTTTAAAGCGCTCTGAATTGGGGTCTCTTTAGTTTCATTGTCTTATTAAATGTAATTCAAGTACTTCACAAACAAACACATATATTAATTATGTGTTTAACTTTTCAGAGAAAGTATAAATGGCTCATAATTTCCTGTTGAACTTGAGCCAAATGGATGTGTTTGTGACATGCTTTGTCAATGAGGCGTCACAAGGTCATGAAAGAAGAAAGCTATTATCGCTCGTACATCTGTGTTTTTGTAAACACTACAGCGAGTATTAAGACCTGGAACACACTCTACAACAACAAATACAAGTAGAAACGAGTAAAAACTAGTTAAACTTAGATTTCTGGACAGAATGTGTTTGTCTTGTCCAGCAGTGTCCAGCCTTTAGTCTTGTTGTTCTGAGGATGTCTGCAGGTGTGAACTGTCTGTGTGCTGGACAGGACCGATCCTTCAGGATAGAGGTGCCTCTCGTCCTTCACTGGTGGAGGAAGATGTCTGCAGTTTATTTTGTGTGCAGATTTAACCCTCTATGGAAGTGCTTCTTGTCGGCAGCAGAGCAGTTCCCACCCCATAACGATATCGGGAAAATGTGCAATATATGATAAAATTTTAAATATTGCGATAACGATATTAACACCTGAGATTTCTGAATGCTCTTTAACAGAAAAAAGAAAATGTAATGCTCTGGACTAACTTCCACTCGTCAAAGCAGGAGCTAAATCAAAATTAAAGACTAAACCAGGACAAAATGGACCAGGACTTTGAAACAAAATTCTTAGAAATGTAAGAGTATAACAAGATACAAGTTATTATTTGTAATACAAATATTGCGATACAAATATTGCAATACAAATATTGTGATCAATAATATCGCGACAACAATACATTTGCGATTATATTGTGCGGCCCTACACCAGAATGTGATGAAGAATGATTGTGTGTTCTTCACAACACAGTGATAAAAGTCTATTAGAATGTGAGAGCAGCCTCATCAGAAAGTACAAGTTTTAGCAGGACTTTTATTTATTCCTGTTTTCATTCATTAATGTTGGCTATAGGGTTAGATTTTACTTTGTTTACACACGGCAGCTTATTAAAAACATTTTTAACCTTATACTCAAAGCCTATGTTTGCATTAAAAGTGAGGTAGATATTTACATAATGCTTTATTTCACTTAGTCTTAACTTAACTTGCATATAATAAATAGTAAATGGAGTGCTGAGCTGCTAAATGTGCCGCTTTAATTTTTTTTTTTGCGTTTTTTTATGACTTATTTTTCCCTGATTATTTGGGACAATTTAAGTTTGACTTGTGCAATAAATCCGAAGTAACTCAGTGCTTGGCTTTTCTTTTCCCTAAATACATTGTCATTTTAGTCTTTTCATACTTCGTGTCACTTTTTGTTGCTCAATGCTAACATTTGATCCATGGCACATCACCCAACAGCTCATGCCACAGTCATTTCATCCCGAACAGGTCTCGCCTACCTGCACTATGCACTTCAGCTGTGTTTACTTTTACTAAGTTGAATGATCGTAATAAAGACATCATTGTGGCATTATTTTAAAGTGGTGACAGCTTCTCATTATTGCTGCAGCCTCAGTGTTGACTTTGAGCCCACTGTTCAAACTCACAGGACGCTAGAGTCCAGACAAGAGCAAGAAAAATAAAATATAACATAGTTTTGTGTTTTTATAACCTACCTTCTTTTACAGAAAGTCAAACTTCACCAAGTGACTTTCTGCTCAGCCGGTTCTGTTCAACATTCATAAACTCTGATTCATCGTTTGAAAAGCTACCTGTGTTAGTGCTTCAGAGAACATTTTGATGGAAGGATTAAAGGACCGTTCAGTGTAAATATGGCTCTTCTGGGTACTTCTGGAGCTAATTCAGTTTCTTTATTCCCTACAGTAGATAGTTGTTAGGAGAAGCCGATAGAAGCAGCCGAAAAAGACACAACCATGTGCTGCTGTGAAAACACTCATGTTTGTCAACCATGTTTTGGTTCAGATGGACACATTAAGGAACTTGTTCTGGGAAGTGCTTTATTCTGGGTTTGAATCTATTTATGTAACACACTTGCTCTGATTGTAGTTTTGAAAGTTGTTGAAGCCTTGTTAGTTTGTTATAAAAGTGTGTTTTCACTTGCTCCATCAGCAGGCACACACAACACAAAGTCTCTGTCATTGGTCCTGTCTGCTTCAAACTACACTTTGGAAACATACTCATTATGTCTTTGCATGCAGTGTTAATAAAACTCCATAAAAGTTAGTTGATAAAACGGTAATATATGAGCCAGCATTCAATATTACTTCAATTTTAGTGAAGCTTCTCTTTGTACTGTATGACTTATTGAATGTTTTGTCTGGTTACAGTGTTGCTAAACCTGAAGAGAACGAAGAAAACGTCACTGACCGTGTCTCCACAGACACCAAACGGTCCTCGCTCTACGCCACAGGCCCCAGGTCAAAGGTCAGTCCAGCCTCCCGCTGCTCACCTCACAACTTGAGTTTTTTCTTTCACCATTTCATTTATTTACTTTTGATAAGATGATGATGTGGGTTTCAGTTTGACACACTGTATATACACGTCTAGCACTAAACATATAACTATACGTCTTCATAATGATTAAAGTATTAAATTGCATACTTGACATTTGGGACATACCAGTGTGTTTTTAAAAGGTAATTACAGGTGATTCCTTCAGGGTTTCACAAATACTTTCACATCGTATATCAGAACTTTACGTCTGTACATTCTTTCCCCCCGGCTCTTTACATTGAGTTGTAACTAATATTTGCTTAATGTATGTCTACTCCTTCAATGATTCCATTTAAAGATATAATGTGTAAGATTTCAAGTACAGGTTTAATCTGACCTCTAGCTAGACACTAATGTATGTCTACTCCTTCAATGATTCCATTTAAAGATATAATGTGTAAGATTTCAAGTACAGGTTTAATCTGACCTCTAGCTAGATACAACATATGTGTGTGCTATTAGAGCATCACATTCAAATAAGGTCCCTCCTAAACAAATGAGTATTCATACTTCTGGCTTTCTTTCTCAGGACAAAAGTTAGGTGCAGAATTCAGTTTGTCCATATTATGTCTACGCCTAGTTTATATTTGGATTAGCATGAAGGACATGACATGATCAGATTTGACATGACCGTTCCCAGGTGCAGAATTCAGTTTGTGGCAAGTTATGTCTACGTCTAGTTTATATTTGGATTAGCATGAAGGACATGACATGATCAGATTTGACATGACCTGAAGAGGACTAGGAGCAACCAATAATTATTAACCATAGGAAATTTAAAATGATTCTAACAGGTAAACATATAATCTTAATCATTTCTATGGGATTCTTCTTAAATTAAACCATGTTCTTCCTGGGCTGTAAAAAGGAGGAATGTTGGACCATCATTAAACCCCAAAAGCACCTTTTTAATAAAAATAAATAAAGAAAAAATGCCCATTAGTGTACCCATTAATTGAAATATGTCATGTAATTTGGGAATTTTATCAAAAAAACATCTAAATTTAATTTTGTCACATTTAAAATATGTAGGGTTTTTGTTTTGATAAAGTTTATAAATAATTTTCAGGATTTTTATCCATTGTGGCCTTTTTTTAAATCATGTTTTTTAGCCTAAAATATGTAAATGTTCTTTTAGATGTTTAGATATACAAGTTTGGAAATGTGTCTCTTATGGAATTGTATGTATACTCAAAATGTTCAGTCAGTCTCCAGTTTTTCTCCAGAAGATGGGGCTAGAGTTGCACCGACAGGCAGCGATGTGAGCAGCTAAATACAGTCTGAGTGTAAAGTTAATTACAAAACACATTTAACCTTATCATGCAAATAAATTCACAGGAAATAATAAATGGTTTTCCGTTTTTTTGCAAGTCAAAATAGTAAAAATAAATGTAATGCAATATCCAGAAGTTGGACAAACCCTTGAGACGTCAAACTAAAGATTTAGGAACTGTGCAGTGGTGGCCTATGTGGGGCCCTAGGTGAAATTTTGTGGCAACCGTTGCACATATGCTATTTCTGTTTTGAAAACAGTATAAAAATTAAAAAGACTAATAAGTACAGAGACCAAAGCCAGGATACTTTACTAGTTGAGCTAAAGAAGCCACACATGACCAACTTAAATAGGCTATAATATATATATTATAGCCTTATAGATCCTTTCTGAAGTCAGATTTTATAAAACTTAACCGTGCTGTGGACCTAAAATATCAACAGAGAAGAGGGATAATACCATTTTCTCTATTCATATCATGCTTTATTTGTGATGTTGCCTTCACAGTTCTACCTTCATTTAACAAACCATGTTTAGTGACAGGCTTCTAAAGGGTTTTAATTTCAATGAATAAAACTCTACAGTTATAATACAAGAGCAGTTTATTATCAAAGCTTACCTGATCAGTAAAGGCTTGTCTGGATTTCCATGGTAACGCTCAGCGGGAGGAGTTTGTGAAACTCTGAACTGTTGCTACATGAAGTTAGCTTTCCTTTGTATCGTTGATAACAACAGACTGTTTCTTAACAACTTTAAACAAGGCAAACAGTTGAATATATTCTTTTCCCTGTCATTTCATCTGACTCTGATCTGTGTCAGTCTCACCCAAGCCTCTCCCATGGAACCTCCTAAAAGGGCCTCGAGTAAGAGCGCCATCATGCAGCAATATACCTCCGTCCACCAGGGGCAGGCTCATTATGGCGACTCTGAGTCTAAATATTATGTTAACAACCTTGTACAAAAGATGGCTCTTGTCTCTGGAGATGTTTTAAGTTTGTAAGCCTTATATTCCTGTTCACTTTTTTCAGACTATTCCCAACAGTCTTCAGAATAAATATTGGCCTGGAAATAACTTTATAATTGGGAAAATGACCTGTAGATTGTGGTCAGTGTCTGCAGCTAACTGAACCACCTACAATTTGTTCCATGCTTTATTAAGTTCACTACTTCACTGACTGTTTGCATTATTAGGAAAATTGACTTTTCTATTTTTCTATTCTATCTATATTTTTAAATGACTTCTGTTGCAGTAAAGATTGAATTGAATTACTGTTATTTAATGAAATGTTTTTTTATTTATTTATTTATTTATTTTTTGTGAATTTCTCATGCTATTTTTATGTCTGAAGGTTCTCAGTCATCCAGGACATCTTGAAAAAAAGGTTAAAGTAACAGCATCTGGATTCGGTTTTCAAGGTGAAGATGTTTTGTCTCTAATTCCAAGAGACTTTATCAATTCTGAGATCATCTGGTAAGATATCTCTAGAGGGAGGAGTTTTATGCGTCCAGATGCTTTTACTTTAACCTTTTTTTTTTTCATGCTATTTTTAGTAATTATTAGTGATTACTTTTACTCTGAGTCCCATTTAATCTCTACACTAGTTTTCTTGCACCTAACCTTTTTGTAAATTGGCTTTTTTTTTTTTTATTTCGATACTGCCACACTTGAACGGACTTCAATTTTCAGTGTCCCAGCAACTTTAGGCCTTAGACAATGGCCAGTCAGTCGCAGGGCTGACTTCTTTTAATAACCCCTGACTGTACATGGAGTTTGTACTTTTCAAACTCTACAATGTCAAGGCACGGCATTTTTTTATCAATAAAAAACAATTTGTGCACCAATTAATTCAACATGCTTTAGAGAATTAAAAAGATCAAAGTACGAGTTGATTTACTCGTACTTTGTCTTTCAGCAGCAGTTCAGTCTCTACTGAACTGCTGCTGAAATGTTTCATTATACAGACTCTGAGGCTTAGGTGTAGTTCAGCACCTGCTAGTCCTCCACCTCAGACCTTTCAACCCAGCGTTGCTTGTTCTGTTGGCGTGTCATACTTTCTAAAGTATGAGAGAATTTTTCTGGACACACCTAGAGTCTTGCAGCTGCCATTGACAGTAAGCTATGACTTTCATTGTTCTTTGTCAACACAGCTTCACTAAACATGCAACTCTAATTCCTCTGGCATTATGTTGTTTAGAATGAGTGTGGGCATTGTGATTTTAAGTTTCAACACATCTTAACAGAGGGCTTTTGGTCATTTGAAGTGATAATCTCTTTCAATCCCCTTTTATCAGCTAAGGCCTTATGAGTTGATAAACTTGGGAAGTTATAATTTAAGCAGGAGGCTATGCACCAAATGGAGCTTTCTGGTTTTGATCTGCTGAACCTTAACACGACAAACAAAAAACTCGGTTTAACTGCCATTTTCTCATAATTTTATTCACAAGCTGCATATTGTTTGCTCATTTGTTAGACATTGTGTGGAGCTGTAGACGTACTATTGCTCAAACTGTTGAAAGGTCTACAAAAAAACATGTGTAATCTATATTTTCTTATAGTTCCTCTACCTGCTGTTCTATTACTTCACATAACCTTAAAGTATTCCACAACTGTAATCACTCACTTTGGATTCACTTTGTTTTACAGCTTGTATTGTCTTGAGAACTAAACCTACCCCTTTAGTTTAATATTGTTTGAATGTTTTAAACTATAAGGACTGTGCACCTGCAAATACAAATATTGGTAAGGACATTTTCTGCAGGATACTACTTTCTTGGGTCTTTTTGTGTTTATTTTTTTGTGTAATCCATCTGCAAGGGGTCACAGGCCATTGCTTTTTTTGCCGGTCCCAAGCCTGGATGAATGGAGGGTTGTGTCAGAAAACCTGTGCTTTTCATGATTGGAGTTTTTGGAGTTTATGTTTTGAAAAGAAGCTCACTCAAATAAAGTTTACCTCTGTCCAACTCACTTTAACTTAAATTGCAAAAGGTCCACTCAATATCCTCTCTATTCAAAGTCCTATGTTTGTCCTGTTTTAGTCTTTTTCCCTGGGCTTTGTCTTTGTATAGTTCTTCTTAAATCTTCGTCTAATCTTGATTTTTAGTCATTGTTAAGTCTGGATAAATCCTGAGATAGGTTAATGTAAAGAATAAGTCCTAATTTTGTCTGTTTTTATTCTAGCAAGTACTTTGGTATCAAATGTTCAAAATGACAACTGTGATTCTAACAGAGATGGAGTACTTAAGTCAAGTCACAGGCTCATTTTTGTGACTCGACTCGAGGAGATGCCTCAATGTTACGACTCGGACATGAACGTGGACTTGAACGGATGACTCGGCCTAAGACTCAGACTTGAGCACAAAGGACTCGCAAGTTACGCTCAGCAACAACACCACACAACCTCTGTCTGTTGCATGTGGTCATATCAGGACAAGCTGCTCTCATTTAAATCCCAGCCCCTAAATGTAACCCAGAAGTTGAGCCTAAATAAATCAAATTTAAAAATATATAGGTGTATATAGGCAACAGCCTTAATTGATATACCATAATCAAAACTCCATTAAATGTGTTTAATGAAAAATGAATTTACAAAACTAAAATTCCAATCAATGTGTTGTTTTGACTCCCACTGTTTTCACATTTATAACTCACTTTGGTGACTTGGACTTAACTTGGACTCGGACTTGCAAATCAGTAAGTCTTTAATTTCAAGTCAGTACTTGAAATTTATTGGATGACTTGACTTTGATTCGGACTCAAACACTGAGGGCTTGAAAGTGACTTGGACTCAAACAGGGGACTCGACTCCAACACTGGATTCTAAATAAAAACAGAAGTGACCGGTGACACAACCCTTCTAGAAAGAGAAGCCCCTTTAACCGAAGAAACAAAGGCACTGGGGGTGAAGGCCCCTGTTGTAACTCATGTAAACAACACTATGTAGTTAAATGGGTTTTTCTTTTACCCAGCTTCTGATGTGTCTTGTTTTGAAGCCAACAGCTACTACTTTTATGACTGATGTTTGACTGCTCTTTTGTTATTTAAAGGTGTGGCTCGGCGTGTTAGGGCTATCTGGTTTAAAAGTGTCACAATGCATATTTTACATACTTTGAACAGCTTTAACAAAAAAGTTTTGTAGTATTGGTATGCATGGTGTGTTTTCAGAAGGAGCTAAAGGTATATTTATCAAGAACATTTGAACAAACTGACTTTCTTTTGGTCTATCTTCAAAAAACATCACACAACACAATTAACCTTATTCTATGCATTATAACTCTTAAGCTTTAAAAAAATCTGGGCCATTGTACTAAATGTACAGTGTATCAAATAAATACTTATAAATACTTTTTGCCCAAATAATCTTTATTGATGATTTGTGATGCCAGAAAAAAAAAAAACTAACCCTAAAACCAGCTTGACTAAAGTTGTGCAAGAGTTGTTTTCTGACATTCTGAGCATGCTTCTTTATTTTTCTTTCAGATCAAGGAGCTGAGTCTTTCAGAAATGGACCTGAACAAACCTAAACGCTTTGCCACATTCTCCTTGGGACTGAAAAAAAAGAAGAAGAAAAATGATATTTTGTCAAAGAGTACCTTTGGCATCGACAGCATTGAAGCCCAGCAGGAGGTAGGTCACAGCAGAGTTTAGTGTTTTTAGGTTTTACAATAGGCTTTTTCTGTTTCACTTGGATCTATATGATACAATTAGTCTCTAAGTGACATCCTACGCATGACTTTCTGACAACAGGGAACTTGTTTTTACTGTCGCAGAACGGTTTGGGTCACTTCATTCTCAAAAAGGAAGCGCAAGACACTGCTTTTTGTTCATTAGAAGCAAAACATAACTGAGGCAAAAACATAAAGCAAAAGGAAATGTACACAATGGTAATGCTTTCTCAAATTAACCATGTGTTGTTCTTTTGATAAACACATTTTAAGAAGAAAGAATGTTGTTTCCAGTTTTGGAGAGATTCATCCTGCTCTCTTAAATTTTGTCTAATTTTGATATGAAATGGTGACTTCCAAAAGAAAAAAAAATAGGAAGTGGGTGCAGCCTTTTTTTGATTCAACACTGGGAAAGCTGTGAATAAAGCCTAATCAGTCTTCTATTGTTAACTGCAGCAGTACAAAGCTATACCTCTAACCTCACACTCTGCTGTAAAGGACTTAAATGCAGTTTAAATATGGTTTCTTTCTTATTCTGTTTACATAGCAGACACCATTCTGCAAACAGCACACCGGAAACACAAGCAGGAGTTACCAAACTGTGCCGTTCTGCCCCAACCTGTTTCAGACAGATCCCTGGAACTGTTACTATAGTTACCAGTGTTTCTGTGATGGATACAAAACTATGTTCTAGACATGTTTATGTTAAAGTTATGTGTTATCCTTGTTTTGTTTGCCTGGCCAGCCATCCTAATTCTTTTTCAAATATATATATATATATATACAAATACAAAGAATTAGTCGGGTCCTTGTTGATTTTAGTTTGATTTCTCAGGAGTTGAAATAAATGGACTGTAATTGGACAGAACCCACACCATTTCAGATAAAAGTTAAGATCAGTCAGTCGTATTAAACTTAGAAGTCGTGGTGAAAGGGTGGGGTTCCAGACCCACTTCACTTTGTATGACAGGGTCAGGGTGGCCAGGCTATTGTTACTTTCAGCCTGAAAAGAAAAATCTATTGTGTTACTGTAAGTGTTCATATCTTGTTACAGACTCCACTGGATCAAACCAACACGAAGACTATGAGCATGTCCCAACCGGAGCTCGACACTAGTGAGCACTTTGACATCCCAACTCCGCCTCCTGTCGCCATAAACGAAGCCGAATTTCCGCTTCCAAACCAATCGCAGACATCTGTCACTGTCCACACTCAACCAAACCACAAAGCACTGGAAAACATCCAAAATCTTTCTCAAAAAACACAGAAAGCACCGATTGCCACCATCCCCGAGTTGAACCTAGATTACAACAAAGTGAATACTGTTATTAAGGAAACCACTCTAAATGTATCGTCTTGCAAAGAAGCCAAAACTCCCCCGAGCCAAGTAAAAATATGATCTCGGATATCAAAGCCCCTGACTCAGTGAGTGGAAACATTGCTCTGTTTAATAATGGCAACCTCCGAGAGTCTAACACGAAACCTGAGATCTCTCTTAGTCAACAAACGCAATCACAGGAACAATCTGAAATCAACACAGCTCCAACAATTGACTCCAAAATGGCTGCTACAGTTACGGATAAACAAACTGATTCTTCTGCCACAGTTGGCATCCCAGCTTTAGCTACAAAACTGACAAATGTTGACACTAAAACTGCTTCCAGAATTACAGAGCCCTCTCCGATTTCTACAGAAAACAGCTCCACTCTTGATCCACTTTCAATCAGTCCAAAAGTCCCAATCTCCCAAACGGCAAGCTCTCTTTTTGAAACTGAAAAGAAAGCTATGTCCAGCCCAATCACAACCAAAAGCAACACTCCAGTTTCTTCCAAAGACAACTCCACTCTTGAGCCAATTGCTAGCAATGAAAATATCACAATTTCTCAAAAATCTTTGGAACCTGAAAACAAAACTACGCCAACATTAAGCCAAACAACAAAGAAGACCGACCCTCCTGCCAATCAATATCAAGTTTATGGAGATTTGTATGATTCATTGTTTCCTCAAAAGTTCACCTCAGAAGTAATTTCTTCGCTTTTGAAGGAGCCGACTCAAATGGCAAGTGACATAAGACATCTCGAAGTTAAGACAGAGACAGTTTTGGTTAAAACACTCGATGAACAGTACTCTGATAGAAGCACCAGCTATTCCACGTTGTCAGCATCTTCTCCAGAGAAGACAGAAAATGATGTTGGGTATAGTAGCACTCACAGCTATAGTCAAAGTGTGAATAGTTCTTCCTCACTTTTGAAATCTTCCCCAAAGAAGATGGATGATCTTGTTGGGTATAGCAGCACTCACAGCTCTAGTCAAAGTGTGAATACTTCTTCCTCACTGTTGACATCTTCCCCAAAGAAGATGGATGATCTTGTTGGGTATAGCAGCACTCACAGCTCTAGTCAAAGTGTGAATAGTTCTTCCTCACTTATGACATCTTCCCCAAAGAAGATGGATGATCTTGTTGGGTATAGTAGCACTCGCAGCTCTAGTCAAAGTGTGAATACTTCTTCCTCACTGTTGACATCTTCCCAAAAGAAGATGGATGATCTTGTTGGGTATAGCAGCACTCACAGCTCTAGTCAAAGTGTGAATAGTTCTTCCTCACTTTTGACATCTTCCCCAAAGAAGATGGATGATCTTGTTGGGTATAGTAGCACTCACAGCTCTAGTCAAAGTGTGAATATTTCTTCCTCACTGTTGACATATTCCCCAAAGAAGATGGATGATCTTGTTGGGTATAGTAGCACTCACAGCTCTAGTCAATATTGTGTGAATATTTCTTCGTGCAGAACCTCTACTGTAGATGAGAAGCCGACTAAAGATACCCCAAAGCCTGTGTTCATTCGTAAAGTAATCACTTATGATGTTTCTTCTGATGTTGCTTCTAAAATGCCCAGTGAACATGTGAAAATTGCTTATTCAGAGTTCAATTCAGAGACAAAGTTTGACAGTGTTCGCCTTGAAAACAACGTCAAGTCAACCCTCTCAGCTGAAAAGTCCTCTGCCCCTCCTGTCTTTGAATGTGCAGCATCCCAAGAGACCAATGCTCTAGTTACTGACCCCAAAAGAAAAGTGATTCTAGTAAAAGAGCTAGTCACAGACAAGACCGGCGCAGATTCAGACTGCCCCTCTCCCGTGTTGGAGAAAATGTCCGTACTGAGGAGCCTCGAGAATGAAATTGACGTGAGCGACGTGTTCTCTGTCACTTCTGGACAAAATGAGTTGAATGATGGGATTTGTAGTCCGGCATATCTCAGCGTGGGGTCGGATGACGGCAGCATGTTGGAGATTTACTACAGCGCTGAAGAAGACGCAGTGGACGAAAAAGAAGCAACTGTTATCGATGCAATGAAAGATGAGAGTGCTTTTGAAGACTTCATTTCTAACAGAACCTTTATAATGGAAGATGCCAATGCGACAATGGTAGAAGTTAACACACTGAACAGTGAAGAAAACCCGTTTAAAGTTGAAATGCATTTGGGAAATCAGAAAATTCAAGAGCAAAAGGGAAGTAGAATGTCAAACCCAAGTCAGGAGCGAGAAGCAGCAGTGCAAGTGATAAAAGACGAAAATGACACAAAGGTGGAGTTTCTTGCCCCACCGGTCGAGCAGGGTAAGGAATTCAAGGTTGTTCCACCCTTCACAGAGCGGCATGGACACGAGGAGGGGCTCGGGATATCCCAGAATGCTCTATCAGAAAGAAAAGACCACCCACTTGTGCAAGAGCAACTCCCCAACAAGGAGACGGATATTGTGCCTCCTAAAGAAGTCAAGCTACTCCACTTAGAACCTAAAAGTGTGTCCAAAAGTGACAAGTTGCTAATCACACCCAAGTTTACAGAAGCAGCAGAGCTAGTTTTATCCACCAGTGACGAGAGCAAATACGCTGCTAAAACCACAGTAGATGACAACTCTGAGCAGCGTTTGGATGCCACAGGGCTTGGAGACAATAGAGCAGCGCTGAGTAGTAAAGGAGCGGATACGGTTACCCAGAGCACAGTCACAAACGGGACAGAGCAGGTGGCAGTCAAGCTGTCAGCCCAAAACAACACACTGCTAACAACCACCACGAATGAGAAAAAACAGCTTGTACCACAAGACCAGGTGGATCTGAATCAGGGGTGAGTAAAAAACTTAATCATGTCATTTTGGTTATAATGCTCCTAGGTTACATTTTTATTGAATCCTGGCTAAATAACATAACCCTAGCATATAAGGTTCAGTGGCTAATTAGGATTGCCCATCTTTAAACATTGGAAATATCAGTTTTGTGGTCGTCTGAAGGGATAGTTTGTAAAACCCATCTTCAAATGTTCAGGGTTTTTGCATAAATCGGTGACTTCATGTATGACATTATAATAGTTTAGTTACAGAGAAGGAAATAGCTTTATTTTTATATAGATACAGTGCTGCTAACTGCACTTGGGAGGTTGTTGATAAAATGCTATTTCTCACATATATATAAAGTATAAAACTATAAAGTATATTTTCTGTTGTCCACCTAAAATACCAAAGTTTTTGCAAATATTTGTCTTTGCATTTTATGTTGCTTTAAAATTTAATATTGTTTTGACAAAATAGTCATTGTTGTATCTACAATTGCGACTCTTAGAAATTCTATTTAAATAAAATGTTGAGTTTTGGGTTTCTAAATAGCCTTTAGTAAAACATGGCCTTATATAACATCAACATGAAAGTGTGGCCCAGTTTAATATTTTCTATTGTATCTGTAAACATTGGTGATAGTGACTCGGCCTCCAAATATGTAATTACTTTCACTCGGTGGAAAAGGACTATGCCATTACCTGACTTGAATACCAACTTTAATTTGGTTTATGACAACTTTAAGGAGCTAAAAAGGCTTTAAACTTGCTATAGTCTGCTTTAGATATGACTATGAATGGGTGGTCTTCTGGGGTAAAGTGTAGTATCGAATGTGACTAATATCCCTTTGTTCATGAGGTTTGTGGTGTTGTATTACATATTTAGGAATTTGCTGCCTCTGTGTTGTCAGGAATAACACATGGCCCAAGGCGCACATTGAGCTAGCGTTGCTGTTAATATATTTATTTTTAAAAAGTGTCTGAACAGTAGACAAAACAAACAGTGAACAGGAAACATTGAGCTCTTACAAGGTTATCTGATCGAACAAACAATTAAAGGTGAGCCAGAGGAACTGTTTTGTTTACAAACACAACTCATTATCTGCAGGCTCACTCTAAAGACTCCCTTTTTCATGACTAATGCACTGGTTTAGTCATGAGTCATTGAAACCTTCTAAAAACTGATAACATTGCAGTTTTAAAGGGTTCAGGTATGTCTTTGAATCATATTGTTTTAATCAGTTTAGGTCTAGTTAGTGTAATTGTGGAGAATTTCCATTATAAGTAGACTCATATGGATAATGTCTTGTGAAAAGAGTTATTCAGGGCACACCTGACATGTTTTTTTATGGTGCAATGCTATATTATAACGGGCTGCCATGGATTTTATATAGTGTTTTCTTAGGCATTCAAAGCACGTGACAAGTGTTCAACGGTTTAAAAAGTGTTTGACAAACATCTTCTCCACAAAACAACAATATAAGTCTAGAATGAATATTCAACTTTAAATATTTGAATTATAATGTTTATTCTACCTTCATTATTTCCTAAACAATAACACTTATTGTACTCTGCAATAACAATAAGCGGATCATTTAAAACTCACCCAAATTAAATAAACAGATGTATAAGTTGTTATAAGTAATTACCTAATTATCCTGTATCCTGAACTGACACACACAGATAATGTAAATTAAACTGGCTCCACTGAATTGCATTCAAAATATTCATTTCAAATTCAAAATAATGTATGAAGTTAGCTCAGAGACATCATGGATGAAGTTATTCAGCTGAACTCCATGAACAAACCTAAATATTTCCAAAGAAGAGGGTTTCAGTTTGCATAACTTTGGAAATACCAGGCGTCAGAGGTGACACCCCTTTTCTATTCTTCCTTTTTAATTGGAGTTGGCTTTGGCTCAGGTATTTTAATTTACTCCAGCGTAGCTTTAAAGGATGTTGCAAGAAACAATAGAAACAAACTGACCACTGAGATCTAGGGTTGTGTGTTTTCTCTTACTGCTGTGCTCAATGGTTAGAGTAGTCCTTTGTCAGGTCTTTACACACATCTTTTGCAGCTTAATAGGCTCAATACACTATCTTTGGAAGAATACGTTATTTTCTAATTAAATTATGTGTCCGTAAAGGTGTAAAAGAAATGATTTTGTTTTGGTAATGCACCTGCTGTAATTTGTCGGTACATCTAGAAACCACTAGATGGCGGGCTAAAGTCATGAGCTAAATGTTGGCTGTCTCAAATGTAAAAGCGATGTATTCATTTCATTATTTAAATGGTTTAAACATGTAATACATACTAATAATACCAGCATATACAGGCTTCTGTGGTGCATTAGTTTGACTTAAGGATCTCTTTAATGGCTCCAGGCTCGAGACATGTTCCCAAATTTAACAGGTGGTAATTTTGGCAAAACATGTTAGTCTCATAAATGTAACCTACAGCAGTCCCATCTAAAGATATTAACAGAGGAAGGCTGAACAAGAAAATCATGTAAGAGACAAATGAGTTCTGTCTTTAACATGCCACAAGTGAAATGTACCGTGTTAATGTGGATGAGCGTATTCAGGATTTCAAAAGTCCTGAGGAAAATCTAGCTAGTGTTGTAGTCTTGAGCTTGTGACCTGTCTTTTCTTGGACTTGTTTTATGTTTTTTATTAGTCAAATATGGTGTTCTATTAACCCACCTGTCTTCCTACAGTTTATATTTTCTGCAGCAAACTACCTTAACTACTGTAACGTAAAGGCACTTAAGTCCTTCACAAAGGATGACCCTTCAACAATCTGCACCCGAGCCATACGTTTATGTGTCTTTGCAGGAATCTGTTTTATAGCATCTGTCTGAGTCTAATGGGACATTTTATTATTGTGAGAAACTTACACATTTGCAGACACACGGTCCAGCCAAAGATTTATCGTACCACAATTCCCCTTTTGCATCCTTGCATCTTGTTAAGTGTGAACTGTATTTTATCCCAGTTGCTGTGTCCATCAGATGTTTATTCAGTGTTAAATGCGTACATCATCTTCCCACTTCTTTTGTGTGATTTGCATTGTTGGTTAACCACGATCACTGTGCCCTGGAGCGACAGAGCACTGTACACCCTGTGAACCGATGGACAATATTAAAGCTCGCTGTCATGTAGTGTCTTTAGGTTATTCTATTGAGAGTGAGAGTTCAAGAATAACCTTTCCAGATGATACCCTTTGTGTATTTAAAAAAAAAAAAAAAAGGGAGTGGTAGATTGTCAATGGATGCATTTAGTTAAAATCGTCTTTTTTTTTTTTCTAGGTCACTGACAACACCTCTGAAGACCCCAGCTTTAGAGGTCTTTGTCGAAGAGAAGCAGTTGGACACAGCTGCAGTGGTGCTGGACGACAAGATGAGTTCCAGCTTCAGCAGTCTGAGCACCACTCTGTCTCTAAAGACCCCCTCCTTGTCCACCAATGAGGAGCCAAAATACAGCTTTAGAAAAGTATCCCTTGTGTCTAAAACCGATGAATCTAAGCAGGACACAGTGGAAACTATGACCGTGATTGAGTCAAACGGCACAAACCTGGACTTGGATAACAAATGGCAGAAAAGATTTGAGGGGCTTCCACAATTTAAATCTTTTTCAGATTCTTTTAAAACATCTGACGTCACAGTTGAGCCTTTGTCTTCTTCTGCTGCTGCTTTCCCAGAGGCTAAGATTTACAACACCACTGTTTCCTCCGCTGCAGAGAAAGACAGCACCTTCAGCCAAGCTATGAGTGACAGGACAGAGACAGGTAGTGGGTGGGGCTTAGAGAGAAGCTGGGAGGAGTTTAGTGCACCTGCAGGAGATAAAGCAGCTCAGAGGGAAGGAGAGACGGATGGTATCAGGTCTCCTGACAGTTCAGTCTTTATAACGGGATACTCGACACTTCAAACCAACTGTGACGACTTCAACAACGAGGAGGACGACTCTTTCTGTGGAGTTTTTAAAGCCACTCTGGTGGATTTTATCCCCGAATCCCCTTCAGCACCTACGGCCTCTCCCCCCAGCTCCCCCGAGGAAAAGGTGGACTCGCCCAGCCAGTTTGAAATGGACATTCTGGGACACGCTCAAGAACATGGAACCGTTGATGAGAATGAGGAGCCTGTCTGCCAGAGGCCCACAGACCACTTTAATGTCGTCCTTGCCGCCCATCGTGGAGGACGCCCCGAGCCCGGTCACGGCTGGTGTCAATAACATAACAGAGACTGACGGCTTGAACGGACTCTACATTCTGCCTCCTGATATTGGGCTGAAGAGCCGCAGCCTGAGAGACACACGCTCACCGCTGGAGCTGATGAAGCAAAGCCAACAGGTAAAATGCATCATAATGTATGTCCTGCTTATTTATTTAATATGTGGTCAGGAATCAAACTCAGCCACTTGGTTAGCCACTAAAACATCCTTCATTTCATTGAAGAATGCCTTCCTATTGAGTGTTTGTACAGAGGAGCAGTTTAGCCAAATGTTCAAGATGTGCTAAAGTGAAGGAAATGTTATTTAAAATACAGCTTCTTTTGTTCTGAAATACATTTACATAATTAGTGGCATTGGGATGAGTCAAAACACTATTATAACACAAAAATACCTGCATTGGGGGAGCTTGTCTATTTACACCTCACTGAAGCCAAAATATCTAACCAATAAATTCTGTCCAGGTTAATGAGTAAAAGATTTAGCTGCACCATTTAACTTCAGTGTTTTTTGTAATAATCCTTGTTAAACCTCAACTCTTAGAGGTAGAATCTAGTTCAACACATCGTTATTTTCAAAACACCCCACGTTAAAAGAATAGGAAACATGGATTGCATTTAGCATCTGAGTCACGAGTCATCTTTTAAAACAGAACTGGATTCATCAGCATTATTATTTACCGTTAACTCTTTGGGTAGGAATGTTGTAGGAATGTTGCATACTTCCTTCCAGTGGACAGGAGCTAAACAATCTATGTAGGCCTACAGAAGTGTTTTAAATGTACTCGAGGCACAGAATCAACACAAGTTTATGTTAGTTGTAGTGTAATCTATTCTAGGAAATGTGTCTGCTTCCTCGTATTATACAAGCCAAGAAACATTAACAGAAGCAAAATACTACAAACATTTACTTAGCATAACACTGATTTTTTTTTTTCAAAGAATGAAGAAGCATAACATCAGGACAGGGTTATATATGTTTGTATTGTATTGTATTGTAAAAGCTAAATGTAGTTTTATAGTTGAACCAAATCAAAAACATCTGTCCAAAATATGTTTTAAATAATGTATAATTAAAATAACACTGGTGTATTTATATAGCTTGTAAAAATAGAAGTTTTAAGCTTGACAAAACCAACTGGGTTTGTTCATAGATAAGAGCATGTCCCTGCAGGGCTACCGTAGCTGTTCACGCTCAGAAAAAAGAGGAGTGTGGAATTACAGTCAACAGTTTCACCATTAGATGTCACCGAAAAAAGACAACAACTATTTACCCACCTTTTAACAGAACTTTACCAATGTGACTATATCTCCTTTCTCTCTGCATTTTTTATTTATTTTATTTTTCATAAAACTTCTTAGACACAAAAGTACATTAACAGTTTTTTTAAGACTCAGATGTATTCAGTCATATTCAGAGTTTTTATTATATCCAGTGCACTAAACAATAAGACAAAGTATTTACACATGTTGTAGTGACACAATAGAGATGCATAATTGTTATCCGCCAAAGTGATTATCAATATTAAAAATACACACAACCTTTGGTGCATTGCATTCATTCTTACAATTCTTGGCTTCTGTGTTTTGAATAACAATGGATAAAAAAGACTGCTAACGTCTTGTTACAGCAACACTATGTAGCTTGTTAGAATATGGACTTAAACACAACCACATGGGACTGCTGTGGGACGAAAGAAAAAGAGTAGGAAGATGTAAAAATGTAAAAACTGGTGAACACCAACCCGACACAATATGCTTAATGACAACATTGGGACTTTTAACTTGGACCCAAGCTGAGCCCATAGTGCCTTTTCCAATAAGAACAGAAATGACTGCCACATACTGTATACAGACAACCACTACATAACAAACACAGATGCATATTCTTTCATGTTAATAAATACTATGCATGACTTTGAGGTGTCATATTTGATGGTTTTGGTCATTGCAGGAGCAGCAGGTTGGGACCAGGAGCCTGAACATGCCTCTGCGAGCGTCCGCCACCAACAGCATCGTGATGAGAAACTCCTCTGACTCTTCCTCCGAGGATTTACTGTCTCCAGTTTTACAGAACGGCACCGGCTCCCGTTTGGACAACAGCATCATCTTCTCCAGTTTCCGCTCCTCATCCATGGATCAAACAACATTGGAAAATGGGAAATCAGACCGCACGCTGTTTCGTGCCGCCTCTCTTCCAGATATTGGACTTTCGAACGACCGCTTGAGCGTGGGACCTAAAGGGAAAGATCAAAGTGAGATCAGAGCTGGGACTGACTCTTCCACGTCCCGTTACGAGCGCCTTTCCTTCCTCTTTAACTCCTCGTCTTCCTCTTTGACGGGAGGAGAAGACTTCAGCTCACGAATGAGTTTCCCCCCGTCACTCGGCATCAGCTCACCCTCGTCCAGTGACAGTCCCACTCCTCTGCTCAGTCCGACCGGGTCCATCGAGATGAACTCGTTCAGAGTCGGGGCGCCCCATCTGCAAAGGAGCTTCAGCGGAGACAGCGGCGTCAGCGTCCAGCAGCCATCAATGTTCAACAATGTGCACGCAGGGCCCCATTTCCAAATCCAAGAGCCAGAGCCGGAGAGAAACCTGATGTCCAAATACAGAGCCTTCCCTGATGCATATGTGAGTTTTCCTTCTGCTTTTTTAATCAACACTCACACATAAACAGTAAAAATATAAACATGCACTAAAAACATACTTTGATCACTGTGTGCTTTGCATTGTTTCTGCAAAATTTCAATATTTATGAGCAATAAGATCCCAAACATGGCAGCTTATTTTGCAGGAGCACAATGTTCAGAAGGGGCTGTTACTTCTCAATTACATGTTATCCATTTTGTGGGACTGTATAGCTCAGCTCACATTTAACTATAGGTTTTTACTCCTTTTTCTAAACACTTTGGGCCAATAGAAAAAGAAAACTACACATTTGTTCTGGTCGTACACCTGTAGTAAAATCACAAGCACAGTCGGCAGATAAAAAAACTGTCCCAGTGCCAATCCCTTGAGCACTTACACAGGTTTAATTAGTTCAGCAGAAAGGTTAGACATGTTCAGACGAATGAGGGAGCATACATTCAGTAATGTAGACGGTCACAAGCCACTTTTAGAACATGTTGTAATATGCCACAGAGTACAAAATTCTGGAGTTTATGAATGGAGTATTGCCACTTTTTAGCATTTTTCTGGGTTTTTAGAACACGTGAACAGCAGGCGTAGCCCTGCCCATGTGCTGTTTTTTAATGAACAAGCACAGCTGAAGCTCTTCACTTTGGAATATTTGAAATAAAATCAGGTTTGTTCATAGTTGATGTCCTTAAATGAGATGCAAGAAATGTGTGTGCAAGTGTGCTTCTCCTGCAGCAGTGCTCAGTTTGTTCTTGTTGTTTTGGGCACTGGTAGGAACAGGAACTGATGAAACTACAACTTCCACTGTTTGTGTTGTAGCACAGACTTAACTGTCTGCACTCAGGGATGTAATTCTAAATATCTTAGACAGATATTAGCCTTACGAGGATGAACCGTCATCATATATAAAACACTTTTTATACTGTTTAAAAATCTGACACACTTTTAAAACTATTATGCTGGGCTCTGTGACCTACATCTGCTTTTAAACCTCACCACAACACACTTGCATATAACATTTTTTAAGGCCCAAACCCCAAGCTCAGGGTAGTTCAATTGTTCAGTTCATTTGCCGATTGCGTTCAAACATAAGCTCGTTATGCAACTTCTAGGCAGGTTCTATCTGTAACATGTCCAACATTTACCACCAACTTTAATAAAATTTAGGGAAAAAAAATAATCTTCAAAGATCAACTTATGCACTTTATGAAGCAATAAAGAGAAAAATTAAATCATAATAGTTGACCTAATTTTAAATTGAAATATATAACAGCTGTAATATATTACTAAGGGGACAGAATTATATAGACCGTGTATCAATGGTGTCATTTTAAAGATGTTTCTCTCTTTTAGATTCTTCACTTTTGATTCCTCTTGTTCCATGTCATTGTTTTTATTCATGACATGTTTACTTTTGTAGCCAGCTCATCTGGAACCTCTTTTGTCAGATGAAACAACTTGACTTACAAAAGACGGCTTTAAATGTGGTTTGTTGTGTTTTTAAAGGGTGCATCTGTTTTTGTGTGGTTAATGTTGGGATCATTGTAAGTGAGCTTTAATCTAAGTCTCTATTAGTGTTGTAGACAAGACGAAACCCAATGAGACAGAGTTATGAAGGAGACCAGTCTATGATACATTAGACAAGAGACAAGTCCAGTCTTAGACCAAGTCCAAACTCACAAAGAAGTTAGTGTTTGAAGGAGGTAGAGTTAGACGAATATTGGTCCAAACCATCGGGTCATGAGAGTCTTGAGTACTTCCATCTTTAAATATTGCAATAGAAATTATTCAGTGGATCTGTAAAATGTGAAAAAGATGTTTTAATGGAAACAGTCAAATAAACTCTTACAAATCAACTGTCAGACATGCACTGTTAGCTGTTTCTGGTTTGATACACTGATACCTTTCTCCTGCCAAATAAGAGAAGAAAACGGTTAAAAATCAATATGGACAGAAAGCGGCCCTTCTTTTTTTACAGAGATGTATGAGTCCTGCTGCTGTGGTATGACCCTCGCCTTTCTGCTGTAAATTCTGTGCATCTTGTCGTCTAACATTACCGGACACAAGAAGTAAGGACGAGTACAAGTCATCTACATAAACCTGACTAAAACATTGACAAACCTGAGTCTATAAAATAATGCAAAATGTTTATTCACTTCTCAACTGTTTATGAAAATGCACATATTTTGCACATTTCTTTGTCACTTCAAAATAATTGCACATTTTATGGAAACATTGTGGCTCCCAGTGCATCTAGTTGATCATTAGTCTCTAAATGATCCATGTTACATAAAGTGTCTGTGATCATCATCATCATGAACACGTTCTCACACGCTCCGATGTATGCACTGCTTCACTGATTAGGACTTGTCTGCAAATGTTTTTTGGCATATGGGACACACGCCTCCCTGTTTTTTCTCCCAAACCAACCTCGTTAAACATTTTCAACACACTTTAATTAATAACCTTTTGTAAATACCTTTTCACAAAAAGTGAGGAAAACAAACCAGTTGGAACACTACAAACTGCTACAAACTATAAAACTAGGTGCTTATGATCGACTAATATTTGTCAAAGTTCAGGATGTCATTCTAAAAGCCCTGTGCAGCTGTTTGAGTTTAGTTCAAATGTTTGCTCAGGATGTTTGCCCATGCCCGCACAAAACCCAATGGACTTCAGGAAGCTTCAGATGTACTGCTGTGAGCTCATGTTACTGACCCAGCCTCTTAACCCTAATCATGTCAGGAGACCAAACAGCAGCCGGGACAGTGTGTACAGGCAGGACTGTGGCTGGAGGAAGGTTTTCAGACACAGACAGGCAAATATTTACAACAAGATGCAAAGTGGCTGTTTTGTGCAGGTGCATGTACTAATTCCAAAACTGCAATTCCTCTGATATGTTGTGTGAGTAATTATTTGTGCCCAGAGGCAGTTTATTAAGAATCTGTTGGTACTGCTCTTTGGAAATCCAACTCCAGAGAGACCAGATTATATTCAATAGAATTAAAAATAAAATTAAGATAACCTTCCAAGGCTATCACAAGAATGCATTTGATCTGAAACTTTTTGGAAATCTGTAATTTTGTAACGGTCCTACATAAGACTAGTATATCCACGGTCAAGCGTATCATTTTCACACACATTGAGCTTTTCTTTCACGTAGACGCTACAGTTGTATTTAAAAGCTGTTTGTTATTATTATGGGCTGCTAACTCCTCTTCTACAAACCTGTCTGACAAAATGGATAATTGTTAAAACTTAGTAATCTTATTATTGTTTTTAATTAAATTCTAGGTTGCTAATGCAGGGTGAACAGACAAAAAGCCAGTATTTTCCAAACCATGTGATCAGAGTGGACACATGAGCCTGGACATAGCCACATCCTTGTTTTTGGTTTAAGTATTAATAATGTAAGTTGGCTGTTTACTGTATTTTTTTCAGACTTTTTCTATTTTACACAGTATGTCGCTTCCTTACCTTGACTAGATGTGATCTTTGCCAAACAAAGCTATAGCTGGAATAAAACGTTAGTAGGCACCTGGACATTAAAGCTGTTCAGATACTTACCAGAAACGTCTGTGTTGGAAATGTGTGAAGTAAGAGTCCATGTATTTATTGCTGCTGAAGAATCATTAGCTCTGTGACAGTGAACGTGTTACACAAAGCAAAGAGGCCATATTGTTCTTTCAAAGTTGTGTTGGAATTTGTTGTAACATGCAAAACAATGCACACTTCTGACACTTCATTAAAACTCATCACCTGTTTCTTTTAGATGTGGGCACAAAAAGTATTTCGTCTGTATTTACTCTGGCTTTATACTTTCAATAATGCTGCTTTCTTTTAATTTCACGAGAAGCTCCACACCCTTCGCAGCTATTTGTCGGTTCCTGAGTATTTCCAGACACGCCTCGCATCTCTGCACATCTCTGCATCTCTGCACTCTGTGATAAACCAGAGGTGACAGGAAAAAAACATGGGTTGGGAATAGAACAACTAACAAAATGAAGCGTGGATGGGTGTGATGGGATGTTGCTAAAAGTGCAGTTTCTTTTGATTATGACAATAAAACGTCAATCTTAACAAACTTGAAAAACGTGAATCTTAAATCAAAAGCACGGCCAAAGGAGAAGCGCACACGTGTTCTTGAGCACACATTCTTGTGTGAATGTTAATGTTTTGTAAAAGTAAAATCATCATCATCAGACCTATTTCCAGTGGGTTACTCCATAAACAACAGCATGTCCCTGCAGGGCTACCATAGCTGATCAAATACATCATTATTCTAAAACGGCAACAACTACACACAGCACCTTTTAAAAATATATATACATACAGTTTTTCCAACTATAATATGTATTATTTGTGGTTGCCATGGAGACTGCATGATTGAAATGACTAAAATCAGCGAGTGCTGTGCTGCAGCACTAATAATCAACATGTGTGCAGTATAATATAATGCAGCAAAATTATTATTGTCCCATTTGACTAAAAAAGACAGTTTGTGTTTTTATTTTTGTAGAAAATGGGAGACGGATCCTTGAGTCGCTCTTTTCTTATTTTGTTAGTCATTCACAAAAGGTCCTCAGTCAGGGCTGGTTATTTTCACTAAAGACAAGCTCGAGGAGATTTTCAAAGCCCATATCACTGACACATATTAACCCTGAATGATGATGTATGCACTAAAGTGCATATACTGTACACATGCATTTGTCCAGATGGCTTTAGGGCAGGGACATTGGCCAAACAGGACAGTTGTAATAATACACACCTTGTTCAGAGCGTAACGTGATCCAGCTCATCATGAACTAGTTTCCCACAGAGACAAGAGGCCAGTGCCACCTGAGACCAGACAGACACAATTATACACTCGCACAGAGAGAACCTCCCATTAACACAGACTGCTGCCACAGTCAATGTCACATACCAGACATTATCACTGTTCAACCACTGAGTAAAGAAAACATCTTTCAACCCATGAGCACTACCATAAGTATAGTAGTATGGTAAAGTACAAAAAACATTTAATTCATAAATGTTCTATGCTTTCATACAAACATATTTCCTTCAGCAATGCTCAGTTTCTGCCCTCTCAGAAGGTTTTTAATGGATTAGTGGCTATGTTTTACAACACACCTTAAACTGTAATTTACAGAAATATCTTGTGTTTTTAAAATGCACATTATATAAAATGTATTTCTGCTTCTTGTATCACAGTGTGGTAAAGGTGTGTACAACTTTAACATCACAGATCAGGACCCGTCACTCCTCGCTCTGTTTTGAACCAATGTCATTCAAGGTCAAGGTTAATGCGACACAACTTAACTCCCAGTTAGGCCTATTTTTTAAGTTTCATCATCAACAGGAACGTGTGTCATGTGGAAGTGCAACAGACTGAAATGACTTTAATGACTTAATTACATTTCTTATATATTTTTTATATATATTTGTTGGTTTTCCACTTGCTCGTGGAGGTGATCCAGACAAAAACAAAACCATTGTAACGTGATTTACGCTTGAGGTTATTTGGATCACTCTCACTTGCCCTAAAACCAATTCAACTTATCGTTTTATTATTAAGATATAAAATTAATCTAATTGTTCTATTGTTTTGTCTTTGTCACCAGCTTACGAAAATGAAAGAACATGGCAAACTCAACCCTCGTCCTGGAAAGGTAAGTCCAACCTAAGTCTTGAGTCTAATGTTGACGTATACACTCCTCAGGTTTACATTGTTACTTTTGTTTTACAATGAGTAAACCTTTAACCTCGAAGTAAGACCTGATGGACCACATCGCTCAAAGATGTTTCTCCAGAATCCACTGGAATTTAGTAAAACATTTTCTAAATAAACAACGACCTCCTTCGTGTTTCTCAACAATGAAATTAGAGTATATTCCAAGTCATACATTAGGCATGTGGAGATGTTTTCTCTGAAGATATTAAATCTTTTGTCTAAAGGTATACAAATATTAGGGTTATAAAATACCTGTTGAAATCTAAATAAAACATTTAAATTCATCTAAAACCTTTTCAAACCAAACTAAAACCTGCTCTTGTGCCTCATACTTATTATCGTGCCTTTTAGTGTTAAAAGAATTTAATATAATTGTGTCCTTAAATGAAAAGAGAGTGTCTAATGCTTCTAATGACTCTCAGACAGAATTAAAACTGAATTGAATCTGAAATACAGTTGTGTAAAGTGGCTTTGGTACAAGTGGTTTGACATCAGGCTTAATGTTGATGTCCTCTGTGCTTTTCTTTAAATCATCAAATGCCATTTCTTTTTCACATTTCAAACTAAAAGTGGTTTGTAAAAAAAGTGTTGCCCTGTGCATCTGCTTCTTTCCTCATTTCCCAGGAGGCAGTGTTATTAACTTTAAAATGTCAGACCTGCTTGTGCTTGTATCTGAGGAAAGAGGTTGTGTTTTTTTTTCACTGAAGCTGTCCTTGACAGATGCTTAATAATTTCTGAGGTGGAGCTGACGTTTGTTATCTCTTGTTCGCTGCAGGGTTCAGATGTAAATGGACAGAACATGTCTGCACAGTTATTAAAGAAATGCTTTTGTTCTTAACCAATGCTTCCTAAGGTTCAGTGGGGTTTTTGTCGACTCAGTGAAGCTGTGCCACTGCGATAATTATGACATGGCATTTAAAAGTTTGTACAAATGGCAAACTGGATAAACGACGAATCATTGTCCAATTCTTTAGTCTCAGCCTAGTCTGTCACTAAACGTTAAAACCCTTGTAGGTTTCTATACACACTCAATAATTTCTCATTCTTATAGCTCATAAAAGATCCTCTTAAAGGCTTTGTTCACATTGGCCTTTAGTTTCTTCCTGTGTAAACAGCCCAAACCACTTGAAATCAGGTGTTGTTGAATCATTTTCAGGTCACTTCCACATATGGTCCCAATCCAATTTAGATTAAAAATGTAATTTGTAGAAAAGTTAAAAGCAGTAGTCTACTTTAGTCATTTATTTCCTGCACTAGTTAGAGGACATCTGATAAAAAGGCTATCTTTGAAAAGGCTAGCTACTACAGTTGATACCAAAATAAATCTGCTTATACCAGAAGAAGAATCTGTTTTATTATTACTAATGTAAACACCCTAAATCAGATCTGATACACTTTTACAAAACCTTACTACTTTGTGTTTTTAAAGAACAGATTACACAGAAAATCCATCGTCTCAAATAAAAAACATATCCTGTACAGTATTTAAATTGGTCTGTGTTGTGTCTTAGATGTACATCTTCGAATGTCCCGGCATGTGTGGACAGAGGATTGAGATTGGCGGTGACATAATAGACGCGACCTCGTGGGAACTGGAGGAGACCTTTTCCATCAGAGTGGTCAGAGGAGGGTGAGTGGCTCAGACTGTGGGGTTTCCCAGGGCTTTGGAGTTCACTTTTATGAATGGGTTGTAGTTAAGACCAGGTTAACTGCAAATGACTGGGACCAAGACATTTAGGAATAGGTGTGAGACATATAATTTAGTATAATTACTGTCTGCTTTGTACAAACTGAGCACTGCTGAAGGAGAAGCACACTTGTGTTTTCTTTTGAACATGAACAGTCTGGTTGAGTAACTAAATTCAAAATTGGAAAGTGGTGTAACCATCAGAGATATTTGCTCTGGGTTTGTTCATCGACAACAGCATGTCCCTGCAGGGCCTCCATAGCTGTTCACATGCTCTAAAAAGGAGGAGTATAACTATGTGGAATTACAATTTGCTCGGTATTTGCCAGATGTTACAAAAAGCCCACCGAACTACATTCTTTAAGATACAATAAAACGATGAGGTTAAAGTTTTCAGAATGATGAGAACAAATACAGTCAGATCCATAAATATTGGGACATCGACACAATTCTAATCTTTTTGGCTTTATACACCACCACAATGGATTTGAAATGAAAGAAACAAGATGTGCTTTAACTGCAGACTTTTAGCTTTAATTTGAAAGTATTTACATCCAAATCAAGTGAAAGGTGTAGGAATTATGTATCAGTTTGTATATGTGCCTCCCACTTTTTAAGGGACCAAAAGTAATGGGACAATTGGCTGCTCAGCTGTTCCATGGCCAGGTGTGTGTTATTCCCTCATTATCCCATTTACAAGGAAAAACAACTGTGGTTAATGACCGAAGGATTCTTTCCCTCGTGAAGAAAACACACTTCACAACAGTTGGACCAGATCAAGAACATTCTCCAGGAGGTGTGAGTGTCAAAGTCAACACTCAAGAGAAGACTTCACCAGAGTGAATACAGAGGGTTCAGCACAGGATGTAAACCATGGGTGAGCCTCAAAAACAGGAAGGCCAGATTAGAGTTTGACAAACAACATCTAAACACTTTTCCCAAGGACACAACAACAGTATGAACTGTGGGGAGAGCGGGATTTGATCCACCAACCTTCCGGTAGAGGGACAACCACTGAGCCACTGCCCCCCAAAAAATGTGGTGATCCATTGTGGTGGTGTATAGAGCCAAAAAGATTAGAATTGTGTCGATGTCCCAATATTTATGGACCTGACTGTAAATGAGTTGTGGGTCAAGACCTGCACATTCAAGATGAAGACAGAGTAAGACCAGTTAAAATAATACCTTTCAATTTGGTCTAAAACTGATGTTGGGATGGTTTTCAATGCTTATATACACCATATCAAGTGTTAAAAATGTAGATTTAATAAATTATATTTGTTCATGTTTCCCCCAACAGCATGGTCCCATCTTTCTCCAATTTATTTTGTCAGAAGTTTGTGTCTTTTACGGCCCTTTTGACCTTTTTTATAACAGTTTTACCTTTTTTAGAAAAGCCGTAATATTCCCACCCAGTCTTTAAAACTCAAAGAGGGAATGATCAAGTTATTTAATTGAAAAATAAAACAAGGTTGTTTCTTTTACCAATTCTAAAGTATAGACCAAGGCTGTTTTTTGATACTACGAACCCTACTGCAGAAAAAACACACTGAGGACACACAACACTTGAATACACAATAACACTGTTTTGACACAGTATAAAATCTGTGTTTTCTCTGTTGTGAGAGCACGGATCAATTTCACGAAAGCACAGTCGTCCCAGTCGTGTTTCATCAGCTGTTGTTGTTCTAGTTGTGCTACTTACCCGCCTTGTTTCTCCAGAATAGTGAGGCCTGGGATTAAACCCTGGTCTTGTTTAGAGTCACCTGTACGTCTCCAGATATGCTATTGTCAAAAGAAATGCTATTGATGCTCCATGTTCATATGAAATACTTAAAATAGTCAACACACCTAAAAGTACACACTGGTCCAAGAGAAGGAATGTTATCATCTCTCGCAAATCAAGTTGCTTTTATCAAACTGTAGTAAATTTGACTGATGTTGAAGAATAGACAAACAGTATTTGCAATTTTTTATTTTATTTTTTTACATTTATCCCCTTAAGCCAAAAACTGTAAAAAAAAAAAGTTGGTTCACTTCTTTCTGTATTTTATATTAATAATCTATCAATAAGACTCAAAACTTTAGGGAAGGAATAGGAAACAAACTCTTCAGCCTTCTCAGAGAGCTTTTACTATTATTGCCAGCTGCAGCTTTAGGACAATTATTAAGGACAGTACCTGTTCTGGACAAAGAAGTGTCTGGCGTCCTGCCCTGTGGGAAGCAATAGAACAAACTGACATCCATATTGCTCTTTTGTGTGTTATTTATTCAGCACAAACTAAAACTGTAGAATATCAATAACCCATTCAATTCATTCGGAGATTAAAGGTTCCGTGTGTAGCCTTTGGGCGACATCTGCTGGTGACAGAAAACACTCCACACAGCTCGACACCAATAAGTCAAAGACAGTCCAACTGTTATAGCCTCACTTTTTGGTAGATGTTAAAATAAATGTAGTAACCTGAGCTCTGTTTTTCAGGTGGGTGCTCTATGAGAAGCCTAACTTTAAAGGTGAGAAGGTGGCTCTGGACGAAGGGGACATCGAGTTAACCTGTCCCTTTGGCCCGATAGAGGAGGAGCCTCCGAATGGACAGATGGGTGAAGGACAGATGAACGGGGAACAGACAAACGGGGAACAGACAAACGGAGAAACGAGTGAGAAGCCAGCAGAGGATAAACCAGTCAGGAGGCTTGTTATCGGATCCATTCGACGAGCTGTCAGGGTAAGAGACAGAGTTACAGCTGAAGAGACATACAGTAAATATTCATATATACATTCTGTTGAATTCAGAAACATGATGAGCTGTTTATTCTTAGGTTTAATATTTAATAAGATATATGACACTTTAGAAAAGGGCAGTGATGACCTGTTGCTTCCCAAATATAAGGTACAAGGCCGAACAAGTTAAATGTAGACAAACTATTTGGTCACCATTGCCCCTTTTCTAATTTGTCATAGAAGTTTATTATTAATTTAAAGGAGTTATAAACCTAATAAAAACAAATAACAGACATCTTTTAAAACGTATGTCCAAGATAAGACAAGACAGAATAAAAATGTCAAGATGCTAAGACCTCAAATACAGTCTTGAGTATTACAGTATTAGTATAGTGCCATCTAGTGTTGAAATTAGGAGTGACAATTTCAATATAAACCTCCTCCAGAGATCACTTACACATTGTTTGTGACCCTACAGGACTACAGTGTACCAGAGATCTGTCTTTTCCCGAGGAGAACGCCGAAGGAAAGAAAGTGGTTTTCAGAGACACATCGGAAGACGCCCGGATTTTCGGTTTTCCCATCAAAGCCAACTCCATCATCATCAATGCTGGCCTGTAAGTCCAGAAATATGGACAATTTACAATTTTACTCAATATAAACATCCTTCTTTTTTGTGATCCCAGGTGGCTTGTCTACGCAGAGCCCTTTTTCCAGGGCGCCCGCGGGTCCTGGAGGTGGGGGGCTTCTCCAACCCTGCCGCGTGGGGAGTGGAGCAGCCCTACATCGCGTCACTCCATCCTCTCAAGATAGTGAGTACAATTTATGGCCCAGAAGTGCAAATTTAATAGAGGAAGAAGAATTAACAACGTAGAAGTAACAAAATCTAAATGTTCTAGACAGGGTACTGCTCAAAAGCTAAATCAGTCAAACAAACCTACGTACTGTTATAATCATAATCACAATTTGTTTTTCATCACAGGGAGAACCACATGTTGAAAACATGGGTGAACTAAAGGTAAGGTTCAGTTCAAGTGAATGTAATAGTAATAAACTGAGACATTTTTAAAGTACACACATCGTACATTGTTTGACCCCTTCCTTTTGTTTCCAGATGGTAGTCTATGAAAAGCCGTATTTCTGTGGTAAATCCAGGACCATAACCACAAACACCAAAGACTTCATGACCAAGGAGGATCCGCAGCAGAAGATTTTCATGTACAACGTGGGCTCTCTCAAAGTCGTCGGAGGAATGTAAGAGCTGTCTGTAAAACTCTCCTTTTTAATGATCGCTTTTCACAAACAAGCTCATTCTTACACTATTTTACTTTTATACTGGATTGTTGTTGTATACTGGATTGTGACTAAAGGTCTGCAAGAGCGAATATCCGGCCAGACTGTAGTTTTGTGTGACGGGTCACAAGTTCAGTCTGAAACTCCTCAGTTTGGTTCAGCAACTAGTTTTATTTCCTTATGATCATGGGATGGAAATTATGCATAAGTAAACGCAGTTACAGTGACCCCAGAGACTAAAAGTTGTGGATTTATGTCTCATATTCAAGTAACTTTATAATAGTAATCTGCAAAAATGTCTTTTCATAATAATAATAATAATAATAATAATAATAATAATAATAATAATAATAATAATAATAATAATAATTAATTTTATTTTTGGACACTCAAGGTCGCCTTACAACAATAGTAAAAACACAATAGCACATAATTAAAATACTCAAGAACAACAATTAAAAACAACAAATAAAAACAACACTTATATTGATGACAGGACAGTGCAGTTATGGTGAGAGTGAGGAGGCCAGTCTGAACAGATGTATTTTGAGTTTAAATATAAAATGTGGCAGTGTGTCTGTGTTGTGGAGCTCAGAGGGGAGAGAGTTCCAAAGCTGGGAAGCAGAGCGACTGAAGGCTCTACTCCTCATGGTGACAAGACGGGCAGGAGGGACTGAGAGCCGTAGAGAGGAGGAGGAGCGGAGGGAGCGGGCGGGGGTGGAGATATGGAGGGGCGAGGTTGTGTAGGAGCAGTATTTTATAGTTGATGGGGTATGTGATGGAGCCAGTGGAGCTGTTGCAGGACAGGTGTGATGTGATTGGTGGAGGGGGTACGTGTGATGATGCGGGGGCTGAGTTCTGGACCAGTTGAAGTTTATGGAGGGTTTTTTGAGGGAGACCAAACAAAAGGGAGTTGCAGTAATCCAGACGGGAGGTGATGAGGCAGTAGAGTGAGGGGTGAGGGAGGGGCGGAGGTGAAAGGAGGCAGAGCGGATGACATTATTGATGTGGGAAGTGAAGGAGTGTGCGCTGTCGAGGATGACACCCAGACTTTTTACCTGAGGGGTAATGGTAGAGTTTTCAAAAGTAATGGAGAAGTTATTGATTTTGTTTAGGGTGTTGTTGGTGCCTATTAAGAGCAGTTCAGTTTTATCACTGTTTAGTTTGAGAAAGTTTGTGGTGAACCAGGATTTAATTTCAGAGAGACAGTTGAATAGGGAGGAGGGTGAGAGTGAGGAATTTGGTTTGTTTGAGAGGTAGGGCTATTAACACACTCGGATTACATACTTGCCTACTCGTATAATCCACTGTCTATGTAACACTGTCTCTACCAAAGACATCATGCAACTGCTTCTTAAAGTCCAAAGTGATTTTGTAGAACCTTTTGTAAATGTTTCTAGTTCTCCACAACAGAATCCTCTTAAACCCACCAGTTTTCTGCTGCATAATGAAAACATGAAAGGAAATCTGGTCTTTTGCATTGTTGTTGTTTTTAGATTGTGTATGCATGCTGAGAACAATACAATTAACTTATTATTATCTGAATTATCTGTTCAAATTTAGGTAAAATAAATAAATTATCCAGGCTTAAGGCAGTTGTTCCCATGTCATTGTATTCACCACGTTCTCTCTATTCTTTGCTTCAGCTGGGTGGGCTACGAGAAGGAGGGCTTCAGAGGACACCAGTATTTGTTGGAGGAGGGCGACTACCAGGACTGGAGGGTGTGGGGGGGCTGCGACTCCGAGCTGCGCTCCGTCAGAGTCATCAGAGCTGTACGTCCAAATCTACTACAAGCTGTGAAAAATGTGTTTTGTTTGTTCTGGGTTGATGTAGAAAAACAAGTAAAGAAAGTTTATATTGAAACAAACAAGGTCAAGAGTTTTTTCTTATTTTTATTTTTACTCGCCTCCAGGACCTGACCGACCCAGTCATGCTGATGTTTGAGCAGCCGGACGAGGAGCAAGAGGAGATGCAGGAGGAAGAGAGTTTTGAAGTGACAGAGGCCATTCCCGACGTCGAGCTGTTTGGGCTCAAACCCTCCACACGGTCCATCCACGTCGTCAGCGGAGCGTACGTTTACACACAATATACTGTATACTATCCAAGTAAAAAGAGTGGATTTGGATCATCATTCTTATTGAGACATCATTTTTCTGGACATTTTAGGACCTTTTCTTGATAATGCAGCTTTCTGTCATCAGAGGCCCTTAAGTATTTTACAGCAGACCCAGTTTTATTTCATGTTTCTTTTATTGAGCAGGGTTTATGTTTAGCTATTACTTGAAATATTCAAACTTTTCTTGCTTTAGCTTAAAGTCCCTAAACTAGCTGCAAAGTATGTCTTCTTTAAATCAAATGAGGAACATACAGTGCCTGGCTCAAGTATTCGGCCCCCTTGAACTTTGCGACCTTTTGCCACATTTCAGGCTTCAAACATAAAGATATGAAACTGTAATTTTTTTATGAAGAATCAACAACAAGTGGGACACAATCATGTGGAACAAAATTTATTGGATATTTCAAACTTTTTAAACAAATAAAAAACTGAAAAATTGGTCGTGCAAAATTATGCAGCCCCTTTACTTTCAGTGCAGCAAACTCTCTAAAGAAGTTCAGTGAGGATCTCTGAATGATCCAATGTTGACCTAAATGACTAATGATGATAAATGGAATCCACCTGTGTGTAATCAAGTCTCCGTATAAATGCACATGCACTGTGATAGTCTCAGAGGTCTGTTTAAAGCACAGAGAGAATCATGAAGAACAAGGAACACACCAGGCAGGTCCGAGATACTGTTGTGGAGAAGTTTAAAGCCCGATTTGGATACAAAAAGATTTCCCAAGCTTTAAACATCCCAAGGAGCACTGTGCAAGATAATATTGAAATGGAAGGAGTATCAGACCACTGCAAATCTACCAAGACCTGGCCGTCCCTCTAAACTTTCAGCTCATACAAGGAGAAGACTGATCAGAGAAGCAGCCAAGAGGCCCATGATCATTCTGGATGAACTGCAGAGATCTACAGCTGAGGTGGGAGACTCTGTCCATAGGAGAACAATCAGTCGTATACTGCACAAATCTGGCCTTTATGGAAGAGTGGCAAGAAGAAAGCCATTTCTTAAAGATATCTATAAATGTGTCGTTTAAAGTTTGCCACGAGCCACCTGGGAGACACACCAAACATGTGGAAGAAGGTGCTCTGGTCAGATGAAACCAAAATCAAACTTTTTGGCAACAATGCAAAACGTTATGTTTGGCGTAAAAGCAACACAGCTCATCACCCTGAACACACCATCCCCACTGTCAAACATGGTGGTGGCAGCATCATGGTTTGGGCCTGCTTTTCTTCAGCAGGGACAGGGAAGATGGTTAAAATTGATGGGAAGATGGATGGAGACAAACATACAGGACCATTCTGGAAGAAAACCTGATGAGTCTGCAAAAGACCTGAGACTGGGACGGGGGGATTATGTTTGAAGCCTGAAATGTGGCAAAAGTTCAAGGGGGCCGAATACTTTCGCAAGGCACTGTATACATGGGTGGGCTACGAGAAGGAGGGCTTCAGAGGACACCAGTATTTGTAGCTAATGCTACGTGCTAAATTTCAGTTCGGTATACTGTATTGGTATTTTGTGGAGGGAAAATTGGTCCGGTTGTATTTTTTAATAAAAGAGAAGTAGGAGAGGTCCTTAGGCTGCTTTTGGGGAAAGTGGAGTCTGAGACAGAGATGACAACAGAAAATCAGGTAATGCAGCTTTAACTTCAACACTACAATCTTACTGATGAGTCTTTTCTGCTCGAGCTCCAACGTGATGTCAGTGTTTATGATGCAAATACAATGAGCAATCCTAATATTTAAACTGTTATATTCTGTTTAAAGGTGGGTAGCCTATTCCCATGTGGACTTCTCAGGAGACCAGTACATCCTGGAGAAGGGTTTCTACAATAACTCTGCCGACTGGGGAGCCCAGGACAACCGCATCTGCTCTGTTCAGCCCATTTTAAGCGTGAGAACATTTAAGAAAAAGAGGAAAAATACTAGCCAAAAACTTTCACATATTTATTTTACACTGTGTATGTTTCAGGTTCCAAGAGACGACATACAAAACACGAATGAGGTATGTACATTTACATTTACATTTATTTATTTAGCTGACGCTTTTATCCAAAGCGACTTACATTGTTCTAATGTAATTACCAGTGTTACAGTCACTGGAGGCAAGGTGGGTTAAGTGTCTTGCCCAAGGACACAACGACAGTATGAACTGTGGGGAGAGTGGGAATCGAACCGCCTACCTTCCGGTTGAAAGACGACCACTCTACCCACTGAGCTACTGCCGCCCTGTACAGTGTACAGTGTTATATGGATTATACATGATTTATTAAATAGCCAAAGCCTGTGACACCATAAAGTTTAATTATAGGAAGTTAAAAAGACTCCGCTACCTATTGCTAGTCTCTGAATCATTTGTTTTTTGCAGCATTACAGCAGCAATAATGTGCAGAACTGGCAGTAATGGCTTCTCACACAGGACACTGTAGACATGAATAGATAACCTGGGGAAATTCACAAATCTCTTTGTGGCAGAAAGACAAAATGCCAAGTTACGTCTGATCTAAATGAACATAATTCACTTCCTCTATAGAGATCAAAATAAAGAAGCAGCTGTTCCTGGTGCGTGTCATACAAACCTATTTCTGTGTGAGATTATCTGTAATGTTCCTCTGTCTCTGCAGATATTTCTCTACAACGAGCCACATTTCCAGGGCCAGTGTCACGTCATTGACCGCGACGTCAAAGCACTGTCTGACAAAATACTGCCCAAGTCCTGCAAAGTGATGGGCGGCAGGTACGGGTCATACAAACTAATATTAGATGACTTATCCACATTTATGAATAATTAAAATGTACTTTAGTTTAGTTCTATTCAGTCATTAACACTGTATTATTAACTCAATACAGACAGACACTGAAAATGTATAGAAAAATAACTGAGACCAACTCCTGACCAAAACAAAAGTCTAGAATCTTCCACTCCTCAGAAGTCTTGTCAGATCAATTGTTACCATTTATCTAAATTAGTATTCAAGTTAAATATTTATTTTGCAAAATGAATGCAGTATTGCCAAATTGAGAAAAAATGCAGTGGATAATACACACATTAAAACAATTTTAAATATGTATTAATTCACAATCAATTTGTTAACTACTTTTGTTTTAGTTGGGTGTTGTATGAAAACAAGGAGTACTCTGGAAACCTGTACGTGTTATCAGAAGGAGACTACCCTAATTTAACCAGTATGGGATGTCCTGCCAACTGCTCCCTCCGCTCCGTCAAGGCTGTACCAAGGGTCAGTAACCAACATCAATAAATCTGAAATCACAAGAAACGAATATCATTGTCATTTTAAAAGGTTAAAATTTGGTGTATGACCAAAAATGTGTGACTATATTTAGTCTTAGTCTTTGACCCAGTCCTACAGTAGGTCTAGATACAGCAACAGTGAAAAAGTCAGGTTTTATTGATAAAAACAAGATACTCTTTTCTGTCATTTTTTAGACTTTTACCATGCCTTCGATCTCTCTGTTCGGTCTGGAGTGTCTTGAAGGCAGAGAGATCACCATCGACTCAGAGATATTTAGTTTAGTCGAAGAGGGCTACAACAACCACATCCTGTCTGTACGAGTCAACCGCGGCTGGTGAGACAATGAGCTTTTTTTCCTCCAATTACTGCTGATAATCTCCTGTATAACACTATTACTGGATAATTGTTTGTCCCTGTTTGTTCACAGTTGGGTGATATGTGAGCATGGTAACTACAGGGGGCGCCAGTTCCTGCTTGAACCAATAGAAATCACCAACTGGCCCAAGTTCAGCTCATTACAGACGATCGGCTCCATGTATCCAGTCAGACAGGTCTGTTTCCTGAGCATCCTTTCATGTGTCATTATTGGAGACTTTTTTATGAATGAAACCTGGTTGCTCTTGACTCTTTGTGTGATGTTACAGTTTTAGTCCAGGATTTTATTAGTTTATGACCCAACACTCCTGCACTTTCTTACAACGTGTGTCCTGTGTCTACTTTGGCAGAAGAGCAGTCCTTTCCGAATCAGGAACAAAGAGAGGGGTCACTTTCTGTCGGTCCAGGGCGGAGTGGAGGAGCTGAAGTCGGGACGAGTCGTGGTGACGCCGGAGGTGGAGCCTATGAGCGACATCTGGTACTATCAGAACGGACTCATCAAGAACAAGGTAGTGTAGAGTCATACTTAAAAAAATAAAAGGATTTTTACATTTTGGCCTTTTAGCCTTTTACAAAAGTGACAGTGTAGATTTACAATAAAAAAGAGAAAATTGTCTTTAATGAACCCCAAAGTCAAAATAAAGACAAACAAAACCTATTCATATATTCTCTTGTAGCTGGCTCCGACCATGAGCCTCCAGGTGATGGGCAAAATTGAACCAGCATCAAAGGTGGTCTTGTGGACAGAGACTCGGCAGCCCGTCCAGTCGTGGACGGCCCAAATGAGAGGTCTCATCACCAGCCTGACGTTCCCCGGGATGGTCCTGGACGTCAAAGGTATTAACTGACATTATCATTTTTGAAGATGAGATAAACTTTTTATTCATGAGGGGGAGACCTAAATGGAAAGTGCAAGAAGGGAAAAGGTAGAATCCAGTAAGAATAAAATCTTATATGAACTAGAATAAAATAAAACAATCATAAAATAGTTCTCACAGTCTTGTTGGCAACACTTTTTACAGAAGCCAAGCAAAGATATAGTTTATAAATGCATTTTAAAGCATATGTTTAAACATTTTCTGTAATATACTTTACATATTAACCCTTTACAATCATATTAACAAAACCTTTTTTTGATTAGTTGCCACTACAATGGCAGCAAACTGATCATTTTCTTTTTCTTTGTGCAGGTGGTAAAACGTACGATAAGGACCATGTTGTGATTATGCCCGAAAACAACGAGCGACTGAGTCAACAGTGGGAGATAGAGCTGCTTTAAACGGCCTCTCAATTTTGCCTACAGCGTCTTTAAATCGCCAGACTATTCAGGGATTACACACAGCCACTGCATTTACTATAAGTTATTTCACCGCCTCTAGTTTTTAGGTCTGTTTTAGCTGTTAATCCACAACAACTCCAAACCAAAAAGCTGTTTTTAAAAGTCTATTGTAATTTAATGAAGTTGTAAAAATATAATAATCCTTCTTTGTTCAGAACTGTGTCTTAACCCCATGTTATTATTCCTGATAAACCATGTATTTTATGAAACGTACCTAAATGTATGACCTTGCGTTAAGTATTCAAACTATCTCCCATTGTTTGGGTCGAGACAGATGCAAACGTTTGGACGCACTTCTAGTTGATGCTTACTTTGTTTACATTGGAGAAAAACCAAGTTACAAGCCTCTTGGGTGATTTTGTCGAGTGAAAGAAACACAAGTCAAGGCCAAAAACTGTTTGATGTTTAGTTGCATTGTGCAGTGCAACAGACGGGGCTCAGTGAATGTGTTACATTAGTGTTGTCCATTACTGCACCAACTGTTTGTTAATACTATATTTTATACTTAAAGTGTATATTTCAATGTATATGAGGGGAGAGGTTTTAAAAGAATAAATAAAAATGGTTAATTAATGAATCTGGGATTTATTATTTTGTTGAATATAGAAGATGCATTTAGAAAGTAATGCTTGCACACTTACTCCAAATACTACATTTTATTGTTTATTGACAATGTTTTAATCCCTTACAGACATTCCTCAGGTTAAAACTTTCCACTGTCTCCCATTTATACATGTACTGTTTACCCATTGGTTAGTCAATCAAGTAAAAACAAGTGTGTCATTCATTAAACAATGAGTAACAATTACATTTTTAATAAAAATAAAAGTACAAAGCATTTTATCCAGTACAATATTATAACAATAATTATATATAAATTATAGTAATCTTTATTTGATTTGCTTTTTTAATTTAATTTCTTAAAAAAAATCTTAATCCTTTTCTAAAGAATATTGGGATACAGTTATAAAAAAAAATGTCATACTCTTGATTTTAAAATTTTAGGAGAGAGTATCTGGAGAGTGTAAATGTAAAAATGTTCTATCTTTAAGAGGAAAGAGTTTATATCTCCACTTCTGGGGAGTCAAGAAGAGGATGTGTGTGTTTTTTTTTTTTCTTTTAAAATGTACTGCCACTGGATTAAACCTAATGTCTTGGTTTCTGATGCTGCTTCTGTGTTTAGCTTTTCAGTTTTCTTCTCAACATACCTTAAACCAAATGGACATTTTATTAGGTAGATCACATTTCTTTGTGGAACATGTTAGGGTTCCTCTGATTTCTAGTAGGTTGTGCATTTATATAAAAAGTAAATTTAATAAAATGTTTACATGAGTATAGAAGATGCAACTGGAAATGGTGCTCTAAGTATGTTTGTGATGGTGGATATGACTCCGTTTATTCTGAATATTATGTAAATGGTTAAAAGAGCAGTCGCTTTATTGATACAAGTTGAGACAGACTAAATCAATGCATGGGTTATATAAATGACAGGCTCAGACAGATCAGAACAGACGCAGTACTGGGAAGGCACTGAGAATTATACAGGATGTTAGTCATCCGGCACATAGTCTCTTCTCCCAACTCCCATCAGGGAGACGTTGGCAGAGCATCCCAACACGTACGTCACGTTTTAGGGATAGTTTTTATCCACAGGCTGTAAGGCTACTGAACGATAGTGTAAGAGGAAGGAGGGCTGAGGTTTGAGCATATGTTTTTTAAAATTTATTTATTCTATTCTATTTTATCTTATTATTGACTGGTGCTGAGAGAGTGCTGAGGCACATTGTATTTCATTGCTGTGGTACTCTGTACAAATATGCATATGACAATAAACTGAAACTAAACTGAACTGAACTGGCTTATATAATGACAGGCTCAGACAGATCAGAACAGACCTGTCGAAATGAGTTCTTGATGTAATAAAAATAGTGTCATGAAACAAGAACTTGGCACAAAAATCATTGATCAACAATATTTTCAACCAGGCAAAAGCCACCGTTTAATCTCTCATCACTGTGTCACATTTACTTCAGGTTTTGCATGAATTCAAGCCTCCTGTCGGATATTTTGTTCCATTTCCATTTTCTTCTGTGAGCTCTGATTGAGAAACACTGGAGTAAAATGGTAAAACACAGGCTGCAGGGAGTTACTTTACTAATACAGTCCCCTCAAAGTAAGAAGTAGAGGGTCATAGTTGCAACCAACCAAATAATTCTTCATAAAGCAATATTCCTCACTCCATGAGCGGTCTACAAGAAACCGAGAGAGGTAACTTAACCAACTGGAGAAGCAGGCGGGAGCGATGTCATGGGCTGTGGGTGTTTTATATATACAGTACATATGTTGCTAATGGGTCCTGTAAACTTTTTTATAACTAAACACTATCAGTGCAAGTGTGTGTTGCATTAAAGGGACTTGCATGCATTTATTTCTTAAGATATGTCTGATTTTTATTCTGTTCCTCATTTACAGTATGAAACTCCAGAACCTGACACTCCTCAGTACAAGCATGTGGATAAACATTTGTATAGTTCTATATTCATTTTTCTTTTCTATATTTCTATAAAAAATATATTCTTGGGCCACGTATTTAAATAGATTTAAAAAATGTCAAAATGTCCATCTACTGAATACTTTTTTTGTGTGTTTTGTAAGGCAAGTTAAGGATCACATGTCCATACACATTCTGTAAAACAGTTATGTTGAAAGTGTCCGTTTTTACTCGACATGTGCAAACAGAAATGTCCCCTTCAGGCTGTTCCTTCTGATCCTCACCCAGGGTTTATGGTTCTTATGGTTTGGCTTGTGTTTGAGTAAATGACTGAATAAAAGCAACATTAATATATCACTAATGTAGAAGGTCTTTTAAAACAAACTCAGCCCATTCAACATTTGTACATACATTCAATTACAGCGATCATTTATTTAAACACTGACCCAGTCTTGGTGTCTCTATCCAAGACCTGCCCTTATCTCTTTTATCCACCTACACTTTGAACTTTACAACTACAGTTTCCCACCTGTTGAGCTTAAGCAAACCTTTCCTTACGTCTCGCCTCTGACTTTCAGGATTGTGTAAAATGTTGTAGCACACAGTTAAACGTCACCTTTAATATAACAGTCTTAGCATTTGACTTAACAACAGTCGTGCTCCATACAGTTCAGTGTAGGAGCTTTACCTCATGTTCCTACAGGTGCCTAGAGAGGACAGACTAAGCACTGATGATGGAAAAGCTTGTATTTCTATTTGAACACACATTCTTTCATAATACATTGATCTGTGTTCTCCAAAAAGGAAGCATATATTGGAATAGCCTCCCACTTTTAAAAGAGAAAAAATAAACCTTGTCTTTTATTGTTTTGTCTCTTGTGTTTTTTGTATTGTCTGTTTGTGTGTTATGTGGACAGCTGATGGAAATGAGCAGTTCTATTACATTCAGGCACATTTACAGCTGTGGCATTTCTTGTTCATTAAAGGGCATTGTCCTTATTCAATAAAACCATAGCTGTTCACATGCTTCAAAAAGGATGGAGTGGGAATGCTTGTCAAGACTAAACAACACTAAAACCATCAGACAAGGACTTTAAAACATAACATGGCCAGATTTTTCCAAATTTTATTTCAAGGGGAGCATATTTTAAAATAAATGACAACGCAAACTTTCCATTTTCTTATTTTTTTGGTTATTTGTATCACAGCTTGGTTCTTTCTTGTCTTTCTTGTCTCAAAGGTTATGTTTTTGTCATGTTTTTAACATTTCCAAAACACATTTACATTGGAGTTTGAAGATAACGCAAATGAAAAAACATTGTGGTGGTCCAAATAAAAACTACAGCAGCACTTTTGGGTTCTGAATCCCAGCTTTAGACCGTGCCCTATTTTATAATCACCACTCATTGTCCTTGGAGGGATCTCATGTCATGTTCATAAACCTGGCACTGATTGGAGCTGGTGCCCTTGTTTGTAACAAGCCTCACATTTCCTCTTCACCAGCTCAGGCCTTGAGCTCAGGTGTTATCTTTCCATTTTACCCACTTTTGAAAAATAGCTTTAATATCCCTTTTGTCTGACATCTTCACCTCGTTTCCCTCGACTCGTTCGGTGAAAAAAGGGTGGAACTCCTGAGTTTCTGATTGTTATCACCCACATTGAGTTGCTGAAAATAAACATCCTGTAAACGTGGAGATCTTAGACAGGAAAAACGGGCTCACATTCGTCATAAAGCAAGGAATTTTAACCTTATCATTTGTTGCGTGGTGACTGTTTTATCAGTGTTTTATCTACGGCAGTAAAATTACTCAGCCCCACATTTTGCTCTTACTAACGTTTGTAACTAAAGAGGATGATAAACTTTAAGGTAATACAAAGTTAAATTATTCAAGTTCTTTGCCACAAAACATATATATATATATATATATATATATATATATATATAAAATATAAAAGCTGCTGTAAACAAACCAGACCGTTTGGATTCCTCTTGTGTAAGGAATGAGAGTATTTCACAAAGTGGGCTGGGATTGTAAAGTCCAGAGAGGCGGGACCAAAGTGGGAGAAAAAATGAGCTCTGATTGGCTGAAGGAGTGACTGACAGGTGAGATTTCGTACAGGTGTGTTGTGCAGTGTGGGCGGGACATACTGAGCTGATCAGAGGTAGGTTGCAAACACTTCCAGAAGACTTATACCTGCTCCAGACTCAAGACAGGTAGGAAAATAAACTCTTTTGATATTTATTCAAGACCTTTCTTCATAATTTAACTATAAAAGAATGAACGGAATAGGCATAACAATGAACTTGGCCTGGCATGCATGTTTAGTTAATATTCTACATCTAGAGCTAATAAGGTTTAGTGTCACTTTATACAACTATATCTCAAATTGTGTTGACTATTTCTGCTCTGTTTGTTGGTTCCTAGGTGGAATTAACAAAAGCCATGGACCTTGAGTACTTTATGTCTTATGTAAGTACAGTTTGTCTTATTTAAATGTACAGTAGTCATTCATTTATTTTCAGCTCCTTTGGGGCGAGATTTAACCTGAACAATCCAGTTAATCACAAGAATTAGAGACATAACACTGACGAACAACACATTTATTCACTAAGGAAGATTTAGATTTACCTATTTACCTAAATATGCCTGTCTTTACGGCGGGAGGAAGCCAGAGAGAGAAGAACTGGGAAAGAAATGCAGACTCCAGAAAGAAAGAGCATTAACACACCTCAGTCAAGCTGTAATTTTCAAAAAGTTGTCAAAAAGCATCCACTGTCAAAGGAAATTGGCATAATGCTAGAGGCATCATAGAAGTGGTTTAACACTGTATAAAAAAATTTAAAAAAACTATGCTGACGTTATATTATTAATGCTGCTTTCATGTGGTCTTCAGAAAATCAGACAAAAGGTTCTTCGAGACCCCGGCTCAAGTTGGAAAAGTACCTCAGATACTTTTCTGATTAAATTTGGCCGACCTTCTACATAGAGTACTGTAGTTATCTTTGCCCATAGCATCGTCTGAGGCAAGGATACAGAAGGAAACCTGGAGAACACATCCAAAAACCTTCTGTCTCCAAAGTGTCACACAAGGACTCAACCTGAACTTTGACATTTCCTTTTACACCTGTAACACTTCACAGACAAAACCCAACGCCCGCAGTCAGAGGATACTTTTCATTCTTTTCATTCTTTAAATTCATGTTGTCTTTTAATCTGTCATCATCTTTACGCGACACAAGTCCAGTATCATGTGTCACGGCTTCACTGCCTCATACGAAAAGAAATGTTCAGACACACTTTGCTTTACGTCAAAGATTAAATCAATTCTCATTCTATTGCCCTTTAGACCAGCGTGGGTATAAAGAGGTTTATATTTGTATTTGTGTAAGCTCTTACCAAAACATTTGTATGAAATGTAATGTTTTTTTTCTATTTCTGGAACCTGCAGAAAACCATTTACAGCTTTAAAAAGTGTAACTCTTTCATCATCATTCTCATCAGGTTTATGTGTCATTAGGTCTTTTAAATTGATTGATTGTTCTTCTGTGATATATTAGGACATGTGTTGGGGAACCCTGGGCACAGTGCGGCCCTTCGCTAACTTCCAACCCCTCAGAGACGCCACGGAGATCGAGGCTGCGCTCAAGAGAAACGGTACGCTGAAGTTTAAACTACAGACACCTGCCTCTTCTTTGTTAACATAGAATTTCCTGAATAATTCTAAATACTGCAGCATAAATGAATGTAAACCGTTGACAGATGTGGGGACAGTGGTGAGAATCCTGACGAATCGAAACAACGCACAGAGACAAATCCTCGCCGAGACTTTTGAAGAACTTACAAAAAAGGTAATAGTCTTAAATATTTATTCACTAAGTACTTGTTTTTTTAGCTTTACATGGATTAAAAACAGTTCTTGGCGACACATCCATGTTCCATCTCTGTTACACTTGCTGTGTGTTGCAAATAAAGACTGGTGTCTGCTCTTAATGTTTGCTGAGTAAATGTATTTAAACTGGTTTTAAAGGTCCACACACACCTTTGTTTAGAGACAGTTTGTGACGTTTAATATGTCTCATGTTGTTTTAGAATCTTAGACTCTCTTTATTCTCATCGCACTGAGAACAATACAATAAAATTTAAAACGGCTCGCACACAATTATCCTCACAGGCGTAGATAAAAGTGGTTTGGGAACAGAAATGTTGTACAAACACATCAAAAAACACTGTATTTGTCTGCCTTATAGAGAAATAACCCTTTAAAGTTCCACAGTGGAAGTGGAAATTGCAGACAAACTGAGCACTGCAGGTGAAGAATTATACATGCCACACAATCTTTCATCAAGTCTTGGGACATTTATGAACTAAACAGATTTTTTTGGGCAGGCTACACCCACAATAACGGTTTTTGTTTTTAAACAGTGTAAGAATTAGATCTACTGTTGAGTCTTAGAAATGATCTCTGTGTATTTATTCTATGCTTTGGAAGAAAAAGGTCAGCCAACAAATGCAGAGACATGCTGTTGTCTATGAACAAATCAAAATAGGTCTCATCATTTATTCATAAATGCCCTAAACCTTCAGCAAGAATGTGCACTCATATAGAAACATGAGTGTGCTTCTCCTCCAGCAGTGCTCAGTTTGTTTTCTGTGTTTTCAGATGTTGAAGCAGGAACAAGGGTTGGAAATAAAAAAAATAAAATACCATAGCTTTACATCAGTTTTTTTTTTTTTTTTTTTGGTTTTGTTTAGCTACAGTATGTACCACAACATTTGACACAATCCACAAAAAAAAATGAAATCACGGTTATGTTATTGGTTACGATTATTGACCTAAACTTCAGGCTTAAAAAATATACCTACATCTATACATACATATTTCTTCACAACCTAGTTTCCACAGTCTCTCTCAGATAACTTTTGTAAGGACTTTGTATTTTTATTTTATTTTTCAAATGAAGGAGCTGGGGGCCAGTGTGAAGAAGGCGCTGTCTGGGGAGGTGGCGGTCTTACTGCTGGAGCTGCTGATGCCTCCACTTCAGTACGAGGCCTACAGGCTGCAGCAGGCCATGGTGGTGAGTGTGAGTCTGTGTGATAAACAGAGGAAGGAATGCTCTCTGTTGTAATACTGGGTTTGTGTTTGAAGGGAGTGGGCACTGATGAGGAAACACTGCTGGAAATACTCTGCACCAGGACTGAACTACAGCTCAAAGAGATCAGTAACGTTTACAAGCAGAGTAAGACATGTTTTTCCATTAATATATTAATAATTAGACAGACCAGACATATTATTTAGTTAAACATTACAGCTGTGTTAAAGTGTTATTCCAGGAAAGGCTCACAGTAACAGAGTTCAGCTGTACAGTCTTCAGGGATAAAGTACTTTTTAATTAAATATCTGTTTGAACTTTGGTTCTTAACACATCTGTACACTGTTTATTTTACCAGTTCTCCAGACTGTTTTCATTCAGACAATAATGCGCTACAAATAATAGACTTTTACAGACTAGACTGTTTACAATACCACACTGAGAAATCTTGTTCTGTCACTTAATAAGAACTGTGTGTATAAAGAGGTGTCTGCAGCTCATTCATGATCCTTTTGGACTTTTTCCTCCCTCTTTTACTTGGAGTGTTGTTTGGTAGAGCCCTAAAGAAACTGTTGACTCGGAACGTCCACTCTCATCTGGTCAGTCTAGAGCTTTAAAAGCAAACTAAACTAACAAACACAGGCTCACTACAAATCTTCAGATGAGTTCTCCAGACGACAGTGTGGTACGAGAGAGACAGAGACATCAGAGCAGTTATAAAAAGCAAGTTAAAAAGACTCAACCTCATCTAGAGTTTTTAAAAATGTTCACTTTATAAGCTGTATAATCTATTTTGCAAGTCAAAAATTAAAACTGTGTGTTCATAATGTTATCCCTGTGGGTGTTGCCAGGGCTGAAGTGTATTAAGTCTTAAAAAATGTCACATGACTTCCACGTAAACAGTGTGTAATCAAATATTCAAGAGGTGACACTGTCAACAATACAGTCTTTGTATTCATTATAACCATCCTATTCTATTCACATCTGTTGATTTATTTATTTTTTTCAGTGTACAAGAAGGACCTGGAGAAGGAAATAAAAGGAGAAACCAGTGGAGACTTTGCTAAACTTGTTGTGGCTTTACTAAATGTAATGTATTCTTTACTGTCAAACTATATATATTATCATTTTAGGATAAAAAGACTCATTTACAGTATAATCATGCAAAGTGCTGCTCTCTGAACAGAAATGTGACGTCACTGGGGTGGTTCACAGGGATGTTGAGGTATCGTTCACTAAGGTTATGAAATATTAAATAAACCTGTGTGTGATCTTGACAAAAACACAATCATTTACTGTTTTAGACTCTCACTGCGTCACTCAATGGAAAGAAGTCTGAGGCCAGACCCTGGATCGACATCTTGACCTCCAGAAGCCCAGACCATCTCAGAAAAGGTCAGTATTTTTGTATCTTTTAAACTGTTTATATAGTGTATTCGGAGAATTGTGACGTATTTTGTGCTGTGCCTTTAGTGCTGGCTAATGTTGAAATGGAAACTGGACAGTCTCTGGAGGAAGCTTTCGAAAAACGGTTTTCAGGAGACTTTCGACTGGGTTTGAAAGTTTTAGGTAAATATCAAAACTCATCATAATACGACACTTCACACAATGCCTAATCTCTGAAGATCCTCTACTTTTCACTCATTGCAGTTGAGTGCATTCAAGACCCAGACCTGTACCTCGCCAAAAGAATTAATGTCATGAAGGTAGAACAATGTGGTCTTTTTTAATCTTAAACGGCTTTATTTGTTTTCAGTCATGTGTGAAAGTGGTAAGCACTACTAGTTTTACTCGTGTATCTGAAATTTGACATGCTTTTTTAATCATTAAAATCTCAGCTGATCTGAAGTCATTATAAAAGTCCTGTTTGTTCCCGTCTCAGCCTGTTGTACTTGGACCATAGTGTTAAGTATAGAGACTAAATCTAGCAGATAATTAAAAATACTCAAGAACAACAATTATATGCAACAATTTAAAAAAAAACAACAACAATTATAAGACCCAGATTATTTTTTAGTAGCTCATAGCCTTGTTCCCACTGGAGAGGTACAGCAAAGACAGCCGTAACAACGTTAAACAGTACAATGTAGTGAAGTAATACAGCCTGAGGAATTTAAGATCTAGAAATAAACCAGAAAAAACTGTACCATAAGATTTACTCACTTTGTCGTTTTAATTTTTGTCAATACATCAACATTTTAAATCTCAAAGGCAGTTAATTTGATTCATAAAAATCAAAGAGGGGCATAAACTATTTAAATCTTATCTTCAAGATTAATCTTGTAGTTCAGATGTCACTGTGTAAATGTGAAAAGAATCAGCTGTTATTGCACTTTACCAACTCCATTTTGTTTTTGTAAGTCATTTTCTGAAGCAGAGTCTTTACAAGCAACAAACCAACCAATAAATAAAAAGGCTTCCTTGTTCTCCGACAGACGCCACAGACTCAGAGAGTGATGGTGTCTCACTGTGAAGAGGACTTACTGTGTATCAGAGCTGCTTTCCTCAAACTGACCGGGACGTCCCTCTACACGGCTCTACAGGTGGCTCAGATACACGCGCTCCAGTCTCAGGCTCACTGTCCAATAATCCAGCTCTGGGTTATTTCAGCTTTAAATACACATTTAGTTATAAAGGGTATTTCTAATTAAACCTTCTGTTAATGTTTTCTGATTCTTTCTTTCTCGACAGAAAAGCTTTAAAGGAGACCATCTCAGAGTTCTGCTGGACATCTGTCGATCTGAAGACTGAACCATTACATTCTTTTTAGGACATGCAAATAAACTGTACTTTTTCTCTGCTTTACATGTTAATAAATGTGATTGATTTGAATATATATATAATTAAAAAGTGAATTCCTATTAACACTGGAACATAGCCCATTCATACAAACAAAAAGAAATGCTTAATATTAAATTTATTTGACATACACTTACATTACAGCAGTAATAAATAAAAATAAATGCTCAAAATCAAACTATAATTGCTTTAGAAAACAGCACTATGGATCTTAAAGCACATAAAGATTATACAGTTTGTATTTTTTAATGTGTGTATTGTTGACTTTCAAAACAACCAGCTTCTTATTAAAATGTCAAACCAACAATCAAGTGTTTGAGGAAATATAGTTCAGTATCTTATATATTTTCCAGTTTGGAGAAGCAGACAGGAGCAACAATACAGAGACTTTAACCATGTGCTGTTGGAAATACATTTTAAACATGAAACATATCTGAAAGAGGACAGAAGTATCCCTTTAAAAAACATTCATTCAAATCTTGGTGTACCTTACATTATTAGAAAAACATACACAATGCAAAAATTCTGCTCTAAGTCTGTTTCTAACAGAATCCAGACAAAAAGAGGACATCCTGGACAATGGGTAGTTGACTGGTTAAATGATTTGATTTTAAAACATTATTTTTTCATGCATGTATCCTTTTAGCAGACTCTGATTTATCCAGAATATTGAATATGTAGGCAGTGGCAGGAGTATGTACAAAAACATTGCAAAAGTGAACTCAGTCAAGAACCTAGATAAAACCTGATTTACTTGTGTCCTAGAGTTACAAGTGGGTTTGGTAATCTGGAGCTTGGATTGGATAATTCAGGTGCTTAAGATGTATAGGAATATGTATTTGCTGATAACTCAGGGCTCATTCCTTTCATGAATTTATCATTTATCCCATAGGCTATTTAAGCCTAGTTGTTGCTGCATAAACAGGCAATTGAATTATGTTCCAGTGTTTCTTATCTGCACTTTTATAATAAACAGACTAAACCCTGGAGCATTAAATATTAGTCCCATTTGCAGCACTGCCACCTACAGGCAGCCTACAGTCACTGCTCTCATGTAAAGGATTAGACTGCCCCCTGTTGGTTACTGAGCTTTTCAACCCAATGTTTTAATTTTTTTTTTTTTTTTTTTTTTTTTTTTTAACGGGAACTGATATCTCTAGAGTTAATTGAAAACACTGGACCAATATGCTGCCGATCTCATGTCACTTATTCTTTACAGGTCACAAGGAGCAAGAGCTTGTCCCGGTCATTTTTGGTCTGAGGCACAGTGTTAACTTAATAATGCATCTTAAAGTAATGACTCAAAATCGAATTTATGAAAAAGACTGGATACTGGGACATGTTTGTCAAAAGCACAACAATATTAGTTCTAGTTAAACCACTGCCACTGCTCTCTGTTTTAAATGGGAACTAATATTTCCAGACTAAATAAAAACAACCAAAATCATGTTTATCTCGTTTATCCTTCAAGAAAAAAAACTCCAGTAGCATGATTTCTCAAAAACAATTATGATTGTGCTTCTCCTCCAGTATTTAATCTGCTCTGGGCCAAGATTTCTAACTTCAAAAGTCACCTTTAAAGTTAAAAAGGGCAGATTGAGTAGAGAAGCAGTGGTGTTAAAACAGAAAACACTGACATTTTGACTCCTGTGACTCCTCCGTTGTGTGTTGTTGTAGTTTTGGTCGTTGAAGTTGTTGTTGTTGTAGCCTGTGGTGTAGTTTGAGTTGGGGTTACTTCACTGGGGATGGGGTTTCCATTGTCACAGAAGGGATCTTTGCTGGAACATTAGTCTGAGGGGTGACTTCTGTAGCTGTGAAGTCAGGCGTGGTACCTTCAGGCGTCACAGTGGTGACTTCAGGTGTTGTAGGGCTTTTTGGAGTCATCACATCAGGTGTAGTGGACTTAGGATTCATGGTAGTAGTGACCTCAGTTGTTGTTGTGGGGGATGGTGTAGTGATGGTGTAATCTTTGGTTGTTATAGCCTCAGTTGTTGAAGTGGTGGTTGAAGAGTTGACTGTGGTCAAGTGTTCGTGAGGCGTGGATGAAGTTCCGTTTTGCTTTCCCTAATTATAATAAAATAATTAATTAATAATGAAAAGTTAATGAATAAAAACTGCCTGCAGCTAGAGCTTTAACATTACAAACACTATTTTGAAACACCATAATGTACACTAGACTCTGATTGGTTTGACTTTACCAGCTTGTTACTGAAACTATTTGATCTTTTTTTCTTAAGTTGTATGTTCAAGCGGCTGTGTGTGATTTAATTTGTGATTAAATCGTATGAAATGTAACGCTGCTGTTGCTGTAGTGTGCTCTACTGAATAATATCTATCAATATCTCCACCAGCAGCCACCGGTCAACCCTGTACACCTGTTCCAGCGACGTCAGACAGTGTTTTAAAAGACATACAACACTTTTTCATGTTTAATATGGAAATGGTTTTGACTGTTTTTAGCACATTTGATTATATTTACTGTATATTGTCTGTTGTAGTCTCAGCATTATCTGGAGCGTAAAGAGCAAGTGCAGCTTTCCCTGCTTTGTAACCCAACATGAGGTACAACAAGGAGAGCAGCTGCTGAAGGACAGAGAGCTTGTGTTGGCTCATGTAGCGTTAATGCAGAGAGGACCATTAACACTCCCCTGCAAAAGAGATTTTTAATCTTGGTGGGACTTTCCTGGATAAATAAAGGTTAAATAAAGTAAAAAATATTTTAAAAAGATGCAACATGAGATCATTTTTGTAGTTATATAGTAATTGATTGAGTCCAGAGAAAGGTTTGAACTCATTTTTTTATGTGACGATAAAAACTGAGCTCTGCATCAAAGATGAGTGAGAAGGAGCTGAGTTTAGAAGTAACCTGATTTCAACCAATCATTTCAAACTTGCATGTGTTTAGTTTTGATTCATCCAGGTGTTTAATCTCATGTGTTCTTATTTTTGATCCTGTGTTCTAACACCTTTTGAATTTTCTGACTCATTAAAGCATTCACTCACACTTTTCTTTTATCTCCTTTTATTTGGTAATGCCTTATGTTAAGTACAAATTTACAGCTTTACTTTTTGCATTATAATTATTGGCAGTAATATTACTTACTTTTGCAGAAAACAGCAGCAGGAGCAGACTAAAGGCTCCAAAGTCTTCTTCATCCTGACAGTCAGTGAAGCACGCACTGAGGCTGAACAAGTCTCTTTTGACCCTGAGCTGTTCCTGTTGGCTTTTATACTGATCAGATCCAGTGTGACTTTTGACACCTTTGACCAGGAAGTTTAAGACAGAAGTTAGTCTATTGATTACGTTTTCACTTTCCTTCTACCTTTGCACTTTAATATTCTTTACTTGTCCCTTTCCTGGAATTATAGTTTAATGGAAAAATAAATATCATCTCTGGGTTGATGCAATAATTTACAGATGTTACTCTTTAATGTCACTGCTTAATTATTATCAGAAGGAAGTTCATGTTTTTGATGGAAAAAATAACTTTGCCTTAGTTGTCCATGAACGTTTCATTATTGTAGCTTTTTTAAAATATATATAGGTGTTTTTTAAGCACAAAAAATAAAAACAGTTTCTTTCTTTTAAGAAAATAGCAAATAAATTAAACACTTATGACGTGAGTTAACGGGGCCAGGAAAATGTAATGTCTTTTTATTCAGGTGAACTGTTAATAATTCAAAGGAGAACTGTGTAATTGTGTTCCCTTTATTCAACAGTTAGTCACGATAAAGTCAGGAAATATAAAAGAGCCATGAACAAACCATTTTTTCTGGTTTGTCTTCAGTGTTTGTTTTGTACTTTTGTAAATATGTCCAAACATGAATCAATCAGTTTGATGTTCATGTGCGGTCAAACCAAAAAACCTACAGCTTTACTTTTCATCTGCCTTTTTTGGTAACGCTTTAGAATAACTATCACTGTGAAGCATTAATTTAGTGTTTGTTACAACTTAATTTTCCTTTAATTTATCATTTACAAGGCATTATTCCAACATTAATAACTATCACTATATTATAAACACTGTTATAAATGTTTTACACTTAAGAATAAATCTATTATTAATAATTACACACACATGAAATTTCCGTATCTTGTGTTTATTAATAATTGTTAAAAATCAATCATTCAATTAATGCTTAACTACTGTTTTGTGAGTTATAACTTATGAGGTCCCTGTTGACACACATTCAATACAACAATTTGACAAGATGTTATATAAAAGGCTATGGATTGAAATATGTAGGATTTAACCAGGTGAACACTGATGAGGGGTTTAAATTTTGTAAATTGATCCGGTCTGTCTAATTTGGTTAGGTTAGGTTAGGTTACTTTTATTGTACCCGTAGGTAAATTTGTTTTACAGTGCAATGACTATGGCATTCAATACAAAAACACACAACACTCCACAACACATACATTTACATTACATTTAGTCATTTAGCAGACGCTTTTATCCAAAGCAACTTACAAGTGAGGAAAACAATGGAAGCAATTTTAACAACACAAGGTACAAAAAGCATAAGTGCACAAAAAACTAGTCAGTTTAAACCCAGTGCAGTATACAAAGCTAGATAGAAAGGAAGTAGAACTCGGTGTTTGTCAGTCAGGTGTTGACGGAAGAGATGTGTTTTCAGGCGTTTTTTAAAGATGGCTACAGAATCTGCTGATCTTGTAGCAGCAGTAGATCATTCCACCAAAGTGGAACAGAGCCAGAGAAGGTACGTGAGAGTGATTTTTTACCTTTTTGGGGCGGTACCACCAGACGTTGTTCATTTGCAGAGCGCAGGGATCTGGTAGGAACGTAGGTCTGTATAAGTGAGTGGAGATATGAGGGGCAGAACCAGTGGTGGTCTTGTAGGCCAAGAGCAGAGCTTTGAACTTGATGCGGGCGTCAACCGGGAGCCAGTGTAACCTAATGAAGAGAGGAGTTACGTGTGCTCTCTTCGGTTCATTAAAGACCACTCTTGCCGCTGCATTCTGGATCATCTGCAGAAGTTTGGTTGTGCAGGCAGGGAGTCCAGCCAGTAGAGCATTGCAATAATCCAGTTTGGACAAGACAAGAGCCTGGACTAGAATTTGCGTAAAGTGCTCTGATAGGAAAGATCTAATTTTCCTAATGTTGTAGAGGATGAATCTACAGGACCGGGTGGTGCTGGCGACATGACTTGTGAAGTTTAGCTGATCATCAATTACCTCTCCCAGATTTCTGGCAGTGCTGGACGGTGTAATGGTTGATGGGCTTTGTTGAATGTAGAGATTATGGCAGGTCCCTGGTTTGGCTGGAATCACAAGCAGTTCTGTTTTTGCAAGGTTCAGCTGCAGGTGATGGTCCTTCATTCAAAGTGAGATGCCGAGACGCGAGCAGAGACCGTCGGATCGTCAGGATGAAATGACAGGTGGAGTTGAGTGTCATCTGCAGCAGTGATAGGAAAAACCATGCTTCTGGATGACAGAGCCAAGGGATGTCATGTATATGGAAAAGAGTAGTGGTCCAAGCACTGAGCCCTGTGGCACCCCTGTATTGAGATGTTGGGACTCAGAGACCTCGTTTCTCCAGGATACTCTGAATGACCTATCCGAGAGGTAAGACTTGAACCATTGCAACGCCATTCCAGAGACACCCATCGCCCTGAGAGAAGACAGGAGGATGTGATGATTAACAGTGTCAAAAGCAGCAGACAGAAGTAAGATGAGTACAGATGACTTGGATGTTGCCTTTGCCTTTCTCAGGGCTTCAATGACTGAGAGCAGGGCAGTTTTGGTGGAATGTCCGCTCTTGAACCCAGACTGGTTCTGGTCCAGGAGGTTGTTCCGTGTGAGAAAGGATGAGAGCTGAGTAAACACAACTCGCTCCAGAGCTTTGGCAATGAAGAGAAGGAGGGAAACCGGTCTGTAGTTTTCAAGCAGAGTAGGGTTAAGTATGGGTTTCTTCAGTAGTGGTGTGATGCGGGCCTCTTTGAAAGCTGTGGGGAATGACCCAGTGGAGAGAGAGGAGTTGATGATGTGGGTGAGAGCAGGCACGACAGATGGAGAGATGGCCTGAAGGAGATGTGTGGGGATGGGATCCAGCGGGCAGGTAGTAGGGTGGTTAGAACTAATGACCTTGGAAACATCTGCTTCAGTTAGAGGAGAGAAGGAAGTGAGCAAACACATATCAGGGGTCTGAATGAGCTCGACAGGTGGTGGCACAGAGAACTGACTGCTGATGGCGGTCGTTTTCTTTATAAAGAAAGACGCGAAATTATCAGCTGTTAAATCCGATGAAGGTGGGGGAGCAGGCGGACAAAGAAGGGCAGAAAAGTTTTTAAAGAGAGTGCGCGAGTCAGTTGAGTTGTTTAACCCAGAATGGTAGTAGACAGTTTTTGCAGAGGTGACATCAGCGGAGAAAGTAGAGAGAAGAGACTGGTAGATACAGAGGTTAGTAGGATCTTTAGACTTGCGCCATTTTCTCTCAGCTGACCGGAGGCTGGCGCGATGCTCGCGTAGAATATCGGATAACCAGGGGGCAGACGAGGATGTACGGGCTGGTCTAGATGTAAGAGGCATAAGTTGTCCAAGCAGGATGTAAGCGTGGAGCACAGAGTGTCGGTGGCGTTGTTTGTGTTTAAAAGAGAGAGCTCCTCAGAAGAGGGGAGTGTAGAAGAGACAGCAGAGGAAAAACGGGAGGGACTGAGTGTACGCAGGTTGCGTCAGAAAGTGACCAGCGGTAAAACAACTGGAGAAGTTAGGTCAAGGTTGAGAGTAATGAATAAATGATCGGAAGTGTGCAGTGACGTGACCTGAGTGTGCAGAGTGGAGCAGTATCTTATGTAGATAAGATCTAGTTGGTTACCAGACTTGTGGGTTGCCGATGTGGAAACCGGTTGAGGTCAAATGATGCAGTTAGGTTAATGAAGTTAGCAGCCTGTGGCTTTTCAAGGGACAAATAAGTAAATACTCATACTGAGTAAAGTGCTCTCAAGAAAGAAAGTGCTCTCAAAACATTACATGTGGTTTTTGTAAAATAACCTGATAAAGGAACCCCAAAAACAGATAAAGATCATAAAACCCTAGTACAACATTTCTAAAAACCACCTCTACACTTTGTTAATCATATTAATCACATTTGGTACGAAGCTGCTCTTATATATTTTCGTTCTACCTCTTTGGACTTTATACCTCCTCGCAGACGGCAATAACTGAAACTCACTGTGCAGGGGGTGAGAGTCATCATCTAAGATTGAGAAGGCCATCCTTTGTAACTGTTTGGTTTAGACTCACCTATCAAACGGCCAGACCATTTTACTATCTGGTCTATCGGATTTTTTGCCTTTAAAGATATATTGCCATACCATCCTACAGTGGAGAAGGACAACACAGATTCAATAAAAGCATGATAAAACATTTTCATTATTGTTCGGTCAAGATTAAACACAGATAATTTCCTTAGGCAGTACAAACGCTGGTGCCCCTTTTTGCACAGAGCCTCACAATTCTTTTCAAAATTCAGTTTCTCATCAATAATAGTCCCAAGGTATTTGTATGATTGTACATACTCTATTGTTTGGCCTTTAATTGAGGTAGGTTCACTTGGATGAGTACTTTTCCTAAAATCAAATGTGTGGTTGAATTGTATTAAAAGCTAAAGAAAAATCAACAGATAAAAGTCTAGCATGTGTCCTCTGGCCATCCAAATGTCTTAATAGCAGATTTAGCATTGTGACTGTAGCGTCATGTAGTCCTCTGTGAGGTCTATATGCAAACTGCATAGGGTCCAATTTATGTTCGGTCACCCTTAGGATCTCAGACCGCACTAATTTCTCAAAGATTTTCATTAAAACGGAAGTCAAAGCATCCGGCCTGAAATCATTAATCATCTTAGGACCACTGCATTAAGGGACAGGGATGACCACCGCATCCTTCCAGAGGATCGGTACATGTTGTGTCTTCAGAGATTTATTATAAATCTCATGGAATACAGGGCTCAGTTCTTTTGCACATGACTTTAAGCCTGCCACAGATGCTATCAGGACCTGGGCTTTTATTTACCTTTACAAGTCTAAAAGCTTTTTCAACCTCCTGAAGGTCGATGTTAAAATGCTGATCATCCATTAATTTAAGATACAACTCCTGGATTTCTTTACTGAAGTCCAAATTGTCAAAACAACAGTAAAAGTAGTTTAGTGCATTTGCCAGTTCAAAATCAGAATTAAAACATTTAAAGTAACCTGATTGCTGCAGTTTGAGTTCTGAAGGCCTACTATGGTTTTCATATTTTCCCATGCTGAGCCAGGATTTCTGGATGCCATCTTATTTTCTAATTTTTCCTTATAGCTTTGTTTAGCTTTAAGGATTTCAGTCTTCAAATCCTTAGTAGCCACATGTAAGTCCATAGTTGTTCCGTGTTTAAATGCATTTTTTTTCCTTTGTAAACAGGACTTTACTGATTTAGTAACCCAGGGCTTATTTGAGCGTTTTTTTAACATTAGAAAAAGCTATACTCTTTCATTTGAGGCTGTCCACTTTGGTGCCCCAGAAAAAAAATATAATCCAAACTCGTGCATATTGTTAAAATCTAAAGGTCCACTGTACTGACCTTTATTACTTAAAAGTGTTATTTGTCAGGAGTCAACATAATCCTTCACACATGACTGTTCTCTGAAACAAGGAAGTTGTCCCGGTAAATTCCCTTTGGTTTACTTTCTATTGATTTTAGTGTTAGTTTAACCCAACAATCTTTAATGCGTTACACATTACTTTATTATTTTTTTTAAAGGGCCCGAAGATTATTGAGGGCACAACTTATTATATGACTAGGGACCGTATAGGAATATATGAAATATTGCAATTATTACTATTACATTAATACACAAAATGCGGGGTTCAATTTTAAAGCAAAGTAATAATTCTTAATCTGGCATTGGGTCCAATTTCTTTCAATAAAAACATTTTTGCAGTGACAACATAAAAATGAAGAAAAACATCAGATTTACTATCTGAACATTTCTCTTGGACGCCTGCGTTTTTGAGCTCAGTGTTCCATCTGTGGTCTAACACAAAGAGTTACACTCATTTTTTTTTAAACTAAAAACTGACTTTTTCAAACACATAGAGTTTTGATGAATCACTGAAGTTGTCAGAAATTGTGCTAAAGCATTGCTGTGATATTAAATGTTACTTCCTCACGTCGATGTTTACTACACTTCAATCCAACTTCCCTGTTTGGACTTTAAAAGGTGAACAAATTAAATTATTTCCTCATTTGAACCAGATGTCAAAGTGCTTTTCAAAATGTCTAATGTTTTTGAGTGGCCACAGAGAACATTGTGAACATTGTGGGAGAAAAATGAATACATCTTCTGTTTCTTATACTTTGGTAAATGTTACCATAAATTGTGCAAATAAACTCCTAAAATTGTATTTAACAGCTGCAGATTGCATTTATAAGGTTATAAACTTGTGTGTACAAAGTCAAAGAGCAGTTTAATCTTTTGTGCCAAATTGATTTAGATTTAGATTTAGCTTTGAACATTTTAGCTTTTTTTTTTTTAACACATTCACTTTTATAAAAAAAAAAATAAAAATAAAATAATAAAATAATAATAATAATAATAATAATAATAATAATACAATTCAAATGGGAAATTAATGTATTTTGTAAAATGTGAAAGGTCCCAAAATATATATTTTAAACGTCCAGCTTTTAAATGGCTGTCTACAGTATATAATTATCTGGATTCTTACTGACATCTGGTGGTAAAAGCGCACCGACTACATAAACTGAAATAATAGGAAAAGGAAATATATTCACTGTTTTGTGCCTATTTTGGAATATTTTATCTTTTTGACCCTGCCTTTTGCACTTTCTGAGTCTGGTTTGTTGAAAATGTACAGCTTTTGTAAAGGCTGACCTTTTCAAAAAGATAGTTTTAATTTGTCTTATTTGTCTTGAGTTGTCAGTCATAATGGGTCTTAGACATTAGATATTGTTAAAATCATCATTCCCTCAGCTGAGCAAAAACTTTTCCTGTCGCCGGAGCGAGGACATATATCTCCAGACGTTACGTGAGTTACTTTACGGCTCAAACAGAGGGAGCAGAATTACACAACACACTGGACCAAGAGTTGCATTTGTGAAAAAAAATATCATAAAATGACCTTAACGTTTCAGAAAATGCATGCCGCTTGGATAGTCTCCACTTAAACACGTAAACAGATGATGTCCATAAAAATGGCCCCTGCCCAGTGAACGTGTGGGAAGGGTTAGACACATAAAGTTGTGTAATCTCACCGTCTAAAGACAGATGGATTAGTGACTCAAAATTGTCCATAATGAATAAATAAGACTGTGTTGTGTCTGAGATAATACCGTGTGACTGTGCTTCATGACCTGGTGATGTTTCTCATCTACATAGTTACAGAAGCAGCCTCTGTGGCCAATAATAGTGACTCACTCATTGTTTCCCTGTTTCTTTCTTTTGCACTCTTTTTGTGACCCGAGGTAATTCAAGTATTCAAACACAACACGTGACTTGACTAAAATAGCTTTTTAGGGATCAGGTGTTACTTACTGTAAATCAATAATCAACTGTTGTCCAATCGTTAGGCGTTGGCTTTAGGATTAATATCATTTTGGCCATAATCATGCAACAAAAGCTATGTCTTCAGAATATAAAGTGTGTCACCCGTGTGTATAATTACAGTGGGGATCCAAAGGTTTGGCACCCCAGGTAAAAAATTTTATTAATGTGCTTAAAGACGCCAAGAAAAGATGGGAAAATCTCCAAAAGTTATCAAATGACAGATTAGACATCCTTATAATAAGTCAAAAAAAGTTAGATTTTATTTCCATCATTTACACTTTCAAAATAACAGAAAACAAAAAAATGGTGTCTGCAAAAGTTTGGGCACCCTGCAGAGTTAATACCTTGTACTGCCCCCTTTGGCAAGTATCACAGCTTGTAAACGCTTTTTGTAACTAGCCAAGAGTCTTTCAATTCTTGTTTGAGGTATCTTTGCCCATTCTTCCGTTACAAAAGTCTTCCAGTTCTTTGAGATTTCTGGGCTGTCTGTCACACACTGCTCTTTTAAGGTCTATCCATAGATTTTCAATTATGTTGAGGTCAGGAGATTGTGAAGGCCATGGCACAACCTTTAGTTTATGCCTCTTGATGTAATCCACCGTGGATTTTGAGGTGTGTTTAGGATCATTATCCATTATCCATCTATTAAAGACTCTGAATTTCATAAACTTACTGATTTGTTGAACTGCTTGTCTTGCATAAAGAACTGGTTATACAATAACTACCTACAGCTGAATACAAAAAAGACTGAAACTTTAATCTTTGCACCAGACCAAAAAATACCTCAAATCAAACAACACCTTGGTTCCCTGGGTTCTTCCGTCCAGTCGAGCCTCAGAAACCTTGGTGTTCTGTTTGACCAATCTATGTCTCTGGACAGTCATTCTAGACAGTTGGTCAAAAACTGTTTTTATCATTTGAGAAACATTTCTAAATTGAGAGTGTTTTTGTCTAAAGCTGACTTTGAGATGATTGTTCATGCTTTTATTTCTTCTCGTCTTGATTATTGTAATTCTCTTTTTACTTGTTTGAACAAATTGTCTCTGAGTCGACTACAAATGGTGCAAAATGCTGCAGCCAGGCTTTTAACTGGAACCAACAGAACATTTCCCCGGTTTTATCCTCATTACATTGGCTTCCAGTCAATTTCAGAATTGATTTAAAAATTTTAGTCTTGACTTTTAGAGCTCTGCATGGACAGGCCCCAGTACATCACTGACCTGCTAGACAAGACAAGACATTTGTTTTTGTATAGCCCAATATCACAACAACAGTCGCCTCAAAGGGCTTAACAGACTGCACTAGACAACATCCCCTGTCCTTAGACCCTCAATCAGGTTAAGGAAAAACTCCAAAAAAACCCAGCCGGGAAAAAAGAGAAACCTCAGGGAGAACCACAGAAGGAGGGATCCACTCCCAGGACGGACAGGCCGTGCAGGAATGTGTCCAGGACAGTTGAAAAATACATAGAAATACACAAACATATTCACAAATAAAAACATTTATATTGGCAGTGTCCAGTGTCCACCTGCTGACCCCTTACTCCTCCTCCCGCGCTCTTCAGGTCTTCTGGTCAAAACCTTCTAACGGTCCCCAAAACCCGTTTAAAACTCGGGGAGACCGGTCTTTCCAAGCAGTCGCCCCCAGACTCTGGAACGCCCTGCCCCTGTCACTGCGAGTGGACGTTTCTGTTGATTCTTTTAAAAAGCAGCTGAAGACACTTTAATTTAAACAAGCTTTTAGTTGATTGGGCTTTTTATGTTTTTAATATTTTGTGGTTTTAATTTTTATTCTCATAGTTTTATTGTTCTTTTAGTGCACTCTGTAAAGCACTTTGTGATTTATATCTGTGAAAGGTGCTATATAAATAAAATTTACTAAAAATGTACCATTTGTAGAAGCCATCCTCTCTTTAACTTCAGCTTTTTCACAGATGGCATCAAGTTAGCATCCAAAATTTGCTGAAATTTTATTGAATCCATTTTTCCTTCTACTCGTGAAATGTTCCCTGTGCCACTGGCTGCAATACAACCCCAAAACATGATCGATCCACCCCCATACTTAACAGTTGGACAGAGGTTCTTTTCATTAAATTCTGTGCCCTTTATTCTCCAAACATACCTTTGCTCATTCCGGCCAAAAAGTTCTATTTTAACCTCATTGTTCCACAGAACTTGTTTCCAAAATGCATCAGGCTTGTCTATATGTTCATTTGCAAACTTCAAACGCTGATTTTTGTGTTGAGGACAGAAGAGGTTTTCTTCTGATGACTCTTCCATGAAGTCCATATTTGTACAAGTATCTCTTTATAGTGGAATAGTGTACCACAACTCCAGTGTCTGCCAGATCTTTCAGGAGGGATCGTGCAGTCAAACGTGGGTTTTGACTTACTTTTCTCACAACCCTGCGAGCCGTTCTGTCTGATATTTTTCTTGGTCTTCCAGATCTTGCTTTAATGTCCACTGTTCCTGATGACTGCCATTTCTTAATTACATTGCGAACAGAGGATATTGGCATCTGAAAACGCTTTGCTATCTTTTCATAGCCTTCTCCTGCTTTGTGAGCGTCAACTATTTTCAGTTTCAGTTTTCTAGATAACTGCTTAGAAGAACCCATGGTGCTGATTGTTGGGGCAAGGTCAGATAAGTTTGGGCATTTAAAACCTTTGAGATTGACATCACCTGGTCTATCCAGACGATGATTGAGAACAATCCATGACACTGTCAGGTCCTAGCTTGCCAAAGGGGGCAGTACAAGGTATTAACTCTGCAGGGTGCCCAAACCTTTGCAGACACCTTTTTTTGGTTTTCTGTTATTTTGTTTGTTACTTTCTTTGACTTATTATAAGGATGTCTAATCTGTCATTTGATGCCTTTTGGAGATTTTTCCATCTTTTCTTGGCGTCTTTATGCACATTAATGAAAAAAAATTACCTGGGGTGCCCAAACTTTCGATCCCCACTGTATATGAAGTGGAATATTACCAGTTTGTCTTACCATTATTGAATAAACAAACTCTACATTGCTTTAAAAATATAAATGAGTGTTTCTGTTCTCAACTAATATGCCATTGTGTGTTTTTACAAAGCCCCCAATCTGTACATCTGCATTTTTAGGATATGCACATGTCAAATATTCCCGCTCTCCCCACAGTTCATACTGTTGTTGTGTCCTTGGGCAAGACACTTAACTTTGCCTCCAGTGACACAGCACTGGTGTATAAATGTGTGTGATTGTTGCTCTGGTGAATGGTGTGAGAATGTTGGGACAACGGATGGAAATTAGCCTACGTCTACAATCTGGCATGTTTACATTCATGTGGTTTTGTCTCATGTATGTTCATTAACATGCACTGTCCCAATCAAATTAATTAATAATAATAAAATGTAAGTCTTTGAATTTCCCTTCATTTATTTAATACATTTTTTTGCTTTGTGAAAAAGTCTCTGTTTAACTCTGTGTCCTCCATGTGATGTTGGATTGAGTCCAGCATAACACACTCTTGAGCATCCACTGACTTTAGCCGTTAGCTGCTGTAGCCTAAATGCTATAATGTAAAGAGCTTCATCTTGTTAAAGCAGTGATCCTTGGTGGCTAGTTCCCTTTTTTATCTTTTGAAAATGTGACGTGGTCTGAGTCTGTTTGGTCCAATGTCACATGACTCTGTTGGACCAATTACAGCTCAGGTTTTTTCTTTTTTTTCTTTTATAGGTGTCTCATAAAAGTACTTCTGACTCAACTTAAACAAATGGTTCAGGCCTTTTTAACATCTTACTTCTACTGCTCTAACGCCCTTTGTAAGAAAAACACAGACATTTAATCCTCTATAACTGTCCAATTTCATTTCAGCTTTTCATTTCCGACGTTGCTGTTTTGCCTTTTGTGTTTTACTTGATTGTTTCTCATTGACATAATAATACAAATATATTTACAGCAATGATATAGTGAAGTTCTCTTTATTTGAAGATATTGTTTCCATAAATGTGCTCATGAAATGCCAAGAGAAAAAAGAAAATGTTTAACTGCTTAACATTCACTTATCTTGACTAAACTGTAAATATGTCACTCTTTAAAACTTCTAACTCGATGTATATTAGCCATTTATACTTAAAAAGTCTACATGTCAACAATTCAAAGATTTCCCATGATTTGACTTTGAAACACAAATTACACAAACGGATAAAATACAGTCATGATTCAGGCGAGTTACTAGAGCCAGCTTTAAATAAATATACTACAGTTACATATATAGTGACTAAACCAAGAGATTTGTCAATAGCTATATACATATTTTGGCAAAATCTTTATATATATCCAATAAAAGCTCTTATAGTTGTAATGTGTATTTTTTGTTTTGGTAAGAAATGTCCCCGAAAACTTAGTGGAGTATATTGTGGGGTATTTGTTTGTTGTTGTTGCCGGTAAAGCGTCATACATTATGTTTTCATCACCAACATTTAAGTGCATTTACCGTCACTACCATTGTGAGCCTCTAGAGGGAGCTCATGACCAAAGCAGAACCGGGACATACATCAGAACAGATCCCAGCAGCAGTGGGACAGAGCGGACCATGTGACCCGCTCCTCCTCCAGTCAGGGGCTTGGATGTCCAGGAACCGGTACCAGGCCCAGTCCCAGTCCAGATCCCAGTACCTGGCGTAGTCCCAGATCCAGTCCCGGTACCTGGCCCAGTCCCAGATCCAGATCCAGTCCCAGATCCAGTCCCGGTACCAGGCCCAGTCCCAGATCCAGTCCCAGATCCAGTCCCAGTCCCAGTCTCAGGCCTAGTGCTGGAGCTCAGGGTGGTCGTGGAGCTCACAGATGTGATTGTCTGGTTGTTCGGAACAGTGCTGTATGTACCTGTGGGTTTCTTTAGGTCAATGTAAAACAAAAAAAGACACAACAGCATTAATCAGACTAGCCAATTTTACTTGTATTTCCAAAAAGTGCAAAAAAAATGCATTTTTCATTTTCTGAGCAAGGTGTCTCTTTTCTTCTGTACAAAGAATATGTATACAATAATACAATACAGAACAACATGGACCACCACCTGCACTGGGGTTTTTTAACAACAGAGAGCAGCCAGTGGATTTCTGAGATCAGTGATCTACAATCAATCAGTCTGTGGAATTATTATTTCATGGATTATTAAAGTTAAATTGAATGTTACGTGTTGATACCTGCAGTAAAGATGCTTCACTGATTGTAGGTAACTCTTTTTTATTTAATCTTAATAAATGTATAGAAAAATTAGTAGATTTATGTGTTTAATAGGCTACTATATGTCTGTCTTTTTGTGTTTTGTGCAAAGATAAGAAACTCATTTGTTTCTTGGGACAGGTGCGTAGGACAGAGACACCAGGACATGGTGTTTATTAGAGCCTTGGTGCTGAAGAAAAGCTTCTCTCACAGAATGTGCTGACCTAAATGAATAGACAGCCCCAATAAAGGAGTAGGACTTAAAGATATTTATATATACAGTTCTCCATCACCCATTTTGGGGTATTGGCACAATAGTTAATTTGGTAAAGCGTCTAAACTTTGGAACTGTGTGTCATTAATCATCAGACTTTGTACAAGCCCAGGCTAAAGATGCATTGTGACATTTTCTTATGTTAATGTTTGCTTTCGGCTTATTCATAGCACCAGCCCTCACTGCTGATTAAATACAGAGCTGACAAACAGCGCATTGACACCCACATTTCCTTGAAAGGCCACATAAACCCAAACCTACAGAGAAGACAAAAAGGTATATAATAAAAGAATGCCTTGTTGAAACATAATTAGGTGTGTCCAAAAGGCAGGGTAAAGGATTAAGGGAGAAATAGACAACATTTAAAACACAACATTTGCCTAATACTGTATAATCCAGTCTTTTACTTTTGCATCTAAACACTTTGTTTATTTAATTCTAAACAAACCAAGGGCAAAGATTTGAGTTTGATGTGATTTTAAAAGACCAGCCAAGTCCTTCTTGAGTTCGGTTTTCATGTGATGACACTGGCCCTGTCACTCAAACACATTGTAGAGTATCTTGTTTAGAGGTTTTTGAGGTTAGACATTAGTTTGTTGTGTTCATATTTGAGACCAAGACAAGACTGAGTAAAAAGGAATAAAAACTTTTTAGCTGCTCTGTCTTCTTCACCAAACAGTAACACCTTTTTAAGTTTGGACTTGGGCTTTGACTGTTTTGATTTCATAACAGTCCACTAGGATCTCCATTGTATCAGACACTGGTCTTAGTCTTGGTTCGCTCCAGATCCCTAAAAGTCTTGATCCACTTCAGTCTTGGTATCACACTGTAGTCTTGACTACAACACTATTAAATACCCTTCATTATCTTGTGCATTGCTGTTGTGTGTTTTTATCAAATACCAAAGGCAGTTAAAATCATATGGAATTAGTGGTTCACTGTTTTAAATGCAATGTAATAAAAAATTAAAAAGTAAAGAAAGCACTTACCTGAGCACAGACAAGTCCTAACAGAGCGAGTGACAATAGCATCATTAGAAAGTACCTCATAGTGGATTTATAATGAGAATTCAGTGCCATTTAATGTTTTCTAATGGTTTGTTCAATTTGTGTGAGCACCTTTTTTACCAAATGTCAGTTTTTGAGGTGTGGGCCCTTTTTTATACGACATTTCGATTCTTCGGAAGTACAGAATTTGTCTCCACCCAGACGGAGAGCTACGGATGCAAATAATGGCAAATGAATCTCCTCCAAAGCCATATTGAGTGATATGTAAGAGAGGCGTCATGCAAAGTGTAATCTAAGTCTGATACTGTTTTGACAGTTTAATTTCATAATTGGCCAAATAGAAACCAAATGTTGAAGTGACACCAGTGCACTCCATGTGCACTTACGTAATTACATCAAGTTACAAATGATCTTACTCTTAAGATATTTTCAAGTCCCTTCCTTTTCCGACTGTATAACAACACATTTATAGGGATAGTGCAGTACTTTGTAAGCAGGGTTCAATTAGGTTGTTTTGTTTATTTAGGGGACCCATATTTCAAAAGACCAAATGATACCCGACCCAAGGCCCGTCTGTTTTAGCATAATTTTAGTCATTTTAGTTTTTCTTACTTTCTAGTGCCATTTAATTGATTTTAATGCTATTTTGGTCATTTATATGATATTATTGTTCCCTGTTTAGTGTCCATTTTGGTCAATCTTTTCATAGTCTCTTTCCTGACAGCTATATTTACATTAAATGCCTTTGACTTTTTTAAATTACATTTTTCAGAATTTTTGAGATGATTGAGTTTAAACTTTTTTGGCAACCCCAAAAGTAAATCTCCCGCGACCCACTTTGATTGGGAACCACTGCCCTAAATAGTTCCCCAGGTGATTAGTTGTCAACACATTCCCAGATTGGAGAAACAGATGAGACATGGCTTTAAAAAAATAATAATTATACAATTTTAAACATTTAACATTTGCAAGATTTGAAAAGGGTGAAACTGGACCCAATGATCATTGCAAAATACTAATGCATTACTAACTTTAAACTTAGATAGCTCAGAATCCAGAATCAAACCGATCCAAGCCCTCTGCTTCATTAAAAATACCTTCCTTGTTGACGAGGGGTGTAAAAACAAGCTGTAGCCCCCAGACTCTCTAATGCGCTGCTGTTGCCTCTGCATTAAGGCTGACCCTGTTGATTTTGTTTTTAATATTCTTATTGTTTTATTGTAAATGACTCTGTGATTATGAAGTTTACTTAACTATGTATTGTTTCAGGTAGCCTCATGAGAAGCTTGTAAAATGAGAAGATCTGGGTTTATAAATAAATGAGGAAAACAATAAATGATATTTTAAAATAAATGCTTGTAAATGCTTTTTATGTAACACACACTTGCTCAGATATATTAGTTTTTAAACCTTTGTGAAGCCTTGTTTGTTTCTTAAAGGGTGTTTCCCCATAACTCAAAGTTCAAACTGTGAGTGTGCTAACAATAACTTTCTGTGGAGAATAAGTTACCTACGACTTTTGAGATGTTTTTCTTTATGGTGTTAAACGTCAGCAGCTCTCTTCAGACTAAAGGCTACAGTTTTGCATTCAATGTCATGAGAAACACTGATCCGTGAAGGAAAGATCATAATGAAAGAATTTAAATAGAGCAGTATTTGACTGAAAAGGACAATGCAAATGATTTGATGGCGGCTCGTCCTTTTTCTTAATTCTCAGTACAACACGTAAAACTTTTAGAGACTCATTTTCCAAAAACATTTCCAGTCTTCCAAGTACATTTTATTGTTTGTGGTGACAACACACGTTTGAATATGTGATCAATTATAGAAGGTGAGCTCTGTGCTTTTGACACACTTCATGGCCTTTTCAAAAATAAAAACATATAGGGCTGCGCAGAATAATTAAATTAATCACAAAAATATGCTCTCTTTCATTAAAAAAAAATCCAAGCTTGGATAGTTTAGCACATTTACAGAGTTGATTTTGTCAGTTAAAGGAGAAGTAAAAATAAATTAAATAAAATAAGGGGGTGAATGGCTGTATATTCAAACAGACCTAGTTAATGTTGAGTTAATACAATGATTGTTTCATATTCTCCACAACAGAACATATTCTCCCGTATCCTGCCCCATTTTGTCCAATCAGAAGAAAGATTTACACAACTAGCCTGTGTGAGCTGGTTTTAAACAAACGCCCCTTTTATGCTCTTTTTCTTGATATCAGCTTTGTGTCCTATTTATGTTCAACACACAATAAAAGAAAAAGCAAGGTGAGTCCTTGTGCCCTCTTTACATTGTAAAAAAAAAAAAAGATACCGGCTTCTAAAGTGACATATTACGTACTCACAAAACACAAGCTCCATTATGAAGTACGCACCAGATAATTTCTTGTAACACTGACCTGTCACATTTATGCTAAAGCCATCTTGATCTGTCTTGGAAATGTGACTCCAGTGCCACTAAGAATGAAGGCTAAATACATATTTTTAACAACTTTCCTGGATAAATAAAGGTAAAATAAAATTATTCACACGCTTCTCTACCAGCTTTTTGCAAATCAAGATAGCAGCGTCAACAAAATAATTCACAGAGAACGAACAGCGAGTAGAACAACAATGACAAAATACTGTGTTTCCGTCCTTCAAGTAAAGCTATGTCCTAATAACATAATATTAGTGAAAAGCAGAACAATATATTACCTAAAAATCAAGTAAAACTGAGAATAGGTGGCAGAATAGGTTTTGATTTAAGTGTCTTCATCAAGGCAATGTAAGAACACAAATGATACTATATTTGCTGTATAGAGCTATTCTGAGTTTATCTGCACTGCTCCTGAAAATGCCAGGTTAAAAAACTAAAAGGACTATTAGGGAGAATGTTTGTAATGACTCTAATGTTAGCAGTGGTTAGAGTTTTAGGAAGAGCTGAGTGTATCCGTGTGAACACAGATTGTTTTGATCACGCTCACGGCCAGCATTTGCCTTTTTGATAAATGTCTCAAAAGACAAGACTTGCCAGCAGTTTTTATTTTTATCTTTTGGGATGAGGAGCATAAAAGAAAATGAGCATAAAAGGGGCTAAAGATGAAGCTAAAACATAAATTCTGTTAAGCCGCTGTTTTTTAAAGCTCCTCCGTTTTTTTTCTGTTGGATCTGTGAGGTCTGTTGTCAGGGGCTGATTTTAATGTACACACACCGGACAAAAGTAGCTTACCTCTCCTTTAACTCAAATGCATAATAATCATTAAAAAATGTGTCCTTCATGTGAGATCATGTGACCCTTCCTGTTTCATAAGCCCTTATAAACTTTATTTAATGTTAGTGTGTGTTAAGAATTTAGCTGTGAAGGAGCAGTCTATGGCAGAGTTCCTTAGATTTTACGCATTGAGTATCAGAACGGCAGGCATCAGAACCAACAGCTGACTCCAGGACTGGACCAAAGATGGCGACCCTCCGGGTACAGTCGTGTTTGACGTCTTAGCCGTGGATGTTGACAGGTTTGTTTTTGTAGTTGTCAAAGGTGTTGAAGCGTCCGGTTTAGAGGAGGAGTTAGTGGAGGAGGTGGAGGCGTTGGAGGAGGTGGAGGCGTTGGAGGCAGAGGAGGATGAGGAGGCGGCGGAGGAGGCGTTGGAGGCGTTAGAGACAGAAGAGGATGAGGTGGAGGAGGATGAGGAGGCGTTGGTGGATGGGTAAACAGTGGCGGTCGCAGGATGAATGCTGTTGTGATCTAGATGTAGAAGGAGGCTCTGTTGGGGTCAGTCCATCTTTGGAGGATGAAGACGGGGCGGGAGATGACACCTGACAAGGAAGAAGAAGATCTGACATGTAAATGTTGTATTGAACAAGATGAGATTTTATATTACACAGCACGGCTTATTTGATCAAATCTGTTGTTTAGGGTCTGTATTTATAGTAAAATTGCTCTTTTTTTCTTTGAACCTGTTCACGGACGTCACATTGTTATTTCTCATAAAGAGCAATGTTTAAAGTGAATCTTAGGGAAGGATCTCAGCTTCGTGGTAGTTTTGGAAATTCCCTCATCTGGCTCTTTATGTTTTCTGACTCTCCTGATGGTTCTGATTTTATTTGTTTGGTTCCAAACAACTGCTCTCTGTGAAAACGCATTTAGTTAGTTAACTAGTTAAATTGTTTATTTCAATCAAAAAAAAAAAAGTAAAGAAATTTTTTTTACAGCAAACACAAAAATCATATCACGATACAAATAACACATTCTTTTTTTCTTTTTTTTTTTATTATTAGACCAAAAAGTATTGGTTGAAGCCCTCACTTATTGCACCAATCCTTTTACATATCCTTTATTTTTTTATAAATTTACATTATGCATTTATATTAATGTATCTACAGGAAATAAAAGGACGTATATCGTGTTTTAGTGTTAGAGTTGTGCTCAGAAATCATCTTCCTTCTGTTTCTGTTTGTCCTCCTTTATTGGGCTATTTAGTTGTTGTAAAAAAAAAACATAGTTACGTAGTGTTGCTTTAAAATTATTTTTAAAATGTGTTTAGTTTTGATCTTGACTGTCCTACATTTTGAACGTTTATAACCCTTTATCCCAAAGCTTTGTGCTTTTGAGAGTTTTTTTTTTAACCAGGACATCTATTTAAATGCTGTGTTTAGAGGTCAGTCACTGGTTGTTCCAGTCAAATCAATGAACCATTAGATGCACCACACTTTGAATACTTCTGAGGTGTGTGCACATGTTTGTCCTGCCTCTTTTCCATCAGATAAAGTCGACTAGTCCTTGTATTTCTCAATGAGACCCGTGTTTTAGGTCATATCTGGTTTACTTGGTTAGCCTGATACCTCCAGCCAAAGAAGAGATTGGTGCTGATAACGTAACTAGGTCTAGTATACAGTTTCAGTGTTATGACAGCGGAAATTAAATATTACTTTGTTACTGTGTTAGTTGAAGCCTAAAAATGGTCTAAAGGGGGAAATGTCAGCCAATCAGAGAGGAGTATTCTGTTAAACCAGACTAACATGCTAACGTGAAATATAACATTTTGTTGTAACATATCATTATCTGTGTCTTCTGCAGTTTTAAGATGAGACTGAGTTGCCCGGGACACCTTTGTGGCTCACCGTTGTACCACATATGAGCGCGACCAGGGTTTAAATCTGTCTCGAGTTATTCCCTCCTCTCTGTCTCTCTGTGTGTCCCTTTATCTCTATTATTAATAATAATAATAATAATAATAATCTTTATTTTTATATAGCGCTTTTCCACCTACTGTAGTAGGCACTCAAACCGCATTATTACCATCAAATACAAACTAAAAGGATACAAATCAAACAAAAAAATGACAAGAAACAAGTTACAATTGTATAAACACTCTTTGTCTTTGGGTGTTGCACAAAATGTTACTTTTTGTGGTACTAGTTGTGTTTAGAATTTGACTTTTCATCTGTTTTCTTCTGATTTTGAAACATCTGTCCTCGTTCAAAGGGTTCAAACATTTATTATTCTCCACTTTGTAAAACATTGTATTTTACTAAAGGCACTGTTCCTACTGTATCTTGCTCTGTTTGATCTTTCAGTGGTTTATTGTGAATGTTGTAATGTTGCATATTCTACTTCTATACTTCTATTCTGAATCATTTTCTTTCCTTAATTCGTTGTTGCTGCTCAAATCTATATCTATTTAACTACACCTACTTTTAGCTGAACCTTTGTTGATTTGGAGAAGTCCTACTGCTGCTCCTTTGTCTGGTAATACTGTTTTTGAAAAGTGCTATAAAGTATACTAAAGTTACTCTCACCTACTTTAGCTCACTCAGAAATCAACCCATCCTTTTTTATCCACTTTTTAATTTCCTTTAAAGTCACATTATGTAATGTTTTAGCCTAACATATACTATTCTCTATACTATAATATGCTACACTGTACCACATTTGTACTGTACTACACTACACTATACTACACACTATGCTATGCTAAACGATAGGCTATGGTAAATTGGTATCTTGTGCTATACCATTTTATTCTATGCTTATGTTTCTTTTACTATTCTTTCCTTCTCAAACCCTTTTTTTTATTGGACAATTATGACATATCTATGTGTGTCATTTTCACTTAGAGACCGGTGAATACTAAATCCATTCTATTTATTCATGTAATATTTTAACCCCAAAATATTGAGCCTGAAAACCATCCCAGCAAGAGCTTTAAATTTGTTTTGATGGTTTCTTGACATGAGATATGACTATAGGTCCTTGTTTTAAAGACGCATCAGATTAATGCCACTTGACTGTGTAAATGGATATTTGTTGAATTTTTATAAAGTTCCATGTTCCAAGATTTGTTCCAGCATTTGTCAAAAGGTCAAATATTTCTTACCTCAGTTCTTCCCAAAACCACAAAAGTCACGCAAACCAAAAGGACAATCTTTATAATTCTCTCCATCTTTTTTTTTTCCGTCCAGCTGTTTGTTTTCCTCTTGGTTCAAAAGTCTGTAATGGCTGCTCCCACTTTCTCTATTTGCTTTTATAGCTCACCTCCTTTTTTACTGATAACTGTTCGTCGTTAGGGAGGGCTCAGCAGGAAGAATAATAATTCAGTGTGATGAATAATGTAGCGTTTTTGACTGCTAATAAAAGGTAAGTCAAGTGTGTGTGATATTCTTTTGGGACAAGGAAACAATGGTGCTGAAAATGATAGGCCAAAGTCAAATGCCAGGTTTATGTAAGTTTCTTTTCTTTTGGTTGAGGTTACACAGCTGATCCCAATATAACTCCAGCTTTTAGAGGAATCGGGATTTGTGCCCAGGTCACTGCCCCACATTGTTCATCGGTGCCATGTTACACTCAGATCAGATAACAGCAGGTTTTCTTCAGTAGCAGTCATTTTAAAATAGTTGAGACACTTTTATGTCTGCTCAGTGTTTGTTACATGGCATTTAGAAGCATTCTAGCAATATTTTAATGGTGTTCTTTGTTTATTTGTCCCCAGAAGCTAGCACTACCCTGTCTAACAATCACCTGTGGCCTCTATGGATCAGATATACAAAGAGACATTGAATTAGTTCAGTGTTTTTATACCTTATTACAGCAAAACATGGTTTAGTTCAGTCTGCTTCTCCAAACAAGGAATGTGCTAACAATCTACTGAAGGGACTAAATCTGTTCCAAAAGTATTTAATAGAACCACATTTACAAAATACTCAGGTATCACTTAAAGCCCTTTCAAGGCCCAGCAGCACCACAATCATGTAATTAACTATGGAGTTCAATAAACTACATTATATTTATTACATACATATTTTTTAGATATTAGATCCATTTTTTGTCATGTAAAAAGTTTCAAAAGTTGCAGCCCAATGGAAGCCCCTCAGCTCCTGACTCTTAGTTGGTGAATTGGTTATTTAGATGCACTAATGCGCCATAGTCCATACATTACTTTAAAAATAAAGAAAAGGTTAAAGCAAAGGCATCTGGACTTAGTTTTCAAGGCTTTGTAAATTCTGAGATCAACTGATACGAGAGCAGAGCTTTATCTCTAGAGGGAGGGGTTTGACCTGAAACTAACTCTGATTGGACCAGGCTGTTCTGTTCTGGTCTCATAGTCAAGGACAACAACACCTGAAGTGAGCAGTGAATGACTCTTCCATCAGGAGTCACACTGTCCTTTAAAGGTAACAACTATGAGACCAGAACAGCCTGGTCCCATTCAGAGTTAGTTTCAGGTCAAACCCCTCCCTCTAGAGATAAGCTCAGCTCTCTAACGAGTTGATCTCAGAATTGATTAAGTCTCTTGGAGTTAGAGACAAAACGTTTTCACCTTGAAAAAAAGTCCAGAGGCCTTTGCCTTAACCTTTTCTACAAGATGACCTGGATGACTGAGAACCTTTACAAACATACTTCAAAAAATCGTTTTGCATTTCATAGTGTCATCACAACACTAGTACTATTTTGTACTATTACAAATATTCTTATATACTATATATTATACTATACTTTACTGTACTAAAATATATTGTACTATACTATACTGTGCTTTGCTTTACTACATACAGACGCTTTATACTGTACACTTACATACATTACCAGTGTTACAGTCACTGGAGGCAAGGTGGGTTAAGTGTCTTGCCCAAGGACACAACGACAGTATGAACTGTGGGGAGAGTGGGAATCGAACCCCCTACCTTCCGGTTGAAAGACGACCGCTCTACCCACTGAGCTACTGCCGCCCTGTACTATTTTGTACTACATTATTCTGTACTGTACTGTACTTAACTGCCCTACACTATACTTAACTGTACTATAATGCTGTACTGTACTTTACTGCACTATTATACCATACCATACTAGACTGGACTAGTCTATAAGTTTCTTTTTATGATAAGTGACTTAGAAAAGTGGGCCGGACTTATGTTTCTTATGTCAATAGAAGTCACCAATAAACTTCAGCCAAGAAAGAGACATATTACACAGTTGGACCAAGTAAAGATTTTTACTTAGAAACTGGTAAACACTTATATAAAATAGAATATATATATATAAAGAATAGAATCTGGAAAAGGGGGGTGAAACTAAGCAGGAAGCTAAAGGAATTCTATTCTATGACGGTACTAAGTAAATGCTACACTTTAAAAACTTTAAATATTGGTTTTCAATGGTTACTTTGAAAAAACAGTTATTCCAAAAAGGTCAAGTCTAGTGAATTAATTTTTCTATGAAATATTTGGGATTACGTGTTTTATTCCCCCTGCCGCCTGAGTGTGTGTTGCTGAATGAGTTGATATGGCAGGCTACTGTTTGTTTGAGGCTGCCGTCAATATTTGATTTGTGATTAAATGCAAATATGTAAAACCTTGAAGTCTCCTTAGAATGGATCTGGAGTCTGAGAAAAACAATTTTGGTGCTTATCAGATGTTTTGAGCCGTTTAATGCACATGGTGTGTTGAGCAAGTGTTCACTTTTTTAATACAATTTCCCATTTGCTTTTATGTCACACTGGAAAAAGCAAAAGAAAATCCCTACTTGTTTTATTTTTATTGGTTTGAAGATGTTTTTTAACGCAGAAGGGACAGGTGTGACATGGACCTCTCAATGTATTTCCTTAAGACCAATAAAGACGTCACTAAATGCACTAAATGACAGTTGGTCAGTGAACATAATGACCTGAGGCTTAAAAACAGTATAGTTTTGCAAGACTGAAAGTAGATATGGGGCAATAGTTCAATGGGGTTAGTCTTCTATACCAGTAATTTAGTCATAAGGAACTACTTTTGTCTCTCAGTGTCAGATTACTTCTTGGTAACGACAATGTATAAAGATTATATGTTTTTTATCATCATGAAGTGCTTTTAAAGGATTGTTCAGGTTTTATAAAAGGGGATCTCTGAGATTAAGGATAGGTTACTTACAGTAAATAGTTGTCATCGCATTTCCAGTTTGAAGAAGCAGTGCATGTTAAACGACAAATTCTTGCCTGTTTTCAGTTTCCATTTATCTTGTGTTTTTTGGCAATTTTCAGATTTTACACTACGAACTTTCCTACTGTTATGTTATGATACAATTATTATGTTTAAATTAGCATTCAAGAAGATTGTAGGCCAGTTTTGTAGCAATTGTTTTGAGGCCTTGGAGCGATATAGGATGGGTCAGTGTGAAGAAGTTTCCATTTTCTAAAGCAGTGGTGCACAAACCTTTCCCCCGGAGGGCCAAAACAGAAATGTATAAGTGGGCCACGGGCCAAATGCAGAAATCTATGCCGCTCTACTTTGTTCTGGCTAGCTAGCGCCTAATTGGAAGCCTCCAAGCTTAGGCTATTGAACCCAAATCCATCAAAATAGGTTTGGTTGTGGACTTGCAAAATTACACACATTTGCAAACCTACCTGAACAGTCACATGTATTTTCTTTTAAGACCATTTAATCTTCAAAGTGAATGTGAGTACCATAAGTGAGGTCAGTAGGCTGTTTCTGTGGCATGTGAGGAATTAACCCAACGTAATATTCCTCTATGTCATAATAATTGTATATTAGATATTATGCTCTCACCTTTGCTCCAGTTCATATGCTTATCCACAAGTATGACTTAATGTCTTTAGCTGTATCTCCTATTGGTGCCAGGACTAATCCAAACAAGACAAAGACATTACTTTGCACTACATCTAATCACTGTCAGGGACACTCTGTCCTGTTCACTTAGTGACATGTACACGTAAACTTATTCACATCTATGACTGACACGTCAGCTCAATACACGTCCATCCTTGACCCTGGAGCTGAGAGGCGGGCATAATGTACATCTATAAAAGCTTCATGTGTTGTAAACATGTTAAGCAAATCACCATCCTTGCAAGAATTAAACCGGTCTTTCATTCCTAAATTTACCATGCACGGTCTCCGTTGTCTCGTTTGTGATCCGAACCCAATAATTATTTTAACACTCTACTACTGTGGATGTGCCTTGAATAGAATTGTTTTTGATGGGGTCATTTTTTTATCACATTGGTAGAAATAAAGAGTCTCCGGTGTCGAAATCAGTCCTGCTCTAAGGTGTAGACATGCACATGTAACAGGTTACACAGTAGGACTAAGGAAAGCGCAGCCCCTTTGTCATGTTTTATCAGCTCTTATCACAATCGCCGCTTGTTTCCTGGTACAGCATTGGCTACTTCAAACACTTCTTTGTCCTTGTTGCACCACTTAGAGTTTGTGACGTTGGTTTCATTACATTTCTGTTTTAAAGATTAGCTAATTTAACATTGAATACTATTTGCTTATATAATGTCTGTCATAAACCATTGGACATTTTTGTTTGACTTGGAGGATAGTTGATAGGATATATTTTATTGCATTGGCAAATCAGAAAAAAATAATAAAGAGGTAAGACTGCAGTTAAAGACAAAGTTGCCCTGATAACATTTTATTTGTACAGTGAAATTCAAATAAAGACAAGGTAAAGGTACAAATGTTAATCATAAGGTGAGGTAAAATACTATTTATAGTAAACGACCAACTCCCACCACATAAATAAATGGGTTGCAACAGATGAATCATCACATTGTCATTAACCTTGACGCCTGAAGGTTTCTAAATCTTCCTTTTAATGCAAATACAGATGAAGCAAAGCCTGTCCATTATGTAAATCCCCACAGATCATTACATTAGGACAGGACAGATTGGAAAAGGACTGGGCCCAAAGTGTGTGTCTGAATATGTCAAATATTACATATTGTTTCAACAACACAGCTCATGTGTTGTTGACATTACTAGTAATTACTGTGGCAGATGCTTCATTCTCAGGACACTAGCCTCCTTTAGCTTCCAATCAAGAAGAAGTCAGCTGGTTATAGAGCCTTTTCCTATAGAGCCCCTTTTCTATGTAACAGGCTCCTGGCAGTTGCATTAATGGCAGGATAGCTCTGTTGAGGTTTTTAAAAAAATACATATTTGTAATAGGGCGGCAGTAGCTCAGTGGTAGAGCGGTCGTCCTTCAATCGGAAGGTAGGCGGTTCGATTCCCACTCTCCCCACAGTTCATACTGTCGTTGTGTCCTTGGGCAAGACACTTAACCCACCTTGCCTCCAGTGGCTGTAACACTGGTGATTACATTAGAACAATGTAAGTCGCTTTGGATAAAAGTGTCAGCTAAATGAATAAGTGTAAATGAATAAATGTAATATGTATCACTCCTGTTTGTGTCTTTCCCTTGGCTTACCCGTCCTGTGACCTGCTCAGAGTGGCAGTGGCATTGGGCTATACAAAAATAAATGTCTTGTCTTGAAATGTGCTTTTCCATCAGTAGACTACACTGTGTGGCCTCCCTCTAGTGAACGATTGTGTTAAGTGCAGGAAGAGTGCCAACAGAATTATTATGAACATTATTTCTTTAAGCTTGGCCTGATTCATTTTTTTTCTACATTTAGATTTCATCCGATTTGTCAAAAAACAAACACTACTTTTTAATCCATTTTAATTACTTCTTATTTATCTTTTTACAGTAAACTCATAAGTAGGAGTAGAGTAAGCCTGCGTGCAAAACAAATAGCCTCTCCCAGACAGGCCTAAATTTTTAAGTTTTAACAGGCAGTTTTGTTTATGTTATTATTTTAACTCCTTTGATTGTAGTGTCAGTCAATCCATTTGCTTTTTTGAATGTTGTATTTTCTACAAAGAATAGTGTTTCTTGTAAAGTTCAATGTTTAAAAAACGTTCAAAAGCAAAGGATAAAAGCGTCTGCTAAATGACTAAATGCAAAGGGTTAAATGCTATCAACAACGGATGCTAACATAAACGAAGACATAACAGGCTTAAAATAATAACATATTAAAGTTTAAGATCTCGTTGTCTCTTTCTTCAGAGTTTGTAAATGAGATCGTTTCTAAACGTAATCTATTGATAATGAAAGAAAGGTTTAAAGTTAAATCAGATCCGGGAAAATAGCATCGTTAGCCCTGGACATAAACAAACACAGTGCGCCGCCATCTTTCCTCTTTCTTCTTCTTTGGCAGCGAGCCTCGTCGTCCTTACTGCACTATCGCCCCCTGCTGCACTCCACCACCCAGTACTTAGACTGCTCTTTTTTAAAATAGCTAAATAATTCAAAGGTATTAAAATAACCAACTTCCTCTTAGTATAATTATTTAATCTAACTTTAGTAACTAATCGTTCCACTTCATCATATTCCCATTTCTAGTTGAACAACCCACTCCACAGCCAAAAGTCATGTTTTGTTACTTGAATTAATTATACAATAACAACAATTATATCCACAGTTAGACTATGTTATTCTATAAAACCGTTCTTTTTGGATTGAACAAATTTTTTTTTCATAAAGGGCAGATCTACAGATACAGCTCAAGAAAAGGAATGTGTATTACATTGATCTATTACTAATAAACAAATTAGTTATTGTCATGCTGATTCTGATGAATCAGAGGCTGGATTTATGAAATAACTATTGGACATGATCCTGAGCAGCTCTTGTTTTTAAGAAGCTCTTCCCCTTTAGTCTATTCAATTGTGCTTTTAGGCAAATATATTGATTCAAATTCAAAATGACTTCAATAATCCCCAAAAGGCAATTCAGTTGTTAGGGTTCTTCTAGTTAGTTGAGTCAGTCTAAAGCCTTTATCTGACATATACACAGTCGGGAAAAGGTGTTCTTGGGGCGTTCTGTGTGTCCGTTGCACCTCTACATCAACCTCTAAACTAACACACATAGTTAAACCAGCCCTCTGTATTAGTTTTTCAAGTTGCCCACGATCTCTTTTTCTGAGACTGTCTCCCCAACAGACTGCCACATAAAAAAAAAGAGTTAGCCATTAGGCTACCGCTGATAAAACATCTGCAGCAGTTTTACTTTCTTAGAAAAAATACCCTGCTTTGGCTTTGATGTGTTAATATGCTCTACAATTATGCTTTTTATTTTATAAAACATTTATGCTTTAGAAAACAGTGTTCTTACCATAATTACATAATGTGTGCATCTGCCCATCAACATGTCTTAAGACACCTTATATCCCACTTCACTGTGACTTTCGATTCTATAAATTAGCTTAGGTCTGTTTCTAAGTTTTCATATGTTTAACTCTGAAAATATTTTAGTAAGTGATACACAATTGAAAAGATAGCATTGGTTTCAGTATATTTTCAGTATATTTTAAAGGCTAACTCTAGAAATATCAAAGCCTATGGTTCTACATTTACATTTAGTCATTTAGCTGACGCTTTTATCCAAAGCCACTTACATTAAGGTTCCATTCACCAGTGTTAACAGCTGGAACACCACTGGAGGCAAGGTGGGTTAAGGGTCTTGCCCAAGGACACAACGACAGTATGAACTGTGGGGAGAGCGGGAATCGAACCACTTACCTTCCGGTTGAAGAACGAACGCTCTACCACTGAGCTACTGTGCGCCCCACAGCTAAGTAAGTTCTAAGTTCTAAGCACAGTTCTAATAAATGAAATAAAAGATTTTTCTGGGGCCTTCTATAGATTATTTTGTTTTGCATTATATTTTGCTTTTTGAGTTTTTACTTTGTAGCTAAACGTTACAACACATTCATTTTCAAGGTCATGGTTTACTTTTTAAATTATGTAATCTTTTTTTTTTTTAAACTACTCTAAATTTTCCTAATTTTCCTAATTCCTCCAGTGTACCTCAGTCCAATACTAATCTACCCCTTCATAAAGTTTCAGCCCTAAGCTCATGTTCCCTTCTTCTTGTGAAGTTATTTAGGTTGCAGCCATCTTGTCTTGCTCCCTGACACCTCTGACACGGCTCTTGTCCCGTCGCTGCTGCCTCGCTCTGTGCCACAGCCACTGAGTATTATTGGATGTCCATCTGACCTCATTATGAGCGCGTTGCTACGGGTGACAAACTCGAGGCGAAGACAGAGGGAGGGAGGGAGGAAGAGAAGTGTTGCATCATGGGATCAGTGCAAAAACCTGACCCTTCTTTTTTTTCCCTCCTTTTTTTCTTTCTTCTTCTTCTGCTGCTGACTGTGGACGCTCACGTGCACAGCTGGCGTCGTGCACAGCCAGCCTCGTGCACAGTCGGCCTTGTGAACTCACACAGTTTGACTAAACAAAGATAAATTAGTGAGAGCCGTGTGGAGAGCTGCTGTGTGCTACAGTTAAAGAAAAGAAGAAGAAGAAAGTTTATTTATATAGCACCTTTCACATACATAGTCATAAAGTGCTTCACGTGCAGCCATTCAGGCGCTGTAGGTCAAAAGGAAGGATATCAAGGCTTATAATAAACTTCTCTGCTAATGTAAAGAGTAATAATAATGTTTTTAAGCTCTGATAGAATAGGTATATGCTCCTATAGTGAGTGGCACACAGGTTTGTGTATGTAACACGTTAAAGAAGAGTGAAAACCCCTTTATATCAGAGTGGAAGTGTCAGGTACAGTCGTATACAGATTGGTTTCTGATTTCTAAACTTTGATTTTGGAGATGCACAATAAAAACTGTGAATGCAATGCTTCTTAATTCACTTTAATAGAGTTGTACGATGCTGACACTATCTGAAGTAGTATGCTTTATTGTCCAAACAACAGACTGCATTCTCTGAACCTCACTGCTGGAACCAAAGGCCGAGGCGTTAGAAAAATAGAATGGTGCATTTATTTAGGATGTTTCATACTCCTATTCCTAATTGAAACTGAAAACACATACTATATAGCTCCAGTAGAAATGTTATGTAAAGTATATACCAGACTAAACTTCCTGTAAATCATCTGTCAGGTCCTTTTTGGGGGAATTCCTAGTTACACTAAAGTATATTATTAGACTCTAGGTAGACTTCTTTTAAATGCAACCTCATAATCTTGAAATGCATTACTTAGAAACTTCCTAAAAGTCACATTTTTAAGATGTTTGCAGTGGGACAGTATGGTTCAAGGCAGGTTGGTGCAACATTTTTTGAAGGCATTTGCATCGACAGACATTACCCAAAGCATTCCAAGCAAGGGTACCATATACTGTAAAACTGTTGTGTAGTTACTTAAAGGTGAGTAAAAGTCTGTTGATTCATCAAAAACATCTCTTCAAATTAAACTTGTCTTATTCTCGTGATAAGCATACTCCAAGATCAATGTTACACTACTGTTTTTAATTTTTCTAATGTTTCTTAATCTAAATCTTGTAAATTGTCTTTTATTTCTGTAAAGCACTTTGAGTTACACAGTGTATGAATTGTGATATATAAATAAAATTGCCTTGCCTACTTTTAACTCAGCACTTATTAGCAGCTATTTATTGTCTGGTTTGAGATAAAGTTAGCATCTCACGGCTTATGGAATATAAATACAATAGTTAGGAATTATCTATTCACTCAACATGCATTTTCCCACAATTTTCTGTTTTTTATTTATACAACATTTCAAGCATATAGTTCAGTCTCTGAGGCCTTTCTCCTGTCTGCTTCTCCAAACTGGAGGTGTGCTGACAATTACCTGTGGGATATTAGTTTGTTTTTGTAAAGTATCTACAGTATATATCTACAATATAAAATCCCTTGTATGTGAGCATGTAACATCCCAAGTTGGTTAGTTTTTGTGTTGCATTCATGCACTGTGTCCAAAATACTGTACTTTTTTTTTCTCTGGGGAAGTACAACCTGTAATTGTCTGTGAGTGGGAGTTGTACATGAAACAGTTTATGTGTGGTGTTTTTTTTTAACTGAGCCCCTTAAAGTCTGACTTTGTCTGTGACATAACCAGTTACCATGCGTACAGTGCGCCTGGATATTATGGGGTGTTCTTTGTTTTGTCACAACGTGCCTGGTATGAAACCGAAGGGAGGGGGAGGGTGCCCGTGCGTTTTGGGTGTGTGTGTGTTTGTGTGTGCGTCAGTCGTGGGGGTTGGGCGTGCGAGGATATAATGTGTGCACGAGACGCTGAGCCACTGCATTATTTTAAGAAGGTAACAGATAAAATGGCGGCGAGAGAATGACAAGGCCCTGGAGAGATGTCCACAGTGTCTCAGGGATAAGTTCAAGTTTAGAGGCTCTGTCCAGTCATTTTGGGGAACTTCCTAGGTTTATTATATGAGTATTCATTTTATTATCAGAGTACATGAATCTTTAGATGTGGGTTTAAAAGGTGTAGGAGTATTTTGAAGACATGTTTCCATTGGGATGGTATGGTATGTCGGCGCAGTATAGTTTTTACTTTTAGAGGCATTTCCATTGGTAAATGTTGTACAAAGCATTGCAAACAGGCATACCATAATCACTATACTTCGATCACCCTTCCACTGTGGTATGGTCACTAAAAGGTGGAGCTAAAAACTCCAGTCTGTTGATGTAAAAACAGCTGTATCAGGTTTTAAACAGGAAGCTTTATACGGCTCTAGCTTCATGACTTAAACATTGCATTTATTGTCCACACTGCATTAAACATAGGCAGAAACGTGTCTCTAAATGAAAGGGCATTGGTTAATGTTCAGAAAGCTGGAAAAACAAGAAAACCAAACAGCAGCATCTCCTCAAATAAAACGTCTTGTTCTTGTGATAAACAGTGATGTTACAAAAAGAAGATCGTGCTTTTTTTGCAACAACTCTTTCCTGGATTTAGATTTCACGTCTAAAGCACTCGCTTTGTGAATAAGAACATTGCGTTCAACTCAAGCAGAAACTGTGGCATGACAGAGCAGGCCCCAGGCCAAGTTTAGAAAATGAACTAGAAATGTGCAATCGTGGCTAAAGAGGTTGCAGTAACAATAACCTAAGTACCCCCAGCTTAAATGTGTCACACTATATATATTTATATATATATATTACGCATATCAAGTCCAAATGTATTTCTAGGGCACATTTAAAAACAACCAGTGCCCCCACTTTTGATGTTTAAATCTGCATCAGGCCAAACGTAATTCAACGTATGTTAACTACCTCTTTATGAAGACTTCTCTGTCGCAGCCAAAACCACGAATGAGTCACACTGCAGGGTTACCTGTTTACCAAACCATGTCATACTTAACCGACCCTTAATGTACTGTACAGTGGTACCTGTCATTAAGACCAGTGACTTAACATGTTAGAACCAAACAACAAAGTCTCATTGCCAAACATGCTTTTACCTGAGAATAATTAACAAATGTCCAGTGTTTAGCCTTAACCGTGAGCTCTATCTAAACACTTAAAAAACAAACCTGGCCTATAAATCCTACACCTCTTCGCCTTATTACCCCATCCTTATTCCACCCCTCCCCCATCAGACAACACACAGACATCCCATAATATGCCCCCCTCCTCCTTCCTCCACTTCCTTCACCACTCGGCTGCCATCCCATAATAATCACACGCGGCTAATTCTCCCTCTTTTCTTTATGTTTCCTCCTCCCCGCCCCTCTCCGTGCTCCGTCATCATCATCACTTCCTGTCTGCAGTTACAGTACGTCTCCAAAGGCAGACACTGACAGCGGCTCATTCTTGTCAGTGACGTTTCATTTTCTCATCTTCACAGTGTTGGTTTCCTCAAAATAAAAGACGAAGTGGAAATGTTAAACCGCAAATTGGAATAAGTGACTTTACAAAGCTTTGATTTACTTTAGATGTAACACAATATCAACATTTCCACTAAATGCTTTCTCACCTTTTCGGGTTAAATAGGCCAAACTGTTTATTGTACCATCCCAGTCTTTCAAACCAAGTGGCGACAGTGGAAATGTCTCTAAAAAAGTGAAGCTACATAACAAAGCAACTTGATTTGATTCATCCTAAGACAAAATAATAATAAATGGATGCACAGTTTGTCCCAACAGCTGTTTCTGAATTTACCCAACAGTGATGTGTTTACAGACGTTAAGACAGGAGGAAGAGCTGGAGGTGGCATAGCTGAAGAAGTTGAAGTAAAGTCAGTGGTTTGGACAGGTTCAGAGAAGGGAGAGTCGAAGGATACTGAGGCCTAGAGGAAGACCAAAGAGGAGGTTTATGGATAAAGTGAAGGAGACATGAAGGTAGAGAAGACGATACAGAGGTTAGGTATAGACGGAGGCAGATGATTCGCTGTAGAGACCCCTGAAGGGACATGTTTAGAAAACTTTACAAAACAACACCACCTGTCTTTTGACAAAAATGTCATAAATAAAAAATAAATATAAAAACGCCATGGGGAAAAAAACTCAAGAAGAAGCACAGAAGAATAAATAGCTACAATAATTGCAGAGGTAACAAGACAAAGTTAAAAGGCTCTTTAGTCCGAGACTAGACTAACACCTTTACGAAAAACTAGCACACTAATTATTGGTTGTACTGTATATAAAAATCTAATAGAATTGAGGACATTTGAGGCAATGTATTGATTGGTTATCCATTGATTATTAATTATCTTTCCCTATAAAGACAAAGAAATGGCTGATATGTGCAACTGTACAGATGCTCACACAAAAACATGCTGCTGCTGGGAATGCATCAAAAACGAGTCTTGCTGAAGAGTGTGAACAAAGCCTCACGTTCAAAGCCTCCACCGTGGCTCGTACCCCCTTCCCCCACATGTAAATTATTGAGCCAGAGACAGCACAATGTGAAATGGTTTGACTCTATCCCTGCACATACAACACCTTCTGAATAACAGCACGTTTTATAGCATTTACATTTGAGCCGTTTCAGGCGCATATTTGGACCTTGTCAAGTACATTATAAGCATTTATCAGTTTTGGTGAGAGGCATCAGTCATGAAAAAGGCGAGGCTACAGTTCAGGGTTATTTGATCAAAATCTCAACAGTTTTACGAATCACTTTAAAATTCAACTCGACGATGACTTTCTGCTTGTTATATCTTCTTTTCAGGCAGATGGTAACTGGCACCATATATATCACACAACTGACTTTTACTTTACTCTCTCTAATGAGAGACAATAACCACAAATGGAGAAGTTGGAAAGTATTGTAGGTGCAATGTAAAAAATGTCACCTCACACAACACTGAAAAGATAAACATGTAAAGAACCCAGGCAAAGGGACTATTCATTTATTTCTTCCAGGTTCTTCCTACAGCCCCAAAGAGTCACCAACTCACCATCAGGCCTACTTTCACTGTATCTGTTCATAGACAAGAGCATGGTCCTGTGGGGCTACCTTAACTGTTCATATACTCTAAGGAGGGGAAATACGAAGAGAACTGCAATCTGCATTATGTAAAAACAACCAGTCAAGCGATGGCTTCGACACACAGGTCTGAGCTGGCCCGGCGTGTTTCTGTCCAGATCTTTGTTCCACCTTGAAGCATGCCCTGTAACTTCCTGTTTTGTGACAATAAAACTAACCATAGGCATGCTCTGACCATTCACATATGCACATATCACTGTCTAGCATTCGTAGTACACCTGCTGGTTATATAACACTTGAAACTGTCTGTCTTTTTCACTTCAAACAAAACCTTTGTATTTGGAAACACACATTTCTAAAAACAAATGAATCGATACAAAATGTCAGTATTTGTCTTGTGTTATAAATACAACACAACTTGAAGGAACAGTGCTGTGTTTGCATTAATTTAAGCTTCCACCTCCATCGTGAAGACTTTATCATGGCTCTGACCGTGTTTGTACACTTTTCAGTATCCATTCCTTATTTTAAACAATCATTAAATAATCTTGTAATCTCCAATTCTAATAAAGAGTATAGACAAAATTGTTTCTTGCCAAGCACTATGGTGACATGTGCAGACCCAGACTCAAGGAGAGTGGTCGTCTGTCAGGACCAGTGCCCGCTGGAGTGAGTGGACAGAGAGAAATACAGGCAGAGGCAGGAGATCTTGTTTGGGACGACACCTGCAGGAAGACCTCTCGTCAGCTCCCAGACGGACAAAGGCTGCCGCCACTGGGTCGAGACTAAACTATTACAATTACAAACACTCTAATGTAAACTAGCATAACAGACACATCAGAGCACAACAGGCCCCTTTGTGTCATTTGTACCCCTCTGTAGTCCATGTCTCTATTTGTTTTTAGTCTTGCTTTATCTCCAGCGGCAGACATTTTGAATTCCATTATTTGTTATCTTCCCCTCGGCGCTGACTGTAGGATCCTTGGGTGGAGTTGCTCTTTATATACATTTTTTACTTACACAGTAATCTGACCCCCTGACTAGTACCTCCGCCACCCGTCTGCTAGCTCATCGCCATGACAACCAGACGAACAGGAGCACTATTATGGTCTGTCCCCCTGTTAGGCCCCTCCCTGCTTTTTTTTCCCTCTGCCTCAGTTTTTCCTCAGAAATAATATTATTATCATTATGTGATATGCATTTCTGCAACTGTGTGAAAGGGGGAGGGGCGGATAGATCTGTGCACGTGGTTTCTATGACAACTGCCCCCTCTGGATGGTTCTGATTGGTGATTATGGGATGGACCCACACACACACATCAAACCTGCCCACCCCATTTCCCAAATGCGAACACTGTGTCCATAGTCAATGAGAGGAGTGGGGGGAGGGCAAAGAGAGGAAATGCTAAAAAAAAGAAAAGGAAATGGAAAAAATATGGAAGACAAAGAAGTTATTTTGTGATTCCAGGGAAAGGTGATAGCGTTCGGAGCGACAGGACGACTCAAGGTGTGCTAAGTCAGAAATGGGACGAAGAAGATGAACGTGAAGCAGGTTAAAAGAAAGAGGGGATAATATTGTGCTTTTGTGAAAAATCAGACAAAATTATTTACCAAGGTCAGAGCAGAGAATTTGGTTTAAAATCAAAATAATGCAATGTTCCCACTTTAGCCTGGGAGGGCACAGTGGCTCAGGTGGTAAAGTGGTCATACTATAACTGGAAGGTTGGCGGTTTGATTCCTTGGGCATGACACTTAACCCACCTTGCCTCCAGTGACAGTATGTTCATTAACATGCACTGTCCCAGTCAAAAGAAAAAAATAAAAATGTCCTCTGATTAGTCGGTTTTTGTGAGATACAACACATTAAAGCTAGTATTGTAGTATTCCAGACCAGATATGGTCTTGAGAACTTTCTTAGGACACGTTTTTAAAGGTTTAAGTCTAGTCTCAAACTTATTTTTACTTGGACTTCATTCAATCTGAGGCATAGAGGTTGTTGTTTTTTTAAATCGAGGCCAAGACCAAAACTGTTTTGAAAAATATCCTTCTAACTCTGCCTTTTTGATCAAACAATAACCCCTTCACAAGTTTGGACTTGTAGTGTTTGGACTTTAAAACTGTTCCCTGGCATCACTGCCAATGAATCACTGATCTATGTTTTGACTCAATCGCTACAAGCCTTGTACTGGCCCTGGTCGAAGTTAAAGAACTGCTCTGTAACTTTTTAGACACAAAACATCAGTCTCAGAGTCTTTCTAAGTAATGTAAATTCAATTATATTAGGTTCTAGTCATTAAACAGGGGCACAAACACCTCTTTTAAAGACAAAGTGCTCTTGGTAAAACCAAGCCTCTCCCATGGAACCTCTAAAATGGTCCTCATGTAAGGGCGCCGCCATACGGTGATTTTACAGCGAAATACAGCGATATACCTCCGTCCACCAGAGGGCAGGCTCCAAAAGCGGAAATATAAGGAGAAACCCAATGGCGACTTTACAAGAGTAAAACTCATGTTTACAGCCTGGTACAAAAGATGGCTCCGGTCTCTAGAGCTAAGTTTTTATTACATGACAACTCTGGGGGGGGTATTCACTTGTTTTGATTAATATGTTTGTTTATGCTATCTAAAAACTATTGATTTACTACGGAAAAAGCCCGGATGTAACGGCCATTTTATTGCCCATTCGTAATGACAATATTTGGTGAATAGGGGACCAATGGGCGGATATCATCCATATTTATACAATCTATGGGTAAAACAGACATTTCACTCAATACAGCTTTACTCACAGCCTAACTGTATGAGGTATTTATGAAGCAGTAACAGTCTTATGTAAGTTTACCTTTACTCATTCTGTAGGTATATATACTGGATATATGATATAAATGATCGTAGCTTCACTGTGGTACAGCACAAAAGCTAAGTTGAAAAACACAAATACCAAAGCTTTGTGTTATAGTGTCCAATGACAACACAATACAAAACCGACTTGTTTAGAAAACCCAATTTTTTCCCTAATTGTATAGACTTTTATTTTATAAACCTAACCACATCCATCCAATAAGCAAACACACTTAAATCTAAGCCCTCTTAGGAGTAACGTGTCATACTCTTGTTTTTCAGCTGGACCCAACCCTGCACTAAATAGCATCCAGTGGGATCCAATAGTGTTGCAAGTGAGTTAAAATTGGAGTCTATGGGATTATTAACTCAGATGTTTATATCTATTTTACATGTTTGTCTATAGAAAATATTATAATTTAAAGTTAATGTTATGCTTTAATTGTATCATCATGGATCAAAATACAAGTCTTAATTACCTTTTTATTCCCACTAGACAGGCATGTCTGTAATGTTGTTATACAGTATAGAGCTTATTTTATACATGCAAGCCATGTGTCAACTGAGCAGAAATTAAACACTGAGGCATCCCCAGCCCCCAAAACAACCTCCAGCTGCCTAATACACTGCAGATTTCCCATGTGCTAAAGCTGCTGCTCCTTCTCTGAGTCAAAACCTACAACATATACAGCCAATGGTGGGAAAAAAAACTGTCTAGGACCCAGACTTTTTTCCCCACAACTGACTGCAGTGTGTTTCCCAGAGGCCTGTGGAGAAGTGTGCAGAGGCTTACAGCTCATCTGTCGACTTGGCTCTTTAGCAGCAGCTGGCCTCCCTGTTTTCAGATTCAACGGTGGACTTGAAGTTTGCAACCAGTTTGGCCTTTGTGACCTCATCTGTTGTAAATTTAACCTCGCCCATACTTTTTTAACCCTTTGTGACAACGCACAACAGATTTGAGAAGCACATTGTGACAGATGATGTTCATATAGTATGTCAGTATAATTTTCCAACTCTTCTTTATGTATGTTTAGCCATACTTTATGTACATTCTGTCATATGTTCCAGATTTCAAATTTAAACAAAACGTGATACATCTGTCAAAACTGTTTTCAGTAGTTTAACTAATGCTCTTTGGATTTCTTTGGAATTCTTCATGACTGTTAAGAAACTTCATGAAATTAATCAGTTTTGTTTATTTTTTTCCCAATTGGAAATCACCATCAAATTCCATTGTCTCCCATGGGCCCACCACTTGCTGGAGGAGCCGTAAGGGGCTGGTGCAAAGTGGATTGGGTGGCAGTCGAAGGCGGAGGCCTCGGCGACCCAATCCCCGGACACGGAATTGGGCTCTAGGGACATGGAATGTCACCAAGCTGGCGGGGAAGGAGCCTGAGCTTGTGCGGGAGGTTGAGAGATACCGACTAGAGATAGTCGGGCTCACTCCACGCACAGCTTGGGATCTGGAACCCAACTCCTCGAGAGAGGCTGGACTCCACTACTCTGGAGTTGTCTGTGGTGAGAGGCGGTGTGGGCTTGCTCATAGCCCCCAGGTCAGCCGCCATGTGTTGGAGTTCACCCCGGTGAACGAGAGGGTCGCTTCCCTGCAGCGGCGTAGCACCAAATTTTGGGCCCTGGGTACAAACCATCTTGCTGGGCCCCCGTACCAAATACCATAGTGATACCAATATATATGTATGTTTAGAAGGGCCCCGCCTCCGCCTCGGGCCCTGGGTACTCGGTACCCTTTTTCCCCCCAGTCCGACGCCCCTGCTTCCCTGCGCCTTCGGGTCGGGGATAGATCCTCACTGTTGTTTGTCCTTACGGGCCAAATGGCTTCTCTTGGAGTCCGGGTACCATAAATGCTCCGACTGGGGGCTCCGTTGTTCTACTGGGGGACTTCAAAGCTCACGTGGGTAGCAACAGTGACACCTGGAGGGGCGTGATTGGGAGGAACGGCCCCCCGGAGCTGAACCCGAGCGGTGTTCTGTCATTGGACTTCTGTGCTAGTCACAGTTTGTCCATAACGAACACCATGTTCAAGCATAAGCGTGTCCACCAGTGCACGTGGCACCAGGACACCCTAGGCCGGAGGTCGATGATCGACTTTGTAGTTGTTTCATCTGACCTCCGGCCGTAGGTCTTGGACACTCGGGTGAAGAGAGGGGCAGAGCTGTCTCTATATATATATATATATATATATATATATATATATATATATATATATATATATATTTAGTTATGTTATATGTCTGTCTTAAAATAAGTGTTTTCACTTGTTTATTGTGTTGTGTCACCATCACTTCGCTTCTCAGTTGACCTTTTGCCCCACTATTGACCTCTTCACTTGAACAACTTGACCTTCTAAATATCACATCAACTATAACACCTCACTTTTTTGAAGACTATTCCAGGCCAAATGTAACTTTCTGTTAGCAGTTGTGAGTTGTTAGTCTGGTGACCTGCAGAATTTAACCTTGACAGTTTCTTGGGAAGACAGAAAATATAACAGAACAAATGAGCAATTGTGAAATAGAAAGTATGTAACATGACTGAACTATTTCTAATCTTTATTTTTTTTTGGCTTTCCTTTGTCTAACATTTTTTACTGGTGTGTTTAGACTTGTTTGTCTTTTGGATTGCCATCTCTTTATACTTCAGTATCGTCCACTTCAAAAGAACTTGATCACCCTTGACCTTTAAAACTCTTTCATTTAGGTGTAACTTTGTTAGGTCAGTTGGCGTAACCCCACTTCCAGCCACCCTAGTCTTGACCTGAGAACTTTTCAATGCTTGCTGCTGCACTGACATTCTTTGGTTTCTCAAATCTAGTTGGTTAGCTACAGCCTACTGCAATGGAAGTCATACACAATCTCATTTTATATTGGTTATTGTGAAAATAGACCCACACTTAGTAAAGTCAGCCTTGTGGTCTGCAATATTTGGCCTTGACAGTTGCCTACTTAGGGGGGCAATTTTATTTAGAAGGAATGTGAAAGCTACTAGTTATAGTTGTGTGCTTTCCTTTCCTTTTTATTGACAAAGTGTGCATTTAGAATTGTTTGGCTTTTGGATTGCCACCACGTTGCTTGTACATTGACTTTTCCCTCCAGTATTGCCCAGTTTGAACACCCTTGACCTCTTTAACTCCTGTATTTTTTTGTGCTGCTCCAGTGGACTTTGGCCACTTTATTGAACTATAGCTTGTTCTAGTAGATGCCATAGGCTACTCAATGTAATATTCCTGGATCATTATTTTACATTGTACATTTGCAACTGCATGTCGGCTACATTGACATTTAACTCCAGTATTGACCACTTCAGTAGAGTTTGAACTTCCATGACCTTTGTAACTCCTGTATTTAGGTGTCATGTTTGGGGTTCGAGACTCGGCACTGCTCGGCAAATTTCATTGAGTATGGCATTTTCAATTGTTCGTGGTAAAAATATAGGACTGCACTGAGTAAATTTAGCCTTGTGGCCTGCAAATATGGCCTTGACAGTTGTCTGGATCAACACAGTTTTTTGCATTATGCATTAACAATCACATGTCTATTGACATTTTACTCCATTATTGACCACTTCAGTAGAGTTTTAACTTCCATGACCTCTCAAACCCCTGTATTTAGATGTCATTTTGGGAAGGGGGTCACCTGCTGTCACCCCCCTTCCTTGACTTGTGCACTTTTGGAGACTCACTTGCATTTACATCCTGCAAGCTCTTATAGCAGCCAGCCGTAGAGCCATACAGTATGGTGCGTGCGCATACATGCAAACTCACAACTTCACCAAGTCATGTGGCAAAACACACACACACACACACACACACACACACACACATGCACTGTTGCCATGTGACGCCTGCTCTCCCCTCCTTTCTCCTATCTCTCTCATTTTGGAGTTATGCTTATTGTGGGATGTCAGCTCCGTGGCTATTATGGGATGGCACAGGAGTGGGAGGGGTCGGTGAGCGTGTCCATGGTAACCGCGGTTGCTAAGGGAGGGGGTGTGCATGGAGGAATGGGGAAGAGACCGTAGGCAGAGGGAGGGGGTGAGTTGAGTATTATGGTCTGTACGTTGCAAGGTAACTATGCAGAGTGGGGGAGGGGTGACCGTGTGGAGGGGGGATATTATGGGATGCCTGCCCCCTGATCTCTTTGTGTGTGTGTGCGCGCACTGTGCGAGGGAAGGGAGACAGAGGAGACGGCTAGAGACGTGCGCACACGCTGCCACACACAAAAAACACGGAAATAACACTGAAATTGTTAACAAAAGAGAACGCTAAGTATTGATTGATTGACAAAGTGAGGTCGGAGGAGTTACTGTTTCAGGAGACAAGTTGTGAGTATCTCAGTTTGGGCTTTTGTTGTTTGAGGAGTAAACTGAGGTGGCCTGGATGCCGGGTTGGCTCTTTCACACAGCTCTTCTTGATTTATGCATCGATTTTCTTTGGATTCTAAGCATTTTGTTTTTTATAATTTGTGCCTAATCTGCTAGCACGCTTGCTAATGGGACGGAAACTAAGCAGGGATAACATGTCAGCTCCTGAACGCCTACACATTGTGCGTTTTTGAACTTGATAACCGGGTAAAGTTAAACAAATGCCCTTAAGAAGAACAAGACACCAGTGTTAGAATGTTTCTCCAACTCATTGCTTTGTTTTGAGCCTTATTTGTTGCTCAATATTCACTTCCGTTATTCCTCTTTTTGTTCTCGTTTTCCTCACAAAACAGACTCAACAACTCTGGATTACCCTACAAATAACTTTATTTGGTTAGCTAAACTCTTAGCTAACTAAAGTTAAGTGCTATGTCTGGAAGCGAGGATGACAGAGATGACTATGGAGCCGTGGAGGGTCGCTTAATGCACGGTAAGACAAGCCTCATTTGTTAGCCCAAGTTGCTAATGTGAGACTGGTTAAAGGCTAGCAGCACAGGCAGATGTTTTGACGTTCATATCAATCATGTTTCGAGCATGAGCAACGTGCCGGCTAAGCTAACTACCGGTATGCTAACATTAGCGGCATCGTCAAACTCACTGTGTTTGTGGATGCGCTGGAGATTTCAATCAGTAAATAGACACGTGTTTCATAAAACACAGAATAAAACAACCAAAAGATGCTGGTAGTAGAGCCATCCTGACTGCAACCGGCATGTTCCCGGGGCCTAGCATTAGCAGCTACCGGTATTTTTACGTTGTCGATGACAAGATGGAGGCAGCCAGTTAGCTTCGGAAACTGGGAGATGACGTTCATCTATTTATTATTTTTTTGTATAGTGTTTATTTTTGCACTTTTCAAAACATTTCTTGACATATAATAGTCACATATTTCTATTAGTTTCATATGTATGTATTTTTGTGTTTTTTGTGTTTTGTTATTTAAATAGTGGCAACTTTTAAGAAGAGATAGCGTTTACTATAGTTTTCTTTTATCATACGCACAAGGCTCATATTTGTCTTAATACCAAAATGAAATCTCGTTTGCGTAACCATACATTTTCTTTTACTTGATATTTTGCGTTTTTTCTGTTTGTACAAGACATGATCAAATCTCGCGTTGTTTATGGTTTGCATAATAACGTCGTGCACGCGCAGCAAACAACACTAGATCGTTGGGAACAGTTAGTCCCAGAAGTCGACCCAAACTGTTAATATGGATATGAATGTAGTTTGTTGCACAGTGAAAAATGTTCATGAACATCCACATTGGTGTGTAGGAAGCCTGAAGTCTGTAAAAGTGCCGTTACTTTGGAGAGTTTCTGTCCCAAAACCGTCTGCAAAAACTTACATGTGACAGAACTAACAGTTGGTTAGACTCATCTTAGACTTGAGATGGAATTGGAAAATGTTCCTGGTCTATGCCTGCTTTAAATGATTGAATAGGTAATCTGCAGGGTTTGCTGATTGTTGGCAATTACACCAGATTGCCTAGCCAAGTGATCAGCAGCCTTTCTGACCTAAAAAAAAAGTGTTTGTTTTGTCAGAAAGATACAGCATACTGGGACAAAGACTATGGTAGTTATGACTAGTACACATACAGCTACACAGCATAAACCTTCAAATTATTTTTTCTACATAGTATATTGTACACACGGGTATCCCCCTGAATTAAAATCTTCCTCAAGTGCCACTTTGAATAAATAAGAATAATAATAGAATATCAATCATTAACAAGACGTTATGTTTAGCTATAGTCAACTTTTCTCATTTCTTCAGATACAATTTTTATCTATTGAGGCATAATCAATATCTGGCATGTTTCCTTGATTATAACGATGAACTGTTACTGGGGAAATAAACCTCATGTCTCAGGTTTTGTTATTGTTAGCACTTGTAACTCCAAATAATATGCAACAAGAACTATTTTCATTTACTGTCACTCATCCTCTAATACTGAGTTATATTTTCTATTGGTAACCTGGACATCACTTTCTAGGTTTCTTCTGATCTAACCAATTATGACACACCCTTTGTTTTGTTTTTTGTTTTTATTCTGTGATCTGTAGATGATGAAGAGGAGGACATTTCTGAAAATGAGACCCCCAAGGTGAAGAAGAAGAAAAAGGCCAAGAAAAGCCGGGAAAGTAAGGGCAGCAAGAGGCGGTCGCGTAGAGAGGTGAGTGGTAGTACAACTCTATAATAATTATATGGTTTGCATTGTACTGTTTGATATAGAACAGTTGTACCACTCCAGTGGAAACTAAAAATTAATCTATCTATGTCGTCTTCTTTGATACATGGGAGAAAAAGGGAATAAGAAATTGCCTAAGCCCAGACCTTGATGTGCAGAATAGTCTTTTTTTTTTTTTTTATCAAAGTGAGATTAAAAAATGTATCAAGGTTACTTGGACAGCCTTGGGTTGAGAGAAGAAATTTGAAAACAATGTGTTGCAAGAAGAGAAAGAAGACATGCCTAAAAGAGTGCTTCACAATTACTTGAAGTGGATTCAAAAATGTGTGGCAATTCAATACGTGTGTCCATATTCTTTCATGTTCCATTAGATGTCTAGATAGGATCATTTTAGTGTTGGTAAGAACAAAACAACATTGGTTTAAAAGTCTGCATTATAACATTATGTCAAGCACTTAATGTTGGATTGTAATGACACTGGCAATGATCATTTTTTGGTTAAATATAATATTAAAGGGGGGCAACTGGGTGGCTTGTGTTCATTTTAGACCCACAAAAGGAAAGCTAGCTCAAAAGTAACCACTGTTTCACATTAGTTTTGACTTGTCTGCAAAGTCCGTTTTTTCTAGAGCTAAATTCCCCAAAAAACATAAACCTACCATATATCACAGCATATTGCAAGTTTTCTTAGTATTCTGCAGCCCCACCACTATTCACAAATCATTGCAAATATGTTATAATACATCTATTAGTTACATGTCTTGTTAATTCAGCCCTGTTGTTCTGACTGTCCTCCTTCTGCTTTCCCAGGAGGTGGCCATTAGTTCCCCGGAGCACATGGACGTCGGTGGTGCAGAGGAGGCAGAGGACGGGGGTCTGGCTCAGCGCTCAGACAGCGAGGGCAGCGACTACACTCCTGGACGGAAGAAGAAGAAAAGAGGCAGCACCGGGAAAGACAAAAAGAGGAACAGCACAAGCAACTCTACCTCGAGACGGAAAGAACCTGAACCGGAGGAGGACGATGATGACGACGACGATGACTCGGTAAGAAAAGCGCTAAGGATGCATTTTTTTAAAAAATCTCCAGATGTGAATGAAGTCTGTGCAGTGATATCAGATGCTGGTGTAGTTGTATTGAATAACAGTATATAGAGCTACTGCAACAGTAAAGGTCCACATTTACATTGTTGTTTAGAAAAAAATATTTTTCCTTTTAAACATCTCTAAACAACACAACTTTATATCTTTTGCAAATCCTTCATACTCAAGGTGAGGACGAACAACTGTATCAGAGAAAATAATATTTATTCAGGGTGATATTAATTTATACAGATAAACAATGAATGAAGTGATGAAACCTCGAGTACTAAGATAAATCAGGACTTATACTCAGACAATGCATTTTAGAACAAGCTTTGTTATGTCTATCTACATCTTTAGAAAGAAGAAAAGCTTTAGTGTGTTTTCTTTGAGCCTAAAGAAAAAGGCCAAAATGCACTGAATAAAAGTAACATTGTCAAAAATATGTGCTGTTAACTAGGCTAGCCACATTGAACATGATTCATTTTACAAATTGTCATATTATCCAAGGCTATGTCTATCCAACAACTCAATGCCACTATGTAAAACTCCTTTTCTTTCTGCTTGATAAGACTAGGGCTATATTTATCAAAATCTCAATCTGTGAAACCTGATGAAGTCTAAAATGGAGGGTGATTAATAAGCTGACACACTATTCTGAGAAAGCGGTAATCTGTGAAATTGCCTTTTGCTTCTTCTTTTTTTTTTTTTCGCTATTTTTGTCCAAATCTTTTCATTAATTTCTTATGACCCCTTTTAACCAAACTGTCCATTTTTGTTTAAAATCTCCAAGCAACACATTTACCAAGAAATCCCTATTATCTGTATAGTTGTCTTTTGTCCAATAGGGGCCATGTACTTAATTACAGTTATACAAGGAGCGGCAGGGGTGTTACCAAAGGCTTATGCAGTTTCCATGACAACGCCACTCTGCTGTTGTGCACTTGACCCTCTTTTTATTATTTTATTTATTTTTATTAAACACACTTTGATTCTTTGGCCCTTGGTTAAAACTGTTGTAAAAGCACAATCTGATTAAAATAAAAATTAGGAATAACTCAGTTGGTCTTGTCTCACATGGCCAAAATATATAATATATAATTTATTTGTTGCGGTTAAAACATGGCCTAGTTGAGCTTCGTCAGTCTTCATGATGTTGAAAATATTTTTTTAATTCAGGCTTATGTTATTTTTTTTGCCATGATATTAAGGAATATACAATTGTGAAAATCTGTAACTATTTCAGACTATTCCCTAAATCAACAAAAGCATAAATGTATGTAGGTTTGTATGGACCATTTATAAACCTTAATTGCTGTTGAACTATGCCTAGGGTTGCTCAATAATGCCTAAAATAATAATCACAAATTTTAAATCATTCTATTTACACAAGTTCTTCCCAAATACTCCTTGTTCTTTGAGTCTTGATTGATCCAACCCCCGATTGGCTTTTGTTAACAAATTGGGCTTCTTATTTTATAAAATGCTCCAAATTTTTGAAACACTTTTTACGGATTTTTATCCAAGTGTTCAGCCTTCAAACGGTCTGTGGTCTTTGCTGTAAAACAATGCAGAGCTAAAGGGACAACAGTTCACGTTGCTGTGCTCAGAGTTGTCTTGGACCAGACGCTTTTTAAGGGTTGTTTGTTAAATCAGAGTAAAAATCTTCAAACAGACTAATTCTACTAAAGCTAAATGTTAAATGCACTCACAATGACATAAAGAGAGGTTGGCACAATGTATTTAACTGCTTCTCTGTCTTTACTTGGTATGCAGTAAAATAATGTGACAATTATCTGGTTTTTTGTGGGAAGCCAGCTCTCGTGTAACCAGGTCACATGACACATGACAGCTTATTTTGTCATTTTGTGCTGATGAGGATTTCTATTTGTCAGAGTTGTACACAGTCTACAATCATGAGACAACACTCTTGGTTGGTTTTACAAATAAATCAGTTCACAGCTTACATTCAGATTTAGATTCTTAACTATAAAATAAAAAGACAACTGAAACTAGCCCTCCTTAAAATCACCTTAGTGCTATTTTCCTTTTATATTTACAGCACCCAAAAATATCATCAATACTCATGGGATCAGTCTATAGGTCCAAAAGCAATACGTTTATTCAGCCATCTCCAAAAATGTTCTACAGAAGGATAATTCCCTGTTTTCCACATTTAGTAAAATGAGTCTGTTCTCGGACAATCGCGCACAGAATGGGACCCCTTTTTCTTTAAAGGTTTGTGTCAGTGCATAACAAAAGATAAATGACCGCCTCTTTTATTTCACTTCATATTGACAGTTTTGATGACGTTTTGCTCTTGTGTCTTTGGGTATATTATTTATTAAGAGTAGGAACTGTGACATCCCATAATACCTCTGGGACTGCAATAAGTTATTTTGTTTAAAATGCCTTTACCACAGTCAATGAAATTGTGGCTCAAACTTGGTTACTCCATTGTAACCTGTAGATTTTACAGTAAAGCTTTGTATTAAATGTAAATTCAATGTAAGGTAGCATTCAGATATCACACTATTGTACTCCCTTTTATATTGGATTATAAATTTTAGATTTTAGAAACGGTAACCCACATGTTGCAGCATTTAACGTCTCCTGTTTTTCAAAACTGTAATTCAATACGGGGACTTTAATTTCCTACAGGAGCCCAAGACTTCGTCGCAGCTGTTGGATGACTGGGGCATGGAGGACATCGACCACGTGTTTTCAGAGGAGGACTACCGCTCTCTGACAAACTACAAGGCCTTCAGTCAGTTTGTCAGGTAAAACAAACTCATAATGTGGCTAAAGCTTCCTGAATAAAAACCCTTACCTAATGTCATACTCTGCTCTCCTCAGGCCTCTCATCGCAGCGAAGAACCCAAAGATTGCTGTGTCAAAGATGATGATGGTGCTGGGAGCAAAGTGGCGCGAGTTCAGCACTAATAACCCTCTAAGAGGAGCGGCCGCCACTAACGCCGCTCTGGCCACCGCTAATATCCCGTCGGCGGTGGACAACATGGTGGCAGAGGTCGCTGCCCCAATTGCACCACCTCCTGCCCCGGTGGAGCCGCCCCCCGCCCCACCAGTCCGCAAAGCTAAGACCAAGGAGGGCAAAGGTAAGGGCATGAAAAAAAGGAACTGCAACAAGAAAAAGACCTATACTATATTTCAAGCTTTGATTGGACTATTATTTTGAAAATGGTAATTAGCTGTCAAACAGCTAAAGGTTTCTTGGCTTGGCTGCTTTAGTATTAATATCTAAATGTGCCTTAAATAAACAAGTGCTATTGCATATTGTTGTAATTGTGTGTTGCTACACCAAATTTCTTATGTTGAAAGTGCCAATCCCTCATTCCTGAAGTCTACTTAGAGAATATCTTGACTGTGGACTTTTTAAATGAAGTCAAGTTGGTGTTTTTTTATTTTTGTTTATTTTTTTATTTTTTTATTAGATTAGCTTACGTATAGTATATTGACACTTTTTTTTTTTTTTCTTTGTGGCAGGACCAAATGCGCGAAAGAAATCCAAATCTGCCTCTAAACCCCAGGACAAGAAGAACAATGCCAAAACCAAGAAAGTTGCTCCTCTTAAAATCAAATTGGGAGGCTTCAACAAAAGGAAACGCTCGTCGGTACGACCCTGACTCGGATTGATCTCTTCCTAAATACTGTAGCTGTTCGCTGTAAAGCTTTATTTGTTTGTGTCTTTACAGAGTGAGGAGGATGAGCCCGATGTGGAGAGTGACTTTGACGACATCAGCATGAACAGTGTTTCAGTTTCTGAAGGATCCAACAGCCGCAGCAGTCGCAGCAAAAAGAAAGCATCTAAAAGCAAACCTAAGAGGAAGAAAGGTCAGGGGCTGAAACAAAAACCTCAAATGAGATGCCAGAACTCAATTTGATACCTCCACCTGAACTGAATGGGATATCTGATCTTTGTCTTTTCTCTCTCTTTTTATCTGTAGAACCCGAGGATGGAGACGGGTACGAGACGGACCACCAGGACTACTGTGAGGTGTGTCAGCAGGGAGGAGAGATCATCCTGTGTGACACCTGCCCCAGAGCCTACCACATGGTGTGTGTGGACCCTGACATGGAAAAGGCCCCTGAGGGCACCTGGAGCTGCCCACACTGCGTAAGAAACACACTTATATCAGAACACCTTCCTCGTGTGATTAAAAGGCCTAAAAACTACAAAGTGATATATCAACAGCTTTTGTAATTTTTGACTCACATCTACAAAAGTAGTAATGCAGAATGAATCACTACATGAACTAAGCAAGTGGCTTTTACAGGTTAAGGTTTATCATAAATAAATTGAAGACTGGACCAGAAATTACCTAAGTACACATTAACAACAGGTTCTCCATAACTCTTTTAACACTATTAAAATGTAACTATTATGTGATAGCAATTAACTGCTGCTGAAAAGTCTTCGTGAAAGTTGGTTTGATTTAGCCCAAGGACTAAACTTTAAGGTCAGGGTTCTCATGTTTTCTGGAGAACTCAAAACAAAATTAAAAAAGGAAGCTTTCTGAGTGTTGCTTCCATGCCCGTGCTTCCATGGGTTTCCCCCATAAACATCAAAAAACCTGCTCGGCGCCCCCTGGTGTGGCTGCCAACTAGGAATAAAAAATAAAAAGTCTGAAAAATTAAAATTGTAATTGGCTGGGAAGCGGATCTGCTGTACTTTTGTGGAGTTTAAACTGAAACGGAAGAAAAATCTGAATAACAAGTGATAGCTACATTTGAAACCTTTTTAAAATAAATAAATAAATTAAAATAAAGTTTAAAAATGGTGCTTGTTAAATTGATTGTTTATGAGAAAATACTTTCCTAAATTAGAAAAGTTGTAATTGTATCTTGGAAAATGGTTTCTTTCTAGTCAACGTCACAAATGCTAATAAATCAGTAAAAGGAGCAGAATATGGACTTATAAACATCCATGTCTCTGACTCAAGGAGAAGGAGGGCATCCAGTGGGAGGCGCGAGAGGAGCCGTCCGAGGGTGAGGAGGACAACGAAGCTGGCGACAATGAGGAGGACGACCTCCACATGGAGTTCTGTCGCGTTTGTAAAGACGGCGGCGAACTGCTCTGTTGCGACTCCTGCCCTTCGTCGTACCACATCCACTGCTTGAACCCGCCTCTGCCCGAGATCCCCAACGGAGAGTGGATCTGCCCGCGCTGCACGGTGGGTCACCTGATCTCACGCAGGGTTACCATGGAGATGTGGCATTGTAGTTTTAGTTATCTTTAGGTATACAAGTGTTGGATTTAAGCTCAAAGGCTGGAGCTAAACGCTGTCCTTGAAAACACAAAAGCTGATCCATGAGGGTTAATAAGATACTGTGTGCACCTGAAAATGTTTTTGCTTTGTTCACATGATGACCAAAAAGTCCTCTTTCAATTTCGTCTTCGCAAAATGGGGACCTATTACCAAAATCGTGACCCATAGGTGGTTATAATGCTTTGAGAGCTGTGTGCTATATTACAAATGTATCTTTGTCGCAGTATCATCAATTGCCATGTCTATGTAACAACAAAGTCCTGCTTGAATAGCAAAAATGTAAGGTCTTCCATATAACAGACATTCTCTATTTTTACATCAAAATAATTGTCCAATCAGAGCAGATCAAACTGGAAAGCAACCAAATGTAAAAATGAAAGACCCATTTTGACCAGTGTTATAAAAAGTGTAACTTTTATTTTTTTGTCGTTAGAAATTACTTTAGCTTTTACAAATATTGCAACATCTCCCTGACCTTTTTGAACTGGTAAAACCATGACTTTCAGCAGATGCTCACCTCTCTTTGATCCTTGCAGTGTCCGCAGCTGAAGGGGAAGGTGCAGAAGATCCTGACCTGGCGCTGGGGAGACCCCCCTCCACCGACTCCTGTCCCCCGCCCTGCAGACCTCGCCGCGGACGCCCCGGACCCCACCCCGCTGGTAGGGCGGCCTGAGAGGGAGTTCTTCCTCAAGTGGTCCAACATGTCATACTGGCACTGCTCCTGGGTCACAGAGCTGCAGGTAAACCAAGGATTTAGTCACAGGTTTTTGGGGAATATTTATTAAAAAAAAACATGTTTATGTTAACATGGTAATATAGTTTAAAAGTGGTTTATTTTTTACTTTTTGAGTTGTTTTAGTTGTGGGATTGTGTATAAAATAGCAAATATAATTACAGCCTTCCAAAAGAATATATATTTTTTTAATTTCTTGCCTTTAAGTTAACTCTATTGGCAAACATAAAGTCTAGTATTTTTTTTCCAGCTGGAGTTGCACTGTCAGGTGAAGGTCAGAAACTATCAGAGGAAGAACGACATGGACGAGCCGCCTCCCATTGATTTTGGAGAAGGAGAGGACGATAAGAGGTCAAAGAGGAAGAAGAAGGACCCGATGTACGCCAGGCTCGAGGAGAGGTACCTGCGCTACGGCATCAAGATGGAGTGGCTCATGATCCACCGCGTCATTAACCACAGGTACCAGCAATCACCGTTGAACCTTTAACTTTAATAAGTTCTTTAATAGGTTCTCATGTGTCCAGGAAAATCCACAAAAATTTGACTATTTTTTTATGTCAGTCTTGAATTATCAAGAAAATGCTCAATGACCTGAAAAACATAACACACATGTCTTGGTGTCACTTAATTTCTTGCACTTCCTTTGCAATTTTATTCCATAGATTTTTTTTAGATTTTGTTTGTCTAATCTTTTATTAAATGCACACATACTGTCTCAAACACCCTTCTGAAGTTTTTAAATTGTCTAATCTAAATGTAAAACTACTTCTGTGGTGTTTTTTAGTGTGGACAAGAAGAACAACGTGCACTACTTGATCAAATGGAGGGAGCTGGCGTACGACCAGGCCACGTGGGAGGCAGAGGACATGGACATCCCAGAGTACGACACCTACAAGCAGCAGTACTGGCACCACAGGTCAGACACACACTCAACTTTTAATTCCAGTTTTATGTCTCTTAAGGTATTAAAATTAACCCAACATAAAGATGGCAGTTTATCAAAAATGACTTGCACAGTTTAATGTTTGTACAGTTTTTTTAGTGGGTCTTTGGCCAAGAACCATTCACATAAATAGCAGGTTGAACAAGTTAAAAAGAGTAGTTTACTGGCCTTTTACATGGGTATAAATGTTGTTTAATACATCTTTTAAAACACTTGCAATCTAAAAGATAAGTCATACGATTATAACACACTGGTGCTTGTCATTGAGTGGGATTAACGCTGTTGTAAAACATTATTTTAACTCAAATTGTGATTCAATAAGCTTTTTACAGTGACATTCAACTGTAGTTGGCAAAGTCCAGTTTTAGGTCTATTATTAAAGCAGCATATTATAATGTATTGGCTGATTGGTAAATGCTGTGTTGCTGTTTATCAATAGTTTTTAAATGTTGTCTTTTTTGTTGCAGGGAGCTGATGATGGGAGACGAAGGGCGACCTGGAAAGAAACTCAAAGTAAAAGGAAGGTCAAAGAAAGTAGACAGACCTCCAGAAAATCCAGTGATTGATGTAAGATCATATTTTCTTGAATCGCTCACACAATGGTAGAAACATGTCTTTTAGCACATCACTTATTTTAGTGAGCCTTTTTTTTTTCTTCAGAAGGACTTTATTATAATTTCCTCTGTTTCTGTTCCTCAGCCAACGATGAAGTTCGATCGTCAGCCCGACTACCTGGACATCACGGGGGGGACGCTGCACCCCTATCAGCTCGAGGGGCTCAACTGGCTGCGTTTCTCTTGGGCTCAGGGCACAGACACTATCCTCGCTGATGAAATGGGTTTGGGAAAGACTGTTCAGACCGCCACCTTCCTCTACTCGCTCTATAAAGAGGTGTGTACTTTAACCCATCCCATATCAGAAACCGTCACTTTCAAATGTGTTTTCTCAGATTAAAAGATAGTTGCATCTAAAAAGACCCTTCATTGTTTCATAAAGTTAAAGTACAAGTCTAGTGTTGATGGTACATGATTTCTCTTCTGTAGGGTCACTCTAAAGGGCCGTTCCTGGTCGGTGCCCCGCTCTCGACTATCATTAACTGGGAGCGAGAGTTTGAGATGTGGGCTCCCGACATGTACGTGGTGACATATGTCGGTGATAAAGACAGCAGGGCAGTCATCAGAGAAAATGAGTTCTCCTTTGAGGACAACGCCATTCGAGGAGGAAAAAAGGCCTCTAGGGTGAAGGTAGGAGGACATTACACAAATATTGTACATTAAAGAAACTAAACATAAGCCTGACAATGGTTTCTAAAGAGGCTTTGTGGTGAGTTGTATGTTTTTTCTGCTTCAATAGAAAGACTCATCCCTGAAGTTTCACGTGCTGCTAACGTCTTATGAGCTGATCACCATCGACATGGCTGCCCTGGGATCCATCGACTGGGCCTGTCTCGTGGTGGACGAGGCCCACAGGCTCAAGAACAACCAGTCTAAGGTACAAACACACAAAACTAGTTAATCTTGTAATATTCTCCTGATGTGTTTTAAAACCCAGACAAAAGCCTCATTTCTACCAAGTATTACAGTTTTAATTGTTGTTTGGTAGGACATATGGGATACAAAGATTCCTATTAAAAGTACACCATAGACCACTTTGGCATCCCTGTGTTGAAACTAAAACCTAAAAGAAGTACTAAAAGTAGCTAAAAACACTGCAGGCTGGTAATTGACAGACTTTTCCAAAACTTAGCATTTGATTGAAATGTTTTTTTTTTTTTTTTATCTTTTCTAGCACATAATGGTTTTCTCTCCATTGCAGGGTCAACAAAGAATAATACTTTCTCCCTTTTTCTTCCTGCGTTTTGTAGTTTTTCCGTGTCCTGAACAACTACTCTCTTCAACACAAGCTGCTACTGACGGGAACGCCCCTGCAGAACAACCTGGAGGAGCTCTTCCACCTGCTCAACTTCCTCACTCCAGAGAGATTCAGGTGGGTCTTTAAAGAAATACATTCACACTAACGGTCTACTTTAATGGCATTTACACAAAAATAATTATATACACTAAATACATTAAAATTTAAATACATAATAAAAAATCAATTGCATATGAACAGATAAGGGCTTATCTTTCAGAGTTATTATAAAGCTGAAGACTTATCCTTTTGTATTTGCATAAACGATGAATGAATGAATTGACTTCAGCTGAAAGGTTGTTAAAATTTAAAATTATTCCTTAGATAAGAAAAGATGTGTAAAACTGCTATTATTTAGTAAAGTGGAAGTTTTCTTTTATTTCTTTATAACTTGTCTGTCTATGTAGGTTTAAAAACAATAAGAAATACAGTTTTAAAAAAAAATTTAAATAACTAGACTGAACACAAAGTATTAAGTAATAAATCAGTAGATGACCTCCCTGCCAGTGCGTGACTTTTTTGGACAATACTAATGTGTGTTTTTCTCTCCGTTTGTAGTAATCTGGAGGGTTTCTTGGAAGAGTTTGCAGACATTGCTAAAGAAGACCAGATCAAAAAGCTCCACGACATGTTGGGTCCTCACATGTTGAGACGACTGAAGGCTGATGTCTTCAAACACATGCCTTCGAAGACCGAGCTTATCGTCCGAGTGGAGCTCAGCCCAATGCAGAAGTGAGTACAGGACTCCTAATCATCCTGAAACATTTATTTATTTATTTATATAGATATAGATAGATATGCATAGATAGATAGATAGATAGATAGAGATATCGATAGAAAGAGAGATAGGAGATATATAAATATAAAAATATAGAATGTGTAAAAAAAAAAATAAAAAGGATCAAAACTTGTAACATTTGAATGAATGCTGGTAATTTTTAGTATTTTATTTTTTTTCTACTTTTATAGCATTTATATTTATTAATTAAACTCACAAATCTCATTCTTCTGTCTCCAGGAAATATTACAAGTACATTCTTACAAAAAACTTTGAGGCTTTGAACACAAAAGGAGGCGGAAACCAGTTTTCTCTGCTCAATGTTGTCATGGATCTAAAGAAATGCTGCAACCATCCCTACCTCTTTCCTGTGGCTGCTATGGTACGGGCAACTAAATATTATTATTATTATTATTATTATTATGTATTTAGGGTTCCTAACAGTGTATTTAGAGAAGATAAATGCAGTTGTAACATTTTTAGAAAAAAGCTGAAGGTATTTCATAAGATTTTAAGTCTAAAAGAAAAGAATTACCCATCTAGAAATAAATGAAAGGTTTAAAAGGGCTTAATATTGTATATATTATAAGTTAAACTGGAGCAAGAAAATGGTGAACTTAAACTGCATGAGACATTAACCAGCACTATAATTTATTATATTATCTACTGTTACTTGTTATAAAAAAATAATAAAATGAATCATTGTTGCCCTATATAATGAGATTTTTAATTGTGTTTTTCCTCGGGTTTACTTTAAACAGGAAGCTCCTCGTTTGCCCAATGGGATGTACGAGAACCAGGCGCTCACAAAGTCTTCTGGGAAACTACTGTTGATGCAGAAAATGCTGAGAAAACTCAAAGAGGGAGGTCACAGGGTGCTCATCTTCTCTCAGGTAAGAACGTCTGACCACATGACACTTTTTTTTTTTCTTTTTTTTTTTGGCAAGGTAATTTTATTTATATAGCACAATTCATACACTGGGTAACTCAAAGTGCTTTACAGGAATAAAAGACAATTTACAAGATTTATATTAAGAAACATAAGAAAAAATTAAAAACATTTTTAAAAGAAGAGTGCAGATAAAAGAAAAAAAAACACTTAATTTAACACGATGTTTGTGTGTTGTGTTTCAGATGACAAAGATGCTGGATTTACTGGAGGACTTTTTGGAGAATGAGGCTACAAATATGAGAGGATCGATGGTGGGATCACGGGAGGAATGAGACAAGAAGCTATTGATCGATTCAATGGTGAGCACTAGAATTTATATACTGTATATTTAATTTTACTTCAGATTGTAAGTTCAATAATGTGCTTGCCTTTTCCCTTTTACTTGGTTATTAGTTATTTCGCAAAAGCCATGAACTGATTCTCAAGGAATTTTTTTCTGAGACATTAAGATATGTTGATTTAAAAAGAAAAATATGCCTAAAATGACCAAAAACTTAAATAATACTCTGAAATACAGCTGCAACCTGGCTATGTTCCACGTAAAAAGTTTTATCTTTTATTTATTTATTTTTTTAATTAATTTATTTTTGAATTTGGAAAAACAGAACTTAATATTAAAATCTGTTGTGTGTGTGTGTGTTTCTCCTCAGCTCCTGGCGCTCAGCAGTTTGCCTTCCTGTTGTCCACGAGAGCCGGAGGGCTGGGGATTAACCTGGCAACAGCCGACACTGTCGTCATTTACGACTCAGACTGGAACCCCCACAATGACATTCAGGTTTGGACAAACAGACTCCAGACGTTACAAGGTTTAAACTCTGAGGCTTGTCTTAACCTGCTCTGTTTGTTCTTCTTTATCCAGGCCTTTAGCAGAGCTCATCGAATCGGTCAGAACAAGAAAGTCATGATCTACCGCTTTGTCACTAAAGCCTCAGTCGAAGAGAGGATCACTCAGGTAAAAGGGATTAAAATGGTTTTATTCACACTCAACCAGATTTCAGGATATTTTTATGCTAACGGATAAATAATAATGCAGTTTTGAACAATTTCACATTGTGTCTATTGTGCTCCCAGATTTATATACACAAGATGGGAATCCTCTTTTTAGGTCTTTTCAAATGGCCAAACGTAGATTTAGTTTCATTTTGATATAATTTTATCACTTTAGTGCACTAATCTTCATTTAGGTGATTCATTTGTAGCTTATGTTTAATTGCAGTGTTTCTTTAATTACTCTGAAGCAATGTTGCGAAGAAGAGCCACAGTAAATAGTGTTTTCAATTTTTAATCTGTAATTACTGATCAGTCAAAAGCTATTTAATGACACATGGCCATCTTTTGTCTTTTTTTTTATTCATGTACATATACTTGTCTGTTTTGCAGGTGGCTAAGAAGAAGATGATGCTAACTCACCTTGTGGTGCGACCCGGTCTGGGCTCCAAGACGGGCTCCATGTCCAAACAGGAACTGGACGACATCCTGAAGTTTGGGACAGAGGAGCTGTTCAAAGACGAAGGGGAAGGTAAGTTGTAAACAGGACAAATAAACTGTAGACACAAAAATGATAGGTGTTAAACCAGGTTATTTATTAATCGTCTTCAGAGAACAAGAACAAGGAGGAGGACAGCAGCGTCATTCACTACGACGACAAAGCCATCGACAGCCTTTTGAACAGGAACCAGGATGCCACCGACGACACAGAGCTGCAGAGCATGAACGAGTATCTGAGCTCCTTCAAAGTGGCTCAGTACGTGGTCAAAGACGAGGACGAAGAGGTGAGACTCTTATAGGTCTTACTTTAAGGAGTCCATGTGAGGTCGCTCTAGTTTCTGGAGCAGACCTGGAACGAGAAAAATAAAACTTAAAAAAAAAAAAAAAGGCTACTAGAACTGCAAATAAGGACATGTTTTCTGAAATTGTCAATAATAACCCTATGATAGTTCACTTCAAAAAACAAGTGATTTATTCATTGAGTAGAATAGTGCACATCTCAATTACCAGTTAGTTCAATAAACACTACTTTAAAAATGAAATAGCCTGATTTAGAACTAAAAGTCCTAATGGGGATTTTCAAATAAATAAAACCTGAAAGATACCACACACTGCAATTACTTGGAAGATTATTACCAGAATGGGAGACTGATTACAGATATAAATGTACTAACCAGTGGCTGTATTTCGTCTCAGGAGGAAGAGGTGCAGCGTGAGATCATTAAACAGGAAGAGTCCGTGGATCCAGATTATTGGGAGAAGCTGCTGCGTCATCATTACGAGCAGCAACAGGAAGATCTGGCTCGAAATCTGGGGAAAGGCAAACGTATTCGCAAACAGGTCAACTACAACGACGGCTCGCAGGAGGACACAGGTAAGGGTGCGTTCACTTAAAAAAATTAAGGGTTAGATATATGGAAAAAGAAATGGCGGGGGGTGTTTTTAAAGAAATCAAAGTATAAACCTAGACTTCAGGGAAATGTTGTCGGGCGTAACATTTTTTCTTCTGGTTTGTAGCCGACTGGCAGGACGACCAGTCCGACGGCCAATCGGATTACTCTGTGGCGTCTGAGGAGGGAGACGAGGACTTTGACGAGAGATCAGAAGGTACAAATAAAACAATTTTATTAATTTTTGATGTATTTTTTTATTATTACACTAGTCACACAAAATGTTTATTAGCCAGTGTAGATTATAATATTATTTCATGTTTAATCACTTTTCTTTGTTTGCTGTAGCTGCCAACTCTCGCAGACCAGGCAGAAAGGGCCTGAGGAACGACAGGGATAAGCCGCTGCCCCCCCTGCTGGCCAGGGTTGGGGGCAACATCGAGGTCAGTCCTGTAACAACATGGCCTCGGATTCTTTCCTTTTTCTGTCTGTCTTTTGCCAAATTAATTTAATATTTTGATTCCTGTTATTCCCAGGTGTTGGGTTTCAACTCTCGCCAGAGGAAGGCTTTCCTAAATGCAGTGATGCGTTATGGGATGCCTCCACAAGACGCCTTCACAACGCAGTGGCTCGTCCGAGATCTGCGCGGGAAATCTGAGAAAGAGTTCAAGTAAGAAACACTGCTCTAGTTTAACTGTAACAATTAGGTTTGGAATAATTAAGAGCATAACCTTTGTCATCAGAGGTAGTTTGCAAAACAATCAAATGTACACCAACTCGTAGTGGGGTTCAATCGGACATAATACAATTTCTCATGATGTAGATTATTGTATTTCAGCCAAAGAAGGTTTAAAATCTACTTCAAACAAATTTTGTTTTCAGACATTTTTAACAGTTTTTTTGTTCTCCTTTCCTTCCTAGAGCCTATGTTTCTTTGTTCATGCGTCACTTGTGTGAACCTGGAGCAGACGGAGCAGAAACATTTGCAGATGGCGTTCCCAGAGAAGGTTTATCAAGGCAGCATGTTCTCACGCGAATCGGTGTTATGTCCCTCATTCGCAAGAAGGTGAAAATCAAAACCCCTCTGGAGTGACACTGTGGATTTAAATGAGAATCGAGGTTAACTCTCTGGTTTCCTTCAGGTCCAAGAGTTCGAACACGTGAATGGTCAGTGGTCGATGCCGTGGATGGCAGAGCTTGAGGAGAACAAACGGGCCACGGCTCAACCAGAGTCTCCGGGAAAAACGCCGTCTACTGGGACACCTGCTGACACCCAGCCCAACACCCCCGCCACAGGTAAGAGAAGAGTCAGACTGTTCAGACAACACAACAGTCTTCCAGAAAAGCTCTTCCTGTGTAGCTGTTGTTGCAATGTTATAGCCAAGTTTTTAATTCAGTCTTGTCTTAACAAAATCCAAACTCAATGAAGTTCAAGGGTCAATGTATTTTCTTCCACAGTATCCAGTTCTTTTTATAAAGTAATGTATTTGTTTTTGTAGTTGACGAATTAAAAACCGATGAGGTAATGAAGGACAGCGAGAGAGATGTAAAGAAGGAGAGCGAAGCAGAAAAGAACGGAAAGACTCAAAGAATGAGGTAAAGACATATTTAAAGAGAATTTTCCAGGTGTCCATTTTGTTCTACTTGATGTAAATGTATTAATTATTCTTTTATTATGTCTTTAGGTCATTGCAATCCCAGACGACGATGAAAAGAGTACGGCGCCGGAACAAGAGAAGAAGAACGGAGAGGAGCCGATGGAGACGGACAAACCAAACGGAGAAACAACAACGACGAACGGGACCAAAGACCCAGAGGAGGACAAGGACAAAGAAAAGGAGAAAGAGGCAGTAAAGAAAAGCCCAGAGGCAACAGAAGAAGAGAAGACCCACCTCAGAGACCAAGACTGAAGGGTCAGAGGTTAAGGCAGAGGACACAGAAGTCAAAGGTAAAACTGACTTTCACCAAAGTTTATACTTGTATAAAAAAGAGCTTTAAGATTTTATAGTGAATGTCTGATGTGTATTTAACTTTTGCTGCTAAAGCGATAAGACAGTCTCAGAAATAGTCAGTTTGTTGGCTCCAGTACAAAATCCCTCCGAAATATATTTTAGCAAAGCAGTGACTTAACACAAAATATGTAACGGTTGCATCTTTTAAACTTATTATTTCTGCAGTGACTAAGCCAATCTTTTCACTGTAGTGTGATTATTAACCAAGTGTATTCTTTCTCCTTTTACAGGAGAGAAGAAAGACACAAAAGCAGAGAAGATGGACGTAACACCAGCAGCCGAAGAGAAAAAGGACGCCACGACCGAAGAAAAAGAGCCGGTGAAGACAGAGGAAATGCCGAAACTGCAAAATGGCAACAGCAGCAAAGAAACTGAGAAAAGTACTGTGTCTGGAGTCAGCGAAGACAAGAAGAAAGCCAAGTCCAGGTTCATGTTTAACATCGCAGACGGAGGATTCACAGGTTAGTGTCTTTGTGAATTTTAAGTATTTTTTTTGAATCACACAAAGCATTTCCTGAGCATTTCAATGAACTTCATTAACTAGAAACAGCCAAATGTATTGCTTCTCTGCATATTTTAATACAGATTATGCTTGCAGTAGATATTTTGGAATATCGATGCTTCACCGTGCTACTTCTCTTTCCCTTTTGCCTCTATTTTAACATGTTTATCCTTGTATTTTCCACAGAACTGCACTCTTTGTGGCAGAACGAGGAACGAGCTGCCACCGTGACCAAGAAAACCAACGAGATCTGGCACCGTCGACATGACTACTGGCTGCTGGCCGGCATCATACAGTATCCTTTGCCCCACAGTAAAGCATTTTAACCTTTTTTTTTTTTTTTGCATTTTTGACATGTGTGACCTTGAGCAGAAATGCAGGTGTTGTTGGTCTTAACGCTGCCGCTCCTCAGACACGGGTACGCTCGCTGGCAGGACATCCAGAACGACGTCAAGTTCGCCATCCTCAATGAGCCGTTCAAAGGAGAAATGAGCCGAGGGAACTTCTTGGAAATTAAGAACAAGTTTCTCGCAAGACGGTTCAAGGTAAGAACACAAACATAATCTAGAGGAATAACCATCCTGTGGCTGTTACTAAATAGTCTAATCTCCTCCCCCTTTATCCCGGTGCAGTTGTTGGAGCAGGCTCTGGTGATCGAGGAGCAGTTAAGACGGGCGGCCTACCTCAACATGTCTGAGGACCAGTCCCATCCCTCTATGGCCCTGAACACACGCTTCAGTGAAGTGGAGTGTCTGGCCGAGTCCCACCAACACCTCAGCAAAGAGTCCATGTCCGGGAACAAACCGGCCAACGCCGTCTTGCACAAAGGTACGGCACAACCTTTGTCTTTATAAAAAAATAGACTGGTTATTTTTATACCAAAAACATTTTTAGTCCCTCTGTTTGGTTTGGTAGCATTTAGTTTTTTACATTTTAGTCGCTAACAGACTTTCCCTGGTGTTCTGTTTACCGTCGTCATGACAACGGGTAATCTCTCCTGGGCACAGCATCTAACTGACATGGACTTTACCAAGTTTGTGTTTAAAAAAAAAAAAAAACTTTTAGAAAAAATAATAATAAGATAAGGTATCTGGTTTTCACAAGGGCCTTTCAAAGTAAATTTTTAAATTATCGATAAAAAAATTATTATAGAAGTCTACGCTTTTACGACCAAACTAGTGACAGTGAATAAGCCCTAAAGTGAGGCAAAGCACCACAGGAAGCTCTACAGTCTGAATAATAGTTGAAAGTCTGTGTATTGACTGCAAGCTATTATTTATATGTTTTAGGATTATTTAATATGTAAAACTAATATATTATTGGTTAAACTAATGTCAAAGCAAGGCTGCTAATATGTTTTACCCTGATAATGTTGAACCAAAAAAGTAAAATGTTTTAATAGTTCTTCTTTCTCAATGAAGTTTGTAAAAAAGTCCAAGTTTATAACCTCGTCCTCCCGTTTGTGTCCCAGTGCTGAAGCAGTTGGAGGAGCTGCTTAGCGACATGAAGGCCGATGTCACCCGTCTCCCAGCAACCATCGCCCGGATACCTCCAGTCGCCGTGCGGCTCCAAATGTCTGAGAGGAACATTTTAAGCAGACTGGCGAGTCGGGGGCCCGAAACACAGACACAAACGCAGACACAACAGGTAACTGCAGATGACGGGTGTAAACTGGACTCAGGCAGAATACAAGTCCTTTTTATAGCTTTAGTGGGTCACATGACCAATCAGAGCCAAGCACACAGTTAGGTCAAAATATGAAAACCTATTTAGTAGAACCCCAACACATTAACTGAGCACTATATGGCACTTTTATTGTTTGTATTTTGTAACTATGAACTTGTGGGGCATTGAGTCATTTTTGTAGACATAGTTTTTTGTTTTGAGCAACCTATTAAAAGGACAGAAGAAACCATATGATCCTTTTTCCTTGGATGACATACATTTAAAAAAATAAATTAATCGACAGTAGCTTATTTTTATATTATCCATCTCTGTGTTATAGCTTGATTCCAAGTCTGTAGTATTTGATGTATTCTAATCCAGTTTCTCCCTCTGTTCTCAGATGTCTCAGCAGTAGACTGAAGCGCTTACCTCTCACCTGCCTCACCTTTAACATTCCTGATTGGTGCACAGCAGACTGACAGCTTGAAGCCACGCCCACATCACCTTTTTGCCCCAAAACCCCTAAGGACTTTTTACTTGAGTGTTTCCTGAAGGATTGAGCTCCTTCATGAGCGACCCCCGAGTCTGAGGCTGTGGACACAAAGCTATTTTATTTTTTTCAATTTCTGTATTAATATTATTGATTGTAATGTTATTATGTTTTTTTTTTTGGGACCTAAATAAAGAATAAACAGGAGAATTTGGCCCACAAATTTGTTTATGTCATGTTTAGGTCAAGACTGAATATTCCATCACCAATTATTTTTTTTTTTTCTTTTTTTATTGAAAAGCAATCACTTTCCTGAATCTTGCTTATCCTAATTAAAATTTCTAAGAGGATAACTGAACCCGCTCTGAATCAAACCTGGTCTCTGCAGGTTTATCCAAGTCTCTTCTGCGTGTGAAGGATTTCTCTGGATTGATGCATTTCCTCATTCATAGCAGCAATACTGTAATTATTGCATTTGAGCGCATAAATAATCAACACTGAAAGATGTCTCTACATTATAACAAATTATAAAGTAATTGGTTTAATATGTCATTGTTACTTTTATTTCGGCCGACTCGCACATCCTCTTTCTGTGAGGAATCAGAATGTCCTCCTCGTGTTACCGTAGGTTCTCTCCGGGTACTCCAGGTTCCTCCCACCGCCTAAACACATCCATGTACAGGTCAATTGGCAAATCTAAAGTGTCCCTAGAGAGAGAGTGAATGGTTGTCTTGTCGGTGTCTGTCTTGCGACTAACTGGCCACTGTCCAGGTTTTGTGCCTAGGTCCCAAAGCTGCTGGGATAGGCTCTAGTCACCTATACAAGAAAATAAATGAATAAAAATAAGAACAGAGGTTTCTGTGATGTATTGGAAAAGTGCTACTTATGAAAAAACATAGAAATACTCATTAGTCCACCTAATAAGGTATTTATAGCAGGTTCTCCACCTCATTATCAAACTTGTCTCAAGCTACAACCTTATTTTACTGAATATAAGCTCCCTATCCACATACGTCACATAACTTATCCTCTAACCATTTAATTCTACTTTATTAATCACCTTTGTCAGGTCTCTACAAATGTGTTCATTCAGTTGCTGTAGTGACAACTCTTTCCTTGGGTACATTACTAATTTCTTCCTTCGGCTGAACTCTGAGATGACTGACCTAACGTCCAAACCGAACGTTTCTAAATCTGGAAACGGTGTCTATGTCCTAAATATTGTCCAGAAAGTACCCCACCTCAACCCCCAAAGCAGCTGGGATAGGCTCAAGCCTCACGTGACCCATAAAGGATAACCAGGAAGTAGAAAATTAATGAATGAAATTGCAGCACAATTTAATAACTGGATGAGTTATAATCATTTAATATCCCGTCATAATCACATACTGTATTGTACTCGGTAAATCCCTCACAATTCCATTGACAGTGCAGTTATTTATAAAACAAACATTATAGACTAAAGCATTCACTCAAACACGTGTTGACAAGATGATAAAAGGACACTGCTGCTGCTTTTAAAACAGACTGACCAAACACAGACGTATTGTAACAGTGGAGACAGTTTACACACTGACAGGCAGGGGGCAGTGTTTCTGACCGGAATCATGTGAAAGAGATTAAAAAGGGAGAAAAGTCCTGTAAGGTGACTAATGTTTTACATAAAAATTGTTTAAGAATTTATTCTAAAGGCCATTCAGACCTTTGTGTAACATTTTGTTTTACAATACTTCTTGGCTTTAAAAATTGGACATTTATGGCTAAATAGATCCAAGTGGAGGGGCCAAAAGATTTACTTCCTGTTTGATTAACTGCTTGACCATAATTATTTACATTTTTGACATTTATAAACAAAATTGTAATAAATTAAATCTATGATTTAACTTTGTATAATTACAAACTAAACAATAATACACATCTCTTCATAATGACACCTTGAAGTCCATCTAGAAACACAGTGTTACTGAGAAAAGGGTCATGTAGGAGCTTCAGAGACAGGTTTGGTCAAACACTGCTGCAGCTTGTCCCTGAAGAGCAGCTCACTGAGAACAGGGTCATGTAGGAGCTTCAGAGACAGGTTTGGTCAAACACTGCTGCAGCTTGTCCCTGAAGAGCAGCTCAGTAGAAAAAATACACTGAGGAGAAAACACAGGGAGATTTTAATCACAGTTGTAGTGTTGTTTTTGTGTATCTTTTGTGTGAAATATCAGAGTAAGCATATAAAGAGAAGCCTGTGTGGGATTTAGAAACAGAGGAAAGTTCTTAACCTGTCTGCCCTTACATAAATCTGATATCAGTGTGGTGTTGTTACTCACAGAAAATGACGACAAAAAATATAACTCCTATGACGGCCATAATGATCATCATCTGTGGAAAAAGACAAAGTGTCAAACTAATGGCACCAATTTCTCCAAATAGTTAAACTTTAAAACATTAAATTAAATGGATTTGAACAGGTTTTAGATAGATTTGGACAGGCATTAGATGGATTTGAATAGGTTTTAGATGGATTTGAACAGGCTTTAGGCGGATTTGAACAGGCTTTAGTTGGATTTGAACATGCTTTAGATGGATTTGAACATGCTTTAGATGGATTTGAACAGGTTTTAGATGGATTTGAACAGGTTTTAGATGGATTTGGACAGGCATTAGATGGATTTGAATAGGTTTTAGATGGATTTGAATAGGTTTTAGATGGATTTGAACAGGCTTTAGGCGGATTTGAACATGCTTTAGATGGATTTGAACAGGTTTTAGATGGATTTGAACAGGTTTTAGATGGATTTGAATAGGTTTTAGATGGATTTGAACAGGCTTTAGGCGGATTTGAACATGCTTTAGGCGGATTTGAACAGGTCTTAGTTGGATTTGAACAGGTCTTAGTTGGATTTGAACAGGTTTTAGTTGAATTTGAACAGGTTTTAGTTGAATTTGAACAGTTTTAGGTGGATTTGAACAGGTTTTAGTTGAATTTGAACAGTTTTAGGTGGATTTGAACAGGCTTTAGATGGATTTGAAACCTATTTAAAGCCTTCAGACAGATGTGAACCTGTCTGTATAAAGCTACTTCTTGTCTCGGATGTAGGTCTTGGGATGTTAACACTTGGATGAACACCTGTTTCGTTTGGCCTTGATGTTAGAAATGTCCTTCTGCCTCCTGTACTGAGTTTAAACCTGGACTAAGACTTTACAACAGGTCTTGGAGCCCTTCCAATGACTCGCACTGTATTGATCCATAAAAGTCCTGGTCTTGGTCTTGATCATAACTTGGTTACTTGGTTAGTCGGTCTTCTTGACAACAACACAAGGTTGTAATATGTTCATGTTTGATTTAAATGATGGATAAATGTAGACTAGATGAGGCCAGAGCAGCTGACCATCAGTCCAGGCTTAACACCAACAAGAACCAATAAGAGACCATGAGTTCAAAAAGATAAGGAATAAGAATGAAGAAGAAGAATAAAAGGAAGAAGAAGAAAGAAGAATGAGGAGTGATATGAGCAAGACAAGACAAGAGCAAAAAAAAAGTAAAGGGTGAGTAATACATTCTTAATGTTTTCAGTAGTAGATAATGCTCTCATTTAGCTGTCCTGAAAAAAAAAGACTTCTGAAGCTCCACAGAAGCTAGAGGAAGCACCAGGACTAGTCTAATGTGATTAAACCTGTTCCTGTTTCTGCCCAGAGATGACAAACTGAGCACTGCTGCACACTTTTTGAAAACAGCAAGCAATTTGGCAAGACATTTTAGGGCATTCATAAACTGAAATATGTTTTAAAGTGTGTGATAATTAACACTCCTTATATCCATTAAAACTCCAGATGTTGCCAAAGTCTACACACTGCACCTTTAATGAGGACAATTACACACCATAATCTGCCAAAATGCCTCCCTGGGGCCCATTGTTCCGCTCTAACAGAGTCCATTGGGGCGTTTAATGAAGGAGGGCTTTATCGTGGCTCACATCTGTCCCGTTAATCCCTCTCTCTCAGAGTATAATCCAGAGTGGGATTTCTCTCTGACTTCCTGCCGACTGTCACTCAACTCATTTTTCAATAAACCCTGCCTCTTCTTCATCCTTAATCCTTTGAATATCATTTCCCTGAACTCTGATTGGACAGTGTAGTTGACCAACTGAATGTGGGCGGGGTTTGAGGGATGACAGTGACATAGAGACAAGAGGAAGGATTAATGTGGTGTTGTTTGACATGCTCAAGCTGAACAGAAACTCAACATAAAATAATCAACAACAAATAGATCCAATAAATTAAATAAATCATGATGTGGGATATTCTCTCAGAGTGAGCATGGACCCAGACCTTCCTCAACGAGGATCGAAATACCTCCAAAACGAAACAATATTGTGTTAGTCTGACTAAAACCAGACTTTTGAGAACACACTTAATGTATTTTCAACAATATCTAGTCTAACCTTTGTATTTTTCATCTAAAAACTTTAACACAATTGTGCTACTGCTGTCTGGACTCAAAAGGCTAGTCTTAATTAAAAGGCTGTGGTCTGTACCTTGCAGTTTTTCCACCAGTACTTGTTTTTGAGTTTAGCAGCGCTGCTCTCGAACTGTGAGGCTCCGGCCTGCAGCGCATCAGCTCGGTCGTCCAGCTCCGACAGCTTCTGATCTCGCTCCAGGACTTTGTCCACGTTCACTCTCATGATGTCCACCACCTGCAGCACAGGGACACCCGGTTAAACATGAGACTACAAACACCAGGAACTATCTGGCTTCTGGAGCTAGAGCCACTAGAGACGTTTTTAATTAAGTTCACATGATGGAGTTCAACATTTAAAACCCCTTTGAAGCAGTTTTTGTCTTTATTTTAGATTTAATGGAAAGGATATGACTTCAGACAAACGTTTTTACATGAGCAGAGTGTGTCCTCACCTCGTCGACCTGGGCCTGTGTCTGCTGTAGTCGTCTGTTACTCGTCAGGTTTGGGGCCTGAGACGGAGGCCTCCCCTCTCCGTCTGGGCCCCCTGGAGCTCCCGGGGTCCCCGCTGTCTCTGGAGTCGACCTGAAGCATGACGAACAAAGTCTATGTACTATACTGTAGTAGTGACACTTTGATACGTTTAGATGATTTTTCTCAAATGACTGACTCAACACAACTCTCCAAATAAAACCAGGCTATGAGTCTAACTTCTAACGCAGAGAAAGATTTTAAAGGTAGATATTGCATTTCCAAATGGAAAATAACCACAAAATTCTCATGTTATTCAAGTTTCAATGTGACTTTTAATTTTAAAATCAAATGTGAACGTAAATAGCAACACTGTGACCGAAGTTATTCAAGAGTTTTAAAGATTTTAATTCAATTTAGTGTGTCATAAGGTGATATGGGTGATTTTTAATATTTAACATATTATAGGTATATGAACAGAATTATTGCAAACACTGCTGACATAATGCTTTAATTGTTGTGTAAAGATATAGAGTCTTAATGCTTCGAATATAGACTTATGTTACTGATATTATTAAGGGTTTAAAGGGAATATTCTGGTTAAACATTTTGGATAAAAACAGTAGATATTTGTGAGCACACTCCCAGTTTAGAGACACAGACAGGAGCACGTGTTTCTGTAAATGGAGGCAGTGAAGATTTAAACATTAAGAACACTCAACCACTTCTGTGTCTATTTAAACGTGTGCTCCATGAACGATATCTCCACATGACATGGGGCAGAGACACACAGGCCTCAGTGAGAGTGCGCAGTTCTGAGGCCACGTACATAAGAAACAGAGTAGAACGCTGCCATGTCTTTAAATAAATGCAGATAAATACGTTCACACACAAAGTTGACAAAAGCTTGTTCTGACTATCATCTACTGCAGCTTTAACAGACCAGCTTTAACAAAACACTGGACTGTTCCTTTAATGTCTTTATACATTTATAGCTGAAAAAAAAGGATTTTTGTTGCGTAAAGTTTTAATCAAAGCTCACAGCCACCCATTTAAAACCTGAATAACTTGCATCCTTCTACATGTACAGTAAATATCTTCATCTCTCTTTCTACATAATCACATTTTCATCCAGGCTTCCACAGAACGTCACAAACTTGATCAGAGTGAGACGTGAGTCAAAATGGAGAAAGATTAGAGCGGCTCCGATAAACGAGTGGATTTAGAGGAACAGGCACGCCATAACTCTCCCATCCCCCTTCACAACAAACACATCAGCACAAATCACCTGCTGCTGCATCACTGAGGTGAGAAATCACAACTATCTGGAGCTGTGAGTCATGAGTTTTAGGAGAAAAGCACTTAAAAACTCCCAGACAGTGACTCAAGGGACATTTGTCCAGCATTTCTATAAATTAAACCACTCAACTTTTCTGTAAAAACTAAATTATGATGAAAAAGACATGGATAAAATGACAAAAGATGATGAAATAAAGTTCAAATATAAAGCAGAGGTGAGTTTAGACGAGAAAATGTAATGATTAAAGCAGCAGTACTCACATGTCAGCGGCGGATGGGTCAGATTATAATCCCAGATGAAGAGCAGAGTGAGGTTTGAGAGCCAAAGATGGAGGGAGGGCAGGAGGGAAAGCACAAAAGGCAGGGTCAGTCCCATCCACAGAGACCACGCCCCTCGACACAGAGCAGAGAGGAAATGTAAACTGAAACACAGGCTACTGTTTTAAAAGTATAATAAGCAGGGTTCTCAATTGACCTACGTGCTTTAATAAAGACTAAATAAATAAAACAGTGGAGGTGTTTAGTAAACTGTGATTTTTGTTAAAGGTTTTTACAAAATAACAAAATAACAGTGGTTGACTGTTTGATCCAGAGAATGACATTTATATATATATATATATGTTTTGTATTTTTAAAAAAAGTTTTAATAAAAGTTTTTTCTGTACTTACGTGGACAACCTCTGGCGCCACCCCCTGCAGTACCTTCCCGGCCCACCAGGGGGCCTCGTACCACATTTTGGGAACCACTTTTTTAGGTTATTCCAATGACTGGAAAGTGCCAGTAAATGTCCATGTGTTCCAGGACGCATGAAAGGGACACTAAATGAGGCCTCGGGAAAAACCCACAATAACTAAATGATCTGAGGCATGTCCCAGCAGCTTTTGGGCCTGAGGCGGGGAGGGGGGGTTCACCCTGGACAGTTAGTCGCAGGGCATGTGTCAGACTATTTTTATTTCATGGTTGTGGTCATTCACTGAAAATGTGGACAGATTTATGTTTTAAATTGACAGAAACTAAAACAAGACCTAAAATAAACTGTAGAAATGTATTATGTGTTATTGTGAAATCCTGGTGTGCTGTGTGAGTAACAGTCGGTTTGGTCGGTCCTAAAGCAAACACAATCACCAGTTTTCAGTCTGAGGTTCTTTTGCTGAATGAGCTGCTGCTGTTGAAGAGTTTGTTCCTCTTCATTGATTTCTGCTGCAATGGTTTCTTTCACGGCTTACTCAGTGAAACACAGGGTTCTTACTGTTTTATATACATCATTTTCCAGGACATGTCCAGGACCAGTTTCATGGGATGCAGCAATTTCTCTTTGAGTTTCCAAAAAAGAAAAAAACTGCAAAGTTTACCAATTTAATCCTGAAACATTTTCCAAGACTTGATTTTGTTTTTTTCTCCTTTAGCTTCTCCCTTCGGGGGTTGCCACAACAAAGTTCACCAAGAAAGAGCATTTACTGTAAATAAATAAAAAATTCTATGACAATACAAATTATTTCCGTGACATTTAGAGATTTAAATCATTCACAAGGTTGTAGGAAATACTGGGAAAGTAATCTAAATATCCAAAAATGAACAGAATTTTGGTTTTCCGTTGGTTAGCCGTCAGTAGTTTTCTGTTTGTGTCTTTTTTTTTGACAAATTGACAAGACACAGTGACACTTTTGTAATTTATTGTATGATTTATTCCATTTAGCTTCAGCAGCACAAAAACCAATGAACCCCAGCATTAATTACATGTTTACTCCAGAAGACCATTCATTTTTCATCTGTACAGTACATTACAGTTCACTTAAATGACATTACAATGCGACTTTTACTGTTGGACAGAAGTTCCAGCGTTAATTACAGCAGAAGTTTAGACTCAATAAAAATAGATGTGGGCCTTTTGTTTGTGAGCTTTGCCAAATTACGTCAGTCCAAACACCTTTACAGTGAAATGTACAGGAAAGCCATTCATATTTCAGCCAAAACTGTCCCCACATTTCAGAAATAAAACTCACAAAGCACTTTCTGTAGCTCTGTTTCTTGTTGTCCATTTGTTTCTAAAACTCAACAGTTTAATGCAGCCATAGAAGAAGTAAGATCTAAAGTGAAATGGCATCATATCAACAGCCAAGCAGTAAAAATGACATCAGGAGCTGCTAAAAACACTCTAAAGAAATACAAAGTTATGAGCAAAAACAGTGAGAAAGTGAAGATGAAAAAAGGGATTTAAAAGAGGATACTGATTATAAAAAGATAATGAATTCCACTTGTTCCTCGTTGGTTTGTGGTGAGCACCCCCTGCCCCACGCCACAAGGGGTCACAAGCCAATGTCCTTGTGCGGTCCCAAGCCCGGATAAATGGAAAGAGTGGCTTCAGGGAGGGCCAGACTAAATACAGTACATGAACCACTAAACCAAGTACCATCTCATGAGATAAAACTTTCTCCAAGTACCACCTACATATTCAGTAAAGAGTATAAACAAAAGAGGTCTAAGGTGGATTTAAATACAGTGTGTTGTTGTTGGACTTCTAAAGTGAGACATTAACAGATTTGAAGCTATTTTTGCCTCAAATAGTCGACAAAATAAAATGGATTATGATAAAAATGTGCTCTCTCAGTGCAGATAATGGAGCTGCACTTAGAGGTTTTGTTTTTCAGATTAAAATTAAACATTTTGAGTACCACTCAAGAAAGTTTGAGAACCACTGCACTAAACCATTCGCTGTAGTAACCTCTGAAAAAAGCAGCGTAAAGACATTGTCATGTATTCTTTTGACTGGAGCAATAACACAGGCTTTATCTTTTACCTAGGGATTCTAATGTACGGTGGCCTGGAAGTGGAATGAAACCTTCTAACATTTACAAAAATCACGCTTACATTTTATTGAACAAATTTACTTTTTACCAAAATAACTTCTTAACAAGCACCAAAACAAAAAGCAGGTCCAACTGGAAAGAAAACGCCCACTGACCAATAGGAACGCTCCAAGTGACAGAGTGTTTGGCCAATGACCTTCTTGTAGATTTGTTTTAAAAAGCTAAATTTGTTAAGTAAACTTTGTTTCTGCATAGCACCTTTCACAGACAGAAATTATAAAGTGCAACAATTTAAAAAAAACAAAGAATAAAACACATAAAATTATAATCAATAAAAAAGTGTCTTCAGCTGCTTTTTTATAACTTTTAAATGTTTTTCCTTAAGTAAATTTGTTTCTTTTTTGGTAAATGTAAGAAGGTGTCATATGTTGTAAATTGGTTTTGCACTTCCAGGCCACCGTACTCCCACACAATCGGACATATTAATTTGAGCAAATTGTAAAATGGTGAATGGCTGCATTTATATTTTCCTCTTTTGAGCAATGTTGTTGTTTAAAGCACTTTAAATTAACCAACATTTAAACTCATTCACCGTAATTACTGCAGTTGATGGTTTAGTCCCTGTGTCACTGCTCCTGTCTGCTTCTCCAAACTCGTACTATAGACTGACATACATCTATTAAAAGAAATAAACAAACTATTCATTCACAGCTCACAGAATCCTTCTGAACAATCCCTTTTAGTTTCACAGGTACAAGCTTTCGATGAGAAATTACAAATTAAAAATGAATTAAATTATTACTTATTCTATGAACAAACACTTAAATAAAGTTAAACTAATGGTAAAACTATTACATTATTTACATTATACTCAACATTAGATACATCTGCATTATTTACAGCATATTACAAGGATTCAATACAATATTTAACATTTACAAACTGTACAGTGAGTTCTCTAAAGTAAGTTTCGAACTGCTCAAGTCAAAAATAAATCAATACTTTTACGCTAACGCTTAATCTAAAGCCATTTGTCCAGCAACATTTGTCCTAAACCTCACTTAGACCCTGGACTTTGGCACCAAATGGACTGTATATAATAATTTAATGACTTCAGTTTTGTGTTCCGACACTCGTTTCATGCACCGGGGGTCGCTCTTTTGTTCACAATAAGGCAAGTTAAAAGTTTTATAATCCAGCTTATTACTGCTGTACAAAAATAATTAAAAGAATAAATTGAGTCTATATATAATCTGTTAAACATGGCAAGCATTTTAATATTATCTTACGTTTAATTTGCCCTTTAAGTACTTTTATAATACGTGTGCAAACTCATTCTCTTTGTGCGAGTCATTCCTCTTAAATCCTGCAGGAAAAGGCAGTTAACGCAGAGAAAATGTAGCTTCGACGACAACAGTGTGCAAACTAAATGTAACTTTCCACAGTCTGTTTTATGTTAACAGGCAAAAATTACAACTCAAGTATTAGTTTTTAGCTTTAAGTGCTGTTTAGGGAAAGATGTAGTTGCAGCATATGGCCACACGAGGGCACTCCGAACAGCTTTGGGCCTGAGGCGGGGTACAACCTGGAGAGTGGCCGGTTAGTCCCAGGGCTTTAAAGTAGTTTGATTTGGAAAGAAATGTCCTTTTTAAGTATTTAATTAAGAAACTAAACAATTTATATCTGATTGGAGTCGTTGACAAAAAGTAAAACCATTACATTTTAGGATTGTAAAACTACTTTAAGCTAATTATGTAGGACATTGGGCGCCTTGGTGAAATGGCTCCCTACCCACTTCTAATTGATTTGCACATTTACACACGTTTACAATCAGTGTCAAAGAGAGGCTCTTGAAATCAACAGCAATAGATAAATATGTGAAAAAAAAGTTTAAACTCCAAACCAGGCCGTGAACTAAAAAACGGCAGGGGTGTCAAACTCATTTTAGTTCCGTAGCCAAATACAGTCTAGTTTGATCTGTAGTGGGCCATACCAGTAAAATAATAATAATTATTATAAATAATAGCATAATAATCTATAAATAAAGAAGATAATGGTTTTAAGGCAAACAAGTAAATTTAGAATGTTGGAGTTTTTATCAATCACAAACAAACAAAGCTTATGTGGGCAAATCCCTTCATGTATGTTTTCTCACAATATGGCTTTGATGCTAATGCTATTTTGGGTAATGACGGTGCCACAGGGGGTTATTTTGACATCAAAAGTGTAACTGTATTGCTGCCATCTGCAGTTCAGTTCTGTGTCTCAGTGAGGTATTATGTCCGCTACTCTCACTAAAACAGTGCGACCCCTAGTGTACTAATTAGGAATAGCAGTTACTTTAATTTAAAAATAGTTCTCCTTCTATGTAATTTTCTCACTTTCCAAATTCATTCCATAGGGCGGATTGTACCCTCTGGCGGGCCGGTTATGGCCCCCGGGCCACATGTTTGACTCCTCTAGAGTGACTGACTCTGCTATGAACAGATATTGAACAGTGTCATTTTGTAACATTTTTTTCTGTTTTAATTAAAAGTGCCTTGGCTCAAAAATGATTGAAAAATGCCTCGCCTAGTGTGGTGTCAGTAGAAGTAAAGAGCTGGGTTTAGCAACACAGTGTTTTTCTGCTTAAAGCCACCCTCTGTAACATTTAGCCAGCAGAGGGCGCAGATCCCTCTTCCATCTTTAATTACAAGTAGAGACGTTAATTGTTGTCGGCAGAGCACGTACATTAAAAGCTGTGCGCGGTTAGTCAAGCCTACACTGTGATGATGGAACCTGTGTCCAGCTGTGAGTGTAACTACAAACTGAACGCACTTGGAAGTGGGTGGGGAGTCAGTTCTGGAAAAGGCTCATAATCTATTGGCAGCACCGTGGGGCTTCCAGTAAATTATGGAAGTGGGCAGTGCTAGGGTTTTCTCCAGATCAGAGGGGGTATTACAGAGTTAGTGTCGCAGACCGGGTCAGTGCTCGAGTCGGAGTCTGCAGCAAGAGCTCGGCCTCTTCCTCTCTCTGTCCTCCACGTCCGAGTCGTCCGCTGGCGTCAGGAGAATGAGAAGAGGACTTCCTGTGGACAGACAATAACACAACAAAATATTATAAAAGCTCAAAATGCTCTTTCTTTTATTGACTGCTGTTTAAACTGTAAAGAAGTTCAGTCCAATCACTTTTAAGCCTCTGAAAATGTAGGTATTTTGTGTAAAATGTAGATTGAATGTGTAAAACTAGACCAGACACCAGAACTTAGTACAATATTTAATTCACTTTCTACTACTTAATACTATGGGTTACAGGGTTTTTCATGAGCTCAGAGTTTTTTCACTGCCATCAAGATTGGAAATGTCTCAGATTTATTACAGTACATAGCTGGTAGAGCCATTTTAGGTTTCAAGACTAGACTGAAGTATTACAACACAGATTCACACGATTGGAAACATCACAGCACAAGTGTCAAAGAGAAAAATCTGTGGATGTATTTAGGACAGATTGAGTGACACATTTGAAAGCAGGAAAAACAAAACCTCAGAGTAACCAACCAACTGTAGATCCTTGTTATTTTGTATTATTAAACAAAGTAATGGTTTATCCTTAATCACAGAACTGTTCTGTACAAACAAAATGAAAAGAGGATATGGTGTTCAGACCTGTTTCCGGTCTGAGTGATGAGCCTCCTGCAGGTTTCCATCTGAACGTCCAGGCCTCTCTTCATCGAACACATCTCCATATATTCATGAAGATGGCGGTTCATGTCGCTCTTCGCCGTCGCCAGCTCCAACTGAACCAGAAGCATTATTTACCTCATTTATCTACTAACAGTGTAACTTTACATAATCATATCTCTACACCCTTACGCCCCACATTCATTTTTATTTCATATATTTTAAAACTTGGTATGCCTATATATAGTCTCTAATAGGACTGACAGCTGCTTATCAACTGATGTATAACTCATTAAAGAGTCACACACATGGTACAGTCGGCTCTACAGAGTGTACACTGTCAGTGTCATTTCCTTCAACACTTCAACAGTGGCTCACCTCGATCTGGTCGATGGTCTCTTGATATTCTTTTTCTCTGGATTGGAACAAAGACTCTGTGTCGTTAATCACCTTCTCAATGGACTCGTCCTGCTGCTGGAGTTGCACACACAAAACATTACAGAAATAAATTTAAACTGAGAGATAAATAGAGATGAAAAGGTTGAAGCAAAGGCATCTGGACTTAGTTTTCAAGATTCTTTTGCTTCAACTTTTTCTTCAAGATGACCTGGATGACCTTCACAGACATAAGTAGAGACACAAGATTATGAATTTGTTCACAAGCAGACAACGGGGTATTCAAAGATCAGTAAAGCTCATAAAAACAGTAATATTACAATAAATAAATATAGTTAAAAAAACCTTTTGATAATTTTCTTTCTGCCCAAAACCCACTTTGACAAGACTCATGAATAAAATGCTACAAAAACCAAAGTCTAGTCTGTACCTCTCCTTGTGTTTCCACGAGGGCATATCCATGGAAGTCCTCCCACAGCAGCAGCGTCTCCTCCGTCTCCTCCCAGGCCAAACTGTCACAGTCGTCCTCAAACTCACACTCTCTCCTGAGCAACACAAAAACATTTCACTGCATCCAGGTTCAGTCGTGAGAAAACAAAAGACGTATTCATAAAAAGTAGTAAAAGTCCACCCACAGCTGGTTCAACATCCTCTGCATCTGCTCGTTGATCTGATTGGCCGAGGCGCTGGAATCCTCGTCTTTAGCCCCGCCCCCCTCGCTCTCTGATAGGCTGCTGGCCTCGTCCCCGTCGCTGCCCTTCACTGATTGGCCGCTGTGTTTCCTGGTGCGGCGAGTGAGAGTGGACGGAGGAGTGGGGACCTGACGGGAAACAGGACCATCTCATTTTAATTTATACATTAGTTAAAGAAATTAGGGATTAAAATGTGTTAAAAACAATGTATGTCGATCAATCTATATCAAAGTTTTTAACTGAACTGGCGTGAGATAATGATGCAGTTTTCTTTCCTTTTCTTTTCTTGTTCCGACTTTGACGTCACTATCTGATCTGAGGAGCATGTTTTACTAAACTTTGTCTGTGGGACGTCCCGAGACAGACCTGAAACATGTTGCTCATATCTTCACTGTTCCTCTGTTGAGCCACGTCGCAGAGTTTGGCCGTGATGTCGATTCGGCGACAGATGTCCATGTCCACCTTCATGGCCTTCTCCTGGATTTTACTGTCCAGATCTGACCGGTTCTGACCAAAACACACACACACAGATATCAGCTATTTACTTTAACCTGTGGAATCATGTATTAACAAACTGTATTAAAAGTGGAGGATGTGAGAGCGGACTTACGTTGCTGACGAGGCCTTTGAACAGAACGAGCTCTGCCTTCAGCTGCTTCACGTGATGAGCCATTTGGTCCTGCACCACCTCACTCTCCTGCAGCTCCTGAAACAACACGGCAAACTTTATCAGAGGCTTATGGTAATGAAGGCAAGACATCAATAATACTGCATGGAGGAGGGGCTAGGAACAAGAACATACATTTTATTTGAGTTAATGCTAGTGTTATCAGACTGAGACCAGAGTCTATCAAGACTAAGTAACACAGAAACGATACATTGGAAATTTGGAAATTGATAAATTGAGATCCCTTGGAACAGTCCAAGTCTAAATTTAACATGTATTTATTTGGGAGGAATGCACAATAGCAGAGAGAGACAAACAGACATTGATATTATGACCTTCTTTGAGGCAGGAGTGCAGTGACTAAAAATACTAAATATTAGGAATGTGACAACATCTTGCAAGATTAAAACGTGAACTCGTTAAGGTGAAAAGCTATTTCATGATCTAGTGAAATTAGTCTCAAGATACTGCACTGCTACAACACCGCCCCCCGTACATCTAACTCCAACCCCCCCGCCCGACTCCCTCAGTCCAAGCGCTGTCCCCAGCCTCTGGAACTCCCTTCTTCTCCACATCAGAAACTTGAACTCACTAGAAACCTAAAAAAAATGCTTAAAACCACCTCAAGACTGACTATAACCTCAAATAAGTTCTGTTTTTCATTCCTGTGTATTTTTAGTACTCTGTGTAAATGAAAAGCATCTTTGAGTAGTTTTGAAAAGCGCTATGTAAAGCTTATTGTATTATTATTATTAATATTTTAAAGATGCCCCTGGAAACTTTTAAACCGTCTGTGTGGCAACATTTAGGTTTTCCAGTGGAAATAAAAACGGAAAAAGAGTGATGGACAAGACACAAACAATATGTGAACATACTAAGAAAACAACTGAGGCGAACACCAGCTCTGAGCAAAGACACAGAAAAACACAGCTTTAACCCTTTCTCATGTCTCGTGGGATTTGTGTCTCGTGACTCGTCACAGCTTTAATACATTTTATAGCTCCCTTTGACCAAATGGAGGTTAGAAACATTAGTTCTGTTACAAACAGAACTTTTTCCTCTGGGTTTGTTCATAGACAGCAGCATGTCCCTACAGGGCTACCGTAGCTGCTCTAAGGCTGTAGGAAAGACAGGTCTGAGGTGTGGTACTGCAATCTGCATTGTTACCAAATAAATACTGCCAAATATTACATTTTGAAACTTCCACACACCTTCACCACCCTCTTCTACGACCTTTTTGTTTGGCATCTAAATTTAAAAGGATTTAAAGATTTTATTTATTAATCTTTTACCTCGTCCAGTTCAGCCATTTTTTCCTGGAGGTCCATCCTGGCTGTGTACTCATCCTCCCATCTGCAATACACACAGAAAAGATCAAACACATCATGAGGAAAATGAATTTAAAATGCTCTATAGTGGGTTGTCTGATCATTTCACAGAGTCTGAATAAAAATGCATCTATAATGCACCCATAGACAGCGTAAAGTCGACATCGTCTGATTTTTATTCTGTCTATTGTTTTCTGCTTTGGTTTAAACTCCTGAGGGTCAAAACTCAAACTTCAAATTATGTTTACTAAGGGCATGAGACGTTGCAGTGTTTATCTAAAGCCAAGTGTGTTTCAAACAGAATGCTGCACACAGACACAATCTTTAAAAAACCTGTATGGAGACAATATACATTTTTATTATGATTTAATGTAAAGTAAACTTTTTTTTTTTGTTTTTGAAAAAAATCTTATAACATATTGTTCATGAATCATTGGTGAAAAACAAGACCTTTTAGACGCCATCTTAACTTTATTATTAGCATTTTTTTAAAGTTGAGAAGGATCTTAGCCTTGGCCAATCACAGGTTTTGGTTTAATTCCAACGAGGACGTAACGGCTACCGATAATAAAGAGAAAGTGTCTATTCCAGCTCTGGATATGTTGGTTTTTACACAGGAAACACATTTCAAATAGAAAAACATACACAGAAACCTGATTAATTTGTAATTTTTTAATAAAATTAAAGCTGGAAAGGTCTCTCTCTTGTGGTTGGGGGTTGGTTTAATGCATATTTAATCAATGTCAAGGTCATTGCCCTCTAACAGGTAGCAACACTGTAGATTTCCAGGTTTGAGTAAGTTCAATGCAGCTTTAAAAGATAATGCAGAAATAAAGAGCGTGATGCAAATGATGACATCAGTGTGACGCAGCAAAGGCTCATGGGGACTGGAGGGCGACAGAGACGGGGCGTTAACAGAAGGTTTAAAAAAGAGATGGGGCTGTAACAGTGAGGTGTGACTCCTGTGAATGAAGGAGGGACGGCTCTGTGGGGGTGACATCACTGAGGCCTGTGCTGCAATGCAGTCACCGGGACAAAACGGAGAGGGGGAGGAGCTGCGCTGGGACGAGGGGGGAGATACTTAGAGAGGGGAGTAAATACAGCAGGGGCAGCTCATAATGTTAGACCAAGACTGTTCCCAGGGTTTAGTTCAGTCAGTTTAATGCCTCAGATCAAAAGCTTTTATACAAACAATTCCTACAACAAGCACAAAAACACAAAAAATATTGTCACTACATTTATTCATTTAGCTGATGCTTTTTATCCAAAGCGACTTACATTAAGCTAAACTAAAAACTAAACTTAAACTACTTTAGTTATAGGCGTGAGGGATGTGAGAAACATATGCAATGTGTGACAAATGTTGAAAATTGTGATACTATATTATGACTTCTGATATTTAAATGTCCTTTTTGAGCAAAATAAAAGTTTGGCCACTAACAATTAATTAATGGAACAGCTATTATATTTGCATGGACAATTATTTTGACAGGTAAAGTGTAAATGCCTTTAATTGGCAATAGTTTGATGAATATTGGGGTCAGTGTTTGTAAAATCTGATTATGTCATGAATTAAACTTTATTGTGGTGCTGGTGCTTTTTTGGAAATGTGGTTTAACTTTGAGGAAGGGTGTCTCATAATATCAGCGGATGGAGTGTGAAAATAGTATTCAAGATTCCCCCACACTTTGAAATCATTTGTGTGGCAACATTTTTTTTTTCAGTAGAAATAAGCAAACAGCAAAAGAATAATAAGACACAGAGCACAATGACAAGATACAGGACAACCACAAGAAAGAGTGTTTGATTTGTGTTTCCTCACATCTCTATTATTTAATCATCAATGACATGAACCTTTAGAGACACTTTGAAAGTCCGAAAAATGGGTTAAAGCATTAAAGCAACCCTGCATTACCTTTAGCCAGCAGAGGGCGCAGATCCCTCTCTGTGTAAGTACATCTGCGGCTGCGCAATCTTTATTTACAAGTAGAGTCGTTAAAGACGGTATGTTTGGAAGTCTGAAAACAGTAGGTAATTTTAGTGTATTTTGTACAAACAGAACTCCATACATGCCTTACAGACTATTTTAAAAGAAGGAACATCTGAGCTTGATTTGTCTCATTTCAAAACACAATAGAAAATTGTTTGTGCCGACTGGATACTGGATGTATTTTATCACAATTAGCATTTCAGCCCAGGCAGTTGTTGAACAGCACACGAGTCACAGAGTTTGAGCTCCATGAAGCGTCCTGCTGCTTTTTTTTAATCGATTAGTCTGAAGGTTAGTCTCAGCAGTTAAGGCACAAAGTGGTGAGCTCAGAGCTTTTAGCAAAAAAAAAAAAAAATCACTAAAACAGTAAACTGTGTGATAATGCTTTTGTGAGAGAACAGCCACAAAACCTGAACGGCACAATTGGAAAGAAAAGATTTAAATGTTGCAAAGAATAACCCAGAAAATATTGCTAAAAGTCTGCCTTGGCCCTGAAAACGTACTTACAGGCTCCACTGCTCTGATGACAAATAGATCTACAAAACCATAACCGCTACACTAATGGCATTGGACAAAACATCAATACAAGAATATATTATATTACTTCTTGTGAGATGCTACAGATTCACTGGCGCCAAATTGTGCTATATTTATCAAAACGAGCAAGAAGGTTAAACAGATTTATCCATTTTAGGAGTAGGTTAGACGCTAGAGCCCTTCTCCTATTGTTGCTGTTCAGATAATGATCTAAAAGTCCCCAAAAAACACAATCAAATCTTTATGTTTTCCCTAAAAGATGGCTTTTCTGTAATCTCCCGAAACAACTTCCTGGTTTCTTGTTGTTCCTAGTGGCATAAAGAAGATGGACCTCTGAAGAGAACATGTGCCAATAATGCTTGACTTCTGTTTTTTTTTCTTTTCTTAGCATTTGACAAAAGAGGATAATCTCACCAATCAGAGCAGACCGGGCTTAGAGGGATAGGCTTCGAGAAACAATATAAAAGAAAGAAAAATATTTAACTATATAGGGTAGTACGTAAACCAGTGCCAGTAAAACAGTATCATGCTGTAAGAGGAGGCCTGGGGTCTCAAAAACACTTTACTCTTTCATTTTATAGAAAAACTGTCCAAACAAAGCTTTAAATCAAACTGTGGTGCCTCCAAATGAAAAGGTCCTGGTTTAAACCTGGTTTAGTCCTTGTTTAGACCTGGTTTAGTCCGGTCTAGACCTGTTTAGACCTGTTTAATCCTGGTTTAGTCCTGGTTTAGACCTGGTTTAATCCGGTCTAGACCTGTTTAGCCCTAGTTTAGACCCGTTTAATCCTGGTTTAGTCCTTGTTTAGACCTGGTTTAGTCCGGTCTAGACCTGTTTAGACCCGTTTAATCCTGGTTTAGTCCTGGTTTAGACCTGGTTTAATCCGGTCTAGACCTGTTTAGACCTAGTTTAGACCTGTTTAATCCTGGTTTAGACCTGGTTTAGTCCTTGTTTAGACCTGGTTTAGTCCGGTCTAGACCTGTTTAGACCTGTTTAATCCAGGTTTAGTCCTGGTTTAGACCTGGTTTAGTCCGGTCTAGACCTGTTTAGACCTAGTTTAGATCTTTAATCCTGGTTTAGACCTGGTTTAGACCTGGTTTAGTCCGGTCTAGGTACCTCAAGAAATACTTTAATATTGTTTCTTTGGATAATGAACTCAAACATATTTTCAGTCCGCATAAATAAAATATATTAATCCTTTGGGATTTTAAACTTCTCAGTCCTTACCTTCTCTTGTACTCGTCCCGTTCTCTCTTCACTTTCGACAGCACGTTGTACAGCGCTCTTATCTCCGGAGTGATGGTGTCGATCTGGACTCCCACGCCGTCCGGCTGCGCCCACGGGACCCCGGGCCCCGAGATCCCACTGCTGGAGTCCCTGCTGAACCTCCGACTGTGGCTGAAAGACCACATGGGCGTCCCGGCCAGGAACCGTGGAGGAGGCGGCGGCAGCGGGCCGTTATCTGTCCAGGCGTACCTCTCATTAATGTTGTTCATGCTTCGTAAGGGATCACTGGGACTGAATAAGGGGCTTGTAGTAAGATTAGAGTTTGAGTCTGTGGAGAGGTATCTGTTGGACTCAAGAAAAGGAGGTGGGTTTAAAGTTGGAGACAGGATACCCCCAGGTAAGTACGCAGGGTTATTTGCATTGTGGAGCGGGATGTAGCCTGGTCTGGACGGGATAGGGCTGATAAAACCCGTTTGGACACCCATATCTTTAGTATAAAGCTTCGCTCCATTCTCCGTTTTGTTATTCTCCAAAGCCTGCTGCAGCTGCTTCTCTAAGACCTTATTTCTTCGCTCCAACTCGTGAACTTTAGCCAAAAAACATCTAAACCGCAAATTCAGGGTTTTAAGGACACTGATGTTGGAGCCTAAGTCGTTACGTAGTGCAGTGGCAGCCGGTGGGCCCCGATGTAAAGGGTTGCCCAGGTGTAAATACGCCAAGCTCGATGAATGGAGAGAACCCAGGTCAAATCCCGATAAACCGTCCGGTCCAAACCCTCCGTTTTCTGCAAAGTAGTAGCCCTGGTCTGGTAGGTTCGAATCGGTTTGGCCCGGCATTTGGGTGTGCTGCTGTGGGGCCAAAAAAGTGCTCTCCGCCAAAACTGGATTCATGCTCGAGTAGGAAAATCTGAAGTGCTCGAAATCCGGCATGAACTCAGACTTCTGTGTCTTCAGCTCTTAGTTCAATCAAATGAAATGGGCTTCAGCAGAATTTACTCTGCAGCTCTCTGAGGACTTGGGCTGATGATTACAGGCCTAAAAAACGAGATGACACTAAATTAAGTCACTATAAGGCACAATTTCAAGAAATGTATCAACATATACAATATTCTTTGCACATAGACTACTTAAACTGAACTAAATGTTATGGTATTATTTGGTGAATCCTATGACGAGAACCACATATTCCATTAAAAAAAAAAAAACACTGCAGTCAAAGTACTAAAAAGGAATTGTTTCCTGGTTTAGACATGATTTAGTCCTGTTTAGACCTGGTCTGCGTCTCAATAGTTAGGCAGGAATTCAGTCTACTAGTACAAAGTGGATTCAAGCACTTGTATTTTATATTTACTTTAAAGAAAATGAAATTGCAATTGGATGAAAGTAAGTAAAGACTAGATATACAGTGTTGTGTGGGGTATGTTATTGGGCAGAATGAGAAAAAGCACAACTCTGACAGGAGCATCCCTAACCATGCAGTAAACAAACTGGTTCTAATAGTCTTGTTACACATTTATGAACTGGTGTCTTTAAGTTGTATACAGCACAGCTTGAAGTCCATGACAGCAGCAACATTCATTCATTTTCTCCGGTCTTTCCTGACCCGGGCTGCAGGGGCTGGAGCCTGTCCAAGCTGTTCTGGGTGTGAACAGTTGCTGATAATCGCAAATGGCTGACAACCATTCACACTTACGAATAATTTATATCGCCGTCTCTTGCAAACAGGGCAAGACCAGTCAGACCTGGAGTTGGAACCTTCAACCATCTTCCTGAGGCAACAACCCTACAGTAGCATGAGTAGACATTTTCTCATCTGTACAACTATAAAGAACCTGCCAATGACTGATGATGAAATTTTTATTTAGATGCTTAAAAAAAGTGTGAAATGAAAAGAACCCAATATGAATATATGTACTTTTCTAATTTCACTCAACTTATTGTTCACTAACATTCAAGAACATTCATCCATAATGCATATGAGACACTGACCATTTTCTTGAAACAAAGATCTACTGAAAATCTCCTTAGGTGCATTTACTTTTCAATTTGTATAAAAATAAATTAAGTAATGGCTAAAAGACATCTGCTCCATCAGCCTCTGCAGTGCTATTTAAAAGTGCATTGTAATTTATTGCCATTAAAGTATCTCTCCGTCCATTACTGCACTTATTATTCCTACCTTTTGTTTTTGTCTCTATGTGCACACTTGAGTTTAATCTGCAGATGGTTCACAGCTGCCTTTTCCTTCAGTTTTTCTAAGGGTTTACTTTACAAAATGATGTTACAATGATGCTGTACAAGATATCTGCAAAAAGACCAAGTATGAAATAAGTGCATCATGGGCCTATAATAAACAAAACACCACTAAACCGACATCAACCACAAAACTAGAAATTATTTATTTATTTTTTAAACAAACATGAGATTAGCTAAAGATTTATAGCCAGGACCTTTCTCTCCTTACTTTGACCAACTCTGCTGCAGCTTCTTTCATTTAATGTTGAGGCCACACAGCTGCCATTTCTCTCGAGTCTGGACTTTAACGCAGATGTTTTATGCGAAGTTGCATCTTAAAACTAACCACTTACAGGCCTTAAAAGCGACCAGATAAATTGGTGAGAATAAACATTGCACTGTGATAATCAAATGCTCATAACTACCTGAAGGTGACTCTACAATAACACGTCCACGCGTTGTGTCGCAGAACATCTTTTGCATTAAAAGACCCAAGAGATTATTCATTGTTCCCCAAAAATAAATGCAGCTTACCTTGCAGTCTGTGGAGAAAAGAAAGTTCTGCAGCAGATAACGATGTGAAACTAGCCTCAAGAACAGCAGTGCTGCAGATGAAGCATAAACACTGCGGCTTTTACCTACCGTAATGCCGGGAAAAGAGGGGGCTCACAGTGTGCTACCGTAAAGACGAGAAGAGCAGCACTTAAATGAGCGTCGATGTGGAAAAGTCAATCAGTGCAAGTCACAGTCATGGATAGTAAAAACAAATACAGTAGATTTATAGCGTGCACACTTGCGGGAACGTAATACTTTCCTGACAGCGAAGTCATTTAAGACTGGTTTAAATGACAGCTTTGAACTCAAATTTAGGTAGGTTTTCTTAACACTAGTTTGGATGTCTTAAAGCTGGCACTGGCAATATTTTTTAAATTATAGAATTGGAAAGATTTAGGTGTAAAACTGAGTAAACTTGCAAAAACCGACTAAAAATATATATAACCGAGTCTTATGGGTTTAACATGATTTGTCCATTTGAGCACTCATCCAATCTCACTTTGAATAGATTACTTCAATATTGGCAGTGTCTTTTGTTGAGTCATGTTTGCATAAATAAGGCAGAAACTGTTTGTGCCCAGAAATAAAATCATGTAAATATTATCCAAAGACACATTTATCAAGACTCTTTACAATAGGGCTAAAAAGTCTTTAGTTGGGCAATTGGGGGTTAAAAGTTTAGTGTAGCCAAATTTCTCTCAAACAGGAACTGTCCAAGCCATAATTTCAGTCACAGCCAACCTCGTTAATTTGGATAAATTAGTGATTAGAGCTCCACAGAACACATTAGAAGTCTATTCTTTATACAGCTGCCTAGAAAGAACAGCCACCCACCTCAGGAGGAAAGTTTGTGGCCAGTTTTCACCAAGTACCATCCAGATTCAATACTAAACTGGAAATCTGTTTGCAAGTGAGCCCCCATCTGTCTTTTGTCTCGTGAAAGCCTAAATAAGTGATAGCAAATTTTACTATGTCCTAGTATTAGAAACAATTCACAAAAAGTTATGACACAAGTTTAATTTTATTTTCATAGTTTAAGTGCAAAGAAATGGCAGCACAGAGCCTTGAGATCACAGTACAGTGACACGACCTCCATGAACTTTAATAGAGGCGTTAGCAGTTAATTTCATCAGGCTTTACTGCTGGCATCTGTTTAAACATGGAGGGAATTGTGGGAAAGCTCTTTAGAAGTCGATTTACTCCTTGGTGAACATATGGTGGACCAGGTCACAGACTCGGTTACTGTAGCCAAACTCGTTGTCGTACCTAGAGACAAAACAAGTGAGAAACCATTTAGGATTTTACTGTACTTCAAGTGTTTATAGATGAGAGGCTGATGAAGACTGAATGTTGTTTTACCATGAGACCAGTTTGACAAAGTGGTCGTTGAGTGCAATGCCAGCGCCAGCGTCAAAGATGGAGGAGTGAGGGTCGCCGTTAAAGTCTGAAGACACAACCTGAGCAGAAAGACGAACAAGTTTAGTGTACAAGAGGCTAGATGCATAGACTTCAGTCTTCAAGTCTTTATCAAAGAAAAACTGCGATTTCAAAATGAGAAAGACAAGACCAAGTTCTTCAAAAAGTGGTCTTAAGATTAGTCTCAAAACCATGACCAGTCTCAGATACTACTGCACAGTTTAAAGATATGCTGCCATCTAGTGGGTCACTTCTGGCATAACAGAAGTAACCCTATTCTTTATATGGCATGAAATTCTAACTGCAGAGCAAATATAAGGAGTATATTTGCATTTAAAGTCTATGCTCCAACTTGCCTGGTCCTCGGTGTATCCCAGAATTCCCTTCATGGGGCCCTCAGAGGCAGCCTTTATGACCTTCTTGATGTCGTCATATTTTGCCTGAAGATAGATAAAGTGGCATTAGAAAAGCCAAAGTATCTAAAGTTGGATAATTTGACACTTACAGGCTTCTCCAGGCGGACAGTCAGGTCAACAACCGACACATTGGGAGTGGGAACGCGGAAAGCCATACCAGTCAGTTTGCTGCAATGAAGGGACAACCAGAGATCAGTCAGGCTTTTAAAACCCAAGTCATTCATTTTCTACCACTTGTCCTGGACAATCACAGGGGTGACCAGTCTACTTTAGACACTGGACAATCAAAACATTGCACAGGACGACAAGAGTAAAACGTCTATTTGGTTAAGGCCCACCTTTCTGGGATAAATAAAGTTCTGAATATGTTACCTACACAAATGCATTTAAAAGCTACCTTTTATTTTCCCAGAGGCTGAGATATTCTGGGATGTTAACATACCCGTTCAGCTCAGGAACAACTTTTCCCACAGCTTTTGCAGCTCCTGTGGAAGCAGGGATGATGTTTTGAGAAGCCCCTCGTCCATCTCTCCACATTTTACCGGATGGACCGTCAACTGTTTTCTGCGTGGCTGTGACGGAGTGGACTGTGCTCTGGACAGAATACAGATTACGGACACATCTTAAAATACATGAATGTTTTGAGGACATTTTAAAATCAATATCCATGACAGAACTACTCCAAATGTACAGGTTTTTCCAGGACACACGTCTACCTTGAGCATCAAGTACTTACCATGAGTCCTTCAACAATGCCAAAGTTGTCATTGATAACCTTGGCGAGTGGAGCCAGGCAGTTGGTTGTGCAGGAGGCGTTGCTATGGAGACAAGGAACAGGTGTGAACCAAACACCACGAGTTAATGCTAAGGACATGAGCCTAGTTTGACATTAGCTTTTGGCAGCACTTCAGAAAAGCATCCATATGTTCACAATCTGTTCTAGACTTGGGTTTCAAAATCCTGAAGGCCATTTAAAGTAATCCTCAGTTGAAATATGTGGCTTACCTGACAACTTTCATGGAGTTGTCATATTTCTCGTGGTTGACGCCCATCACAAACATGGGAGCATCGGCGCTGGGGGCAGAGATGACTACCCTCTTGGCACCGCCCTTTAGGTGAGCCTATAGGGAAAGATCAAATGAGCTGTAAAGCTGGAGTAGGCAATCCTCTACCGTAGCCTTATCCCAAAGAGGGAAATTCACTTGTACAGCACCTCATAGACAGGTAAAGTGCAAAAAGTAAAGGTGCACAAAAAATAAAACACAACTAGGTTATTGTTGCATGTGAATTATAAAGTCCAACTGCAGTCCAACTTATCAATGTAGTACAAAAGGATGAGTAAATCTACTTTAAAACCACTAAATGTTTTAAAAAGGACAATATTGAAGCAAGAAGTGGCATTAGGCTTGCTGTCTTTTTATGTTTCTGCCTACTGTACTTTTAAAGCGTCTCAACCAAACAGTCTAGTTTACACACTTACAGATGCCTTCTCGATGGTGGTGAACACACCGGTCGACTCCACAACGTAGTCCGCTCCAGCTTCGCCCCATTTGATGTTGGCGGGATCCCTCCTGTAGAGAGATCAGAGGTAAAGCAGCGTGGGTGACATAATATACAAACAAACAAAGAGAACGTACTCGTGGAAGACTGAGATGGACATGTTGCCGATGATCAGCTTGCCAGCCTCGGCCTTCACCTCTCCGTGTTTCCATGACCCGTGAGTGGAGTCGTATTTGAACATGTAGACCTGATGGAGATGAGAAAGTATGACGTGCACAATGAAAAATATGGGATTGATAACGTTTCAGTAAATGTTGAGCAACTGATCCTGAGCCATAAATGCAACTACACAGAGAGCTGTCCTTTAACTTTGTGCCTTTATTAGTCCCATGTTGTAAAAGGAAGTTTGTTAAATCAAATCTTTAAACCCTTTATTTACTCAAGATTCCCATTGACCTTGCTAAGCTCTCTTTAGAGTCTTTGTACCATTTAGGACTTGCATGTTTTTGGTTGTAGAGGAAAAACTAAGCATAAGCTCAAGTTTATAAATTCCCAGTGTCAGTTCTCACCATGTAGTCCAGGTCAATGAAGGGGTCATTGATTGCCACCACCTGAACTTTGCCCCCTGTGGCAGCAGCGCGGGTCACCAGACGACCAATGCGGCCAAAACTAAATAAAAGAGAACAGGGGATTTTAAGAACATACTTTAAAGTGCACACTTTTAAAGAAGCAGTGCTATCATGCATCCAGCAGAGGGTAGTGACTGATTAAGGATTGAACAAGGTGACAAGGCCCATACAAGGCCGGCAACCTTGACTGAAGATAACAATGGCTGGCAGCAGCTGCTAAGGTCCCGTTTAGTCCTAATATGGCTGCCATCACAGAGGGTCAGACAGGATTAGAGATGACCAAACAGGACAAAGCAGAAAGGCTTCATTTAGCTGCTTTAAAATAAAGCCAATGAAAAGAGATAAGAGTTTAAGGAGAACAGACAAGGTATTTTAGATCTTCAGGCCCAGGGCAAAGTTAAAGTGCAATATCCATCTTCCAAAGAAATGCTTGCATCTCACATTCTTCAACAGTTATCTCAAAATAGTCCTAAACCGAGAGTACATTTGTGGCATAAGTGCAATTGGGCCACTCCAGAGCCTGCTCGATTAAACCCCTCCCCCCACCTTTTTACACAATTACTCATTGAAATATTTAACAAACCTGAGAATTCTATTTAAAAGTATTGTCTTGCGGCTCAAACTGAAGTTTTGATTAGTTACACAGCCTTAATCAGTACAATCCTCACCATTATTGTACATAAAGTTTCCCCAATATTGTGCAGCCCCTTTACTGAGCTGCAAGTAAAAAAAAAAATATATATATATATATATATATATATATACAATGGCCTCTAATGATAAATGAATATATATATATATATATATATATATATATATATATATATATATATATATATATATATATATATATATATATATATATATATATATATATATATATATATATATATATATATATATATATATATATATATATATATATATATATATATGCTACTGTGATATATATATACCATATATATATCTAAATACTACAAAGTGCAATTTGGAAGTTTCAATGGGTCAAAGAATGTTCTCTTCTGTAATGCTCCTTTAAGCAGAAGATGAAATAAAAATTTTGCCTAAGATCATGTTTTTTGACATTTTGGGATCCCACAATACTTGGAAGTCATTACAAAAATGCCAATTGGGATCCCACAATACTTGGAAGTCATTACAAAAATGCCAATTAAAAAGACAGCTTTCCAGTATCAGTGGGATCACACACAGCACATTTCCTTTTTGGATGCCAACAAACCACAACTAAGACGCCAAAATGGACCAGAGCCCATCTTCAAGCATCAGTGTTGGTTCATTTCCAGGAAGGAGCCAGATCTCTCCCTCCAGCAGCTGCTCCTCAGAAGAAAGAAACCTCACTGATGACCACGTCCACAAAACGGCCAAACAGACAGAGCCCTGAACCGAAGCCGAAAGGTCAGAGTAAAAATAGCTGGCGAGAACAGGAATGTAACAGCTGTAGAGGTGAACAATACAGACAAGAGCACAAGATACCAACTGTGACACAACACCCCCTGAATAACCAGAAAATATACTTCAGAAGCAGCACTGTTCACTCATTTCACTTGTTCTTTTTAGTTCCCATAATAGCAACTCTGGAGATTTAACTTTTAACGTCGATAAAATTTTTAGGACACATTTTTTCTCGATGAGACATTTCCAATGAACCTTTAAATAGTGTTCGTCATGACTGACTCGTCTTTAAAAAAAAAAAAAAAAAAGATTAAAGGAATTCTGAAGTCTGTTGCCCTCTTGTTAGTGTCTTGACTATTCAGAGATGTGTATTAATACAGATAAGTCACAGTAGAAGGGGTAATATGAAACATCTGCATTATAGCATGTGATACAGCTTGGAGTTTCAACATTAGACTCTATTGTTTTTGGATGAAATGAATGATTTGAACAAAAGCAGAGAACCAAAGATTTTACAGTTCCATTTCTTCTTAAGATTATGTTTTGTATGAGTTTACTTGTGCTGTATCCTGAAGCTGCACATGACTTTGTTTTGTAAACACAGTAAAACATTCAAAGATTTATGTTTTGACTTGTCTTTTTTTAAAGTAATGTTAAGCTACATTTATCCATCTACGCCAATCCTTATGACAGCTTCCCAACAGGCCTACATTTTTATTACATACATTATGCCCTTCTGGAATGGCTTATGGGGTTTTTACATTAGCATAATGGGAAAAAAAACTAAAAATAAAAAAAATTCCTTTTAACATGCTAAGAAACTATAAAACTACAGCATTTCATTTTCAAGCTATATCTTAAGTCAGGTGTATTTTTATAAATTAAGGTCAAGTGGCACTTCCAGCCCTCTTGTTTTAAAGTGCATACCTCTTGTCTAAAGTCAAGTCCATTGTTTTTCAAATTTAACATTGCTTTTAAATGGCTTACTGTCCTGACTTTTCATCAGAGACTTCATTAAAATTTCTCAATTAACCTCTGTACAGTAATAGACCCTACTCCCCTTTTCAAGAGAGTCTGTACAAGAGTATTCTACACCTCACTCACCATTTCACCTCAAGACAATGTTATATTCCTCAAGTTGTTCAGTTCAGCTGCCGGTGAGATTACACAGCAATGGAAGACACACATAATAAAATCCCTGCAGACATCAGGTGCCAGAGTCATGAGCTTTCATAGCACCATGGTGAGTAGCAGTGGGACAAAAGGCCATTGTTATGAGTAGCATTAAGGGTTTATATCAGACCAAAGTGTCCAGAAAGTCCTTCCAGATGCTGAACTTTACCAAACTGCATAATGAGAAAAATCAATAAATAAAACAACAGATTAGACCAGTTTTGAGGCAAAACTGTCCCAACTTAGTTTTCCAAGTTGTGATTTCATCACATCGAGACAAAAAGGGGATTTATCCAAAATAGTTAGGAATTTATCAACTTTAAAGGAACACATGGAACATCTGCCAAAGTAATAAGTAAAACAATATGCTGTGCAATATTAGATTGTCACTTTTTGGGCGTTTCAAAAGTTGGATTTAATTAAATCCCAGGATTAATTTTGCAATAGTTACCACTGGCCAGTCAGCTTTAACATTTGGTTGCGTCACCGTTTCATTTTAAAAAACAAAAGTGTGCATTGAGTGAGCTAGGCTACATGTGATTAGCAAAAAGTGATGTTTGTTAGCCATTTTAAGTTTTTAAAAGTAAAGTAACTTTCAAGTAAATTTTGTCAAAATCTACTCACCCATTGATTCCAATCTTCACCATTCTGCCTGATGGGTTAGTCCTCACTGTTAAAGCGAAAAGGCAATGTTTAGTCGTCCTGCACAACTGCAACAAGTGACGCTAAAAAACAGGTTTCACAAAGACAACTAAATGCATTGATGTTCAGCCTCTTGGGTAAAGAAGCAAGAACTCAAGTAAGCTTAAGTATTTAAATAGCAAAATGGACAGGGAAAAAAATACATCAACAGAACAATAAGGATTTTGGGAAATTCAAATAGCCTGCACCTGTTGCTCAGATAAACTCTTGCTTGCACCTTGGTCTACCGGTCCAGTCCTATCCAGACGAGAAGGAGTGTGCGCGGGGAAAGAGTCGAAGAGTCACCGCAATTTATGGCGTCTGAGGCCGTTACGTCCCGCCCCTTCACCTCGGTGTCGAGGTCGGAGCCAGCTGCTGTCACGGAGGTCATTAGAGGGTTTTACGGGATTAAAAAAAACCATCAAATGTCAGACAAAAGCAAACAAACAACCTCTGACTATTGTAAACATCTTTATTTAAGTTTCCTTTAATATGTTTTACTTAGTTTTGATGCAATGTCATATTTTATACTCATCCGCCGAGAAATATAGTTCGTTGCTATAGGGCGGTTGCTAGGCGACTAAAATGCCAGGCTAATTCCAGATGACAAATTTAGCTTTTAACGTTTTTCATTTATTATGTATTTTAAATTTTTTTAATCAGCTTTATGTTTACAGCTAATTTTCTGCATATATTCTGCATATACTGTATATTTTCACGGTAATTATTAATTGAATATCATATTTCTATGTACAAATGTAGATCACATTATGAAAAGCTTTGTATGTGGTGTCAATTAATATTTTAAGCATTAACTTGACAACCTCATATCATGCCTTTTAGCTGCATTATGCTCAGTCTGTTGTGTTGACACTGCAGGATACAGGGGAATTCACTGCTTTCATGATGCACAGCACAGCTCAACTCTGTTTTAGTAAAACCCCAGAGGCAACCTCTGCAGTGAAGCTGTTCCAAAAACTGCAGTAGCTGCCACAGAGTTTTCCCCAGACACCAAATTAATCTCCGACTTTAACTGACAGACATCCTTGCCTCTTTTTCCTGCTATACCTGTTCACTGAACCATGCAGTCTTTAGACCCTCCTCTGCTATAATCCCATTACTCTTCATGCCCTGCTGAGAAGGCGGAAACAGATATCATGACAGAAATCAGGATGAGTGTCATTAAAGAGAGTATTTCTATCTGCACAGTCCACAAGTGTTCCTTCACCAGCCAACAAGTCCATTTTTTGGATGTCCCCCTTTACACAGGACTTTTAGACCTGGCACTAAAGAATAGAGTGATCAGAGCTAAAGTGCAGTGTTTGAGTTAATCTTGACCACTCTTCATTATTTGGCCTTCACTTTTGATTTTATTCTCATTCATAAATATTGTACATAGATCCAGAGACACCATCCACCCTCTGCAGTGTCTTTTTATAAAGTCAACATCTTGAATAAGTAATGTTCTGTGCTTCAGAGCAGTGAGACGTTCGAGGTCACCATCAGTCGAGGGCAGAACAGTTACAAAGACTTCACACTAAAAGCTCAGAAGTCCACAGAAGCAGTGACGATAAGATAAACACCTTCTTTTGTGTGTGTTCCTGCGAGTTATGGTGAAACCTGTGGCTCGCTCTTGTTAGCCCTGCATACCAGTCGTACTGATAACTCTGAGGCCATGCTCTATCAAATAGAGAAAACTTGGTTGCTACGACAACGTGAGGGATGGGGAAACCGGTCGGGGATTCGGGTCTTGCTCAGTCGTGTGTGATATTTATCTTTCTGCCCTGATGATTTTACAGAGAGTGAACAGACTGTTTCATTATTTTCCTGCTTCTCCAGAGCATTGTGTCTTTGTGACTGAGACCTTTGTGTAAAAAGGTGTACTATACCTTTATTTGTAATGTAAAGTCACTTCCAAATAACACTTTTTGCATTTGTCTGTCTTGACGTGTATAAAGTAAAAGTGAATGAGTGAGACCATCTATTGTCCCAAAAAACAAGTAAAAACAGTGGATGTTACTTATTTGAGCACTTAAACTCTGAAACTGAGCACTGCTGGAGGAAAAGCAAGTTTATATTATTCATAACCTTTTCTGACCGCCACCAAACTCACCTCTACAATCACACAAATTCATACACCTGAGCTGTGGCACTGGATGCAAGGTGGGTTAAGTGTCTGGGACAGTATGAACTGGAGAGAGTGGGACTCAAACTGCCAACCTTACAATTATAGGACAAACGCTCTACCAACTGAGCCACTGTGCCCCATCAATTATAAAATCCCTTATAATAGCAGTACATGGGATCATAAAGTCTACTAATGGGGTTTAAACCATTTTCCCTAGAAACCATTTTTCCTTTCACTAGAAGAAAACAATATCAGATACAGTATTTTTAAACATCTGTCCATGTTTTGTACAGTTCATGCAGAAAACATCAATCAAACTAATCAAATATACTTTATTGTCTCAAAGGGAAATTTTGTCTAGGGCACAGTGCTGAGTAGCTGCAGAACAAACAGAACAAAACAGACAACACACATTCATAAGAGTCTAATTATCACATCACACATTTTGTAAAGGTAACAGTGTCTCATTACTATCTGCTCTTAATCTCATTGTCTGGATGTAAGTCACAGCTGGAGCTTTAAAATGTTCATGGATTTGACCTTTTCATTTTCACTGTAGCCTGCTGGCATTTAAGGCTTTAGCGTTTCATTAAAGAGTGGATGTGATAGTCGGTGAAGAGACAGAGAGTGGAAAACACAGCTCAAAGGTCAAGTGAGGGATTTAAGTCGAGCTGATGGGACGGGGGCGAGAAACCTGTTGAGTCGAGGTGTGCCTCTGTGGCTTTTAAAGGAGAAACGTCAAGGTTCACGTAAAAATAGTTCTGGAAAGGTGTTGAAAATGGAAGAGATTTAAATGCCAACAAAAAAAAGAGAGACAGACTGCAAAAGCTCAGATTGTTCTCGATTGTGCTCAGTTTGGGTAGGAACAGGAAGTAGTGGATTTGGTTTGTATGGAGCTATAAAGTATGTATGTATAGCGTTTGGTGTTGATTTATTGCCTATTTTTTGTATATTGTTCATGTCATTTTGTTCCTATTTATAAATATTGTATCCTTTTTTAACATCAGTGTCATACTGTTAGGTTTTCAGATTTGATTAAACTCACTCACTAAAATATGTGATCAAAATTGAAAATCCCAAAAATATTGGAAACCCAAAACCTTGCTTCTTAATAGCAACAGGAACTTGTGCATGCAACAAGTGATTCAATTAGACATAAAGAATAATACTTTTCATTTGCTCAAGAAATTATTTACAGTCATCTCTCATAATGACCCATTGCCATAAAACATAATATTTGGTACTGACCAGACTCTAGGGTGAGCCAACAAGAACTATCCATTACAGTGTGACTCATTTATGTCCACTGATTTTTACATTTTTTTATTTACCTGTCAATACTTTTAAGTCTGATAGGATTAAGAGTTTACTCAAGAGAAGCACTATTTCCAACAGAGTTAATGCTGAGCAGATGAAGCAAATGAATAGAAGGTCATGTAGCGCCCTCTGGTGGATACGAGGACATATTCAAGCTGTTATAACTTTCACAAGAAAGAAAACACAACCGCTAATAAAATAATTTACACATTATAATACATGCTGAAATATCATATACGGTCCTTCAGCCTTTGACTTGAAGATAACTTAATGTGAGAGGTTTTCCTGGCAGACGGGGAGCTCACGCCCTTGTGCTGTCCTCTGAGACTGGGGCAGGCCTCGCTCTTATCAGCAGCAGAAGAGGATGCTGGGAGATCTGGCAGCTGACTCAGTGAGGTGGTGGAGGGTAAATGAGATGAGCAGGAAGGTGTAAATGAGATGAGAAGTGGATCGGTTTTCATTCATAATTCCTCATTGTACCAGCCTTCCATTCACTGTGAGTGTTCAGAGAGTGGAGACATTGGGAGATCTGGCAGCTGACCAGGTGAGCAGAGGTAAATGAGATGAGAGAGGTGGATGGGTTTTTTCATTCATAATTCATTCATTGTGCCAGCCTTCCATTCACTCTTGAGTGTTTAGAAGGTGGAGACATTAAAAAAAACAGGGGGAACTATAGGAAAGCTGTGATTTTATGGAGACTTTCTGCTTGGGATTCCCATTCATCCAGGTCATAGTGTATTAGAGACATAGATCTCATGTGAAATCTTCTACATCTCCTTTAAAACTTACTGCAGCTACTACATTAATAATCCTCTTTTCCATTTGTAAAGCTGTGTCTAACTTTGTTTCCCTTGTCACACAATTGTGGGTTTTCTAAAGGGCAACCACTCAATGAGAGAAGCTAAATATGTCACAGGCTACAACAGCATCAGGCAGCATGTTGTTATAGAAGGAGACTAGGTTATTAAGGAACATACTTGTATAAGACAACAGGAGCTTGAGGTAAATATCATTACTGTTTTTTAAGGATTTGTCCCAGCAAGCACATGAGCTGTACTCACCCCTCCTCGGGCAGAAGGTCATGCAGCCTCAAAGCCAGAACAACAAGTCTAAAACAAAGCTTCTTCCCAGAGACTGTGAGACAGAAGACCTTTTCCATGTTGCTCCTGCTGGATCTGAGTAACACATTAGGTTTACTTATGTCTTTTGAATAAGAAAAGACAACAGGTTACAATGCAAATAATGTCCTTTAGGTTAAGTAATGTTATACAATTTAGATTCCGTCAGCAATGTCTCAATTGTTCTCGACGATTTCTACGTCAGATATTTATTTGATTTTCTTTCTCACACTGTGCGACCTCCAATGACCTTCAATTTAAAACCACAGCAGGTGATTTCGACAAAGACAAATTGTTTGTCACCGATAAGATAATGACATCTTTGGCGGTTTCTTCAAAACTCTGTAATCAGATCAAAACATGCCTTTGTCACTGTTCACTTTCTTCTCTCGTGTTTGTTTCGTGGATGTGAGTCCAGACGGATGGACAGATGGACGTCCAGCGACATTGTGTCTGAACCACACTGTCCTTTTAAACTGCTCTGACTCTGCCGGGCTTTGTGCCGCCTCAGGCTTCATCTGTCACAGGTTGTGCTGACCGTCGAGGAGCTTGTCACCTTTGCAACATTATCACCTGAACCCTTCAACGTGCAAAGGTTTGGACAGTCGTTTATCAGCCTCTTATTGCTCCAGACACAACTCAGCAGAGGCTTGGGTTTTGGGAAGTTTGTAGCTCCAGAAGACAAAATAAAGACAAAACATTTTTTATTTTTTTTTATTTTGTGTTAATTAACTTTATTCTTGTTGAACAGCTCACTCCAGTTTAAAATGTCATTATAAGAATCAGTACTTTTATTGGCGCTAAAGTAAAAGAATAAAGCAGAATAAATATAAGCAAATAAAATGCAAATGCACCGTAATGAAATAAAACATTGTAGAGACACTGAACACAGTTGTTCACAATTGCCTCAAGATAACACTGCATTTGTCTTTGTTTGAAAAATAGACTTTAAATCGCCATTAAACTTAGTGGAAAAACCAGAGAACAGAATATTAGAACAGCCCAGTCCCTCAATATTTGTAAGTCTTCTCTAAAAACCCATTTGTTTGCACAGGCCTTTAAAATGATTTGAGCTGTACTTTGAACTTTGATCTATTTCATAAAATTAGGTTTTATTAAAGGATCTATTTATTTGTGCTTTTAGTGCTTTTTACTTTCACTTACTGAGCCTGTAAAGCACTTTGGGCAGCAACAGTTGTTCTAAATGTGTTATATAAATAAAGTTGACCTTGATCTTTGTGATGTATTATGTTTTCACAAAATGATCTGATTACATATTTCACTGTATTTGTGTTTTTTCCTGAGAGTATGATGCTATGAGTCCCCTGTTTAGTTTTTTCTGAACCTGACAAAAGCCTCAACGCAGCTTATGGGGCTTTTTCGCAGCAGCGGGAGCCGAGCAGCAGGACTACGCTTTGAGGACCAAACAAAGAGCATCGATCGAGCCGGACTCGAGTGGGATCAATGACGATGGCATTTACTGTGAAAACCATCCACTGAATCTGACACTGTGGTTTGTGTATTATCCTCGTCGTGTAAAGCAGAGAAAATACCACGTCTGACGTTTGAGAAGCTGCTTCTGGGAGAACTATACACACAAGAGGAAATGTTTTATATGCTTCTGATTCCAGCTGGCCCTTAAAGTTGTTCCTGTGGAGTAAAACGACATGGAACAAGCAGAGACATGTCATAACTTTGGATAGTTACTTTATTTTGTCAGCTCCTCCCAGTTTGGAGAAGTAGACAGGAGCAATGCCACAGAAACCAAGTGCTGTAATATATAAAATGGTCCCGATTTTGGTTCAAATGGCAACAATGAGCTGCCTTATTCTGTTCAGGAGATGTGGATTGAGAAATAGAACAAAGAGCAACAAAATAAAGGGAAAAAATGTATATATTGTAATAATAATAGTTAGTTTTCTCCTAACTGGTGTGTTAATGCGCTGTATTCTGTTAAACGTTACCCAGTCTGAAGTGGTTTATAAGATCCAAATGCTCAAAGAGACAAAGACGTTTGAGCCTTCTTTAGCTTGATGTTTAGCCCAAATGTGTAATATGCAATGTTTACTTGGTTTCTGCTAATTTAGTCATTCAATAGTTTAGACCCACATTTACAATATGTTAGAAACAGTTACAAGTTTGAAGAATGACTTTATAACAGAAATACTGGGCCTGTATCTACGTCATCGTCACAAATAAAGTCATACTTTCCTATTTTTGTGAGGACAGCTGGCCCACTAAACAAACACAATACTGTCCAGTCCTGTTCTCTCGTTGTCCTCCCACACAGCTGTAAAATGACGCTCCTCTCTCGTACGCTCACCGGGGGCTATAAATAGTCCCCTGCGTGTTTGTCTATCCATGCAGATACCTTTCCTCTCATTGTCAGCTCCTTCCCTCGTCTTAGCTCCTCCCTTGCAGCCTGAATACTAATAACCCACCATCCCGCCGTCTTTTTCTTTTTTTCCTTTTCTTTTTTACCCGAATCTCAAATTCCACCCAAATGTACTCGTCTCGTCCTCCTCCTCCTCTTTCAGCATGACTCATAGACTTTTTTAACCTCCTTTTCTCCATCCTTCCAGCTCCGCACTCTCTTGGAACGAGTTTTATTTAAGTCATATCTTATTCTGGTTTTCAGATGTAATTATTGTTGCTTTTTGAAGTTCACAATGTTTGCTTTTATCAGAGCAAAAAGAGTTGTAAAATCCACAAGTCTAGTCTTAGGCCTGAGATACACTCAGACATGGCGTCTTTGCTGTTCATGTTTACAGACTTGTCCACGTAGCCTCGTACAAAGTCTTTTACTTACCCCATAAGGCACAACACTGGTCGGCAATGTATGACACTAAAATACTGCTTAGAGCTGTCACTGATCAATCGTATACATTGCAATTTTCATTGATCTATTTTGTGACTATCATTGTGCCATGCCATATCATACAGACTACACTTTAACCTGCTCTATCAGCCTAAAATTTACTTTGAATTACTTTAAAATACATCAACAGAACCGCATATCACTGCTCGCGCACGTATCATGTTAACTTTTGCAGCTCTGCAACACGGACGTGTCAATTCTACGCATGGATACAGTCTCTGTGATGTTATGAGCTTGCATACTAATACCCAGCAAGTATTTCTCTGGCTCTATTTTGTCTTTGAAACAGCACCACCTGAGTGACTCCATGTCACCTTTAAACCCAGAGGTCAACACAAAGACATTCACTTCAGGACAACAACAACAACAACAACAACAGCAGCAGTTTATGTGTTTGCCTCCTGCCTGTGGCTCGCTGTGCCGTGAAGTGCTAAAACACATATGAGTCACAATGTTTGGGGATCAGCAGAGCGTTTTTCACCAGCGCCTGCCTCTTTAACACCAGGTACAGCAGCTGCCAGTGCCTTTCCTCTCAACACTACACTTAGTGGTACGTGTGAAGCCTGCAGTAGAGTTCTAAAGTAAAACTAATGAAAGAGCCAAACCATGGAGCCTGGTCAAACAAAGAAGAGATCCCATTCTCTTTTCTTTATTTTGATTAATGCATAATCAACATAAAAAAGACTAAAAGGAATAAAAAAGAAGCGAATTGTGAGAATTACTTTCTGCATAGTGGGACCTGTGAACGTCTAAAATACTAATTGGTGATAGTTTCTGTGCAAAGCAGAGAGCGGCTCGTTGGAAGGCAGTTTGGAGATGCTTCGGTTTCTGTCTGTCGGCTCAGGCTGAAGCCCGAGAAGCTGACGGCAGAGCTCAGTAATGAATACCAACCTGTCCTCGCTCACTGCAGCCCAGTGGAGAGCTGCTGCATTTATTAGGAGCTGTTTTTAGATTCACTGTTTACTATGTCACACTGTTATGATGAGAGGAAGCACTGGAGAAAAGAAATGGATGGATATCAGTGTCAGGGTTCTTCAGAGTTTCTTTTTGTTTTGTGTTTTGCAAAATGTCCATTAGATCTCAGTGACGCTAGAAACACTTGTAGCCAATATTATAGAAAAAAAAACAAATTGAGCAAATGGAAAAGTGGTGGTGTAGTTGCCAGGACGACAATGACAATTAATACACTCTGAAGCCTCAATATGAGCGTATACATCTGCACAAGCTTCTGAAGAACAAAAGTATAGTATTTTGCCCTTGTTGTTCTACTTGCTGAGCGTTGCCAGGAGCCAATAGCTGTCTTGGCTTTTCACTTAGAGGCAAGATTATCATATTTAGTGAAAATGGACTATAGGTATTCCTTTAGCCTTAATGAATAGACCCTTGTACTCAACATAACGTGTTTGCCCTTGACTTCCTCGGTGTTTGGGATTCAAAGGGTATAATTACAAGTTGGGGTTTGTTCCTCGTGTGTTGGATGTTTTTAAATAACGTGTGAAACTGCAGCGGCTGAAGATTAATCGAGTGTAGAGTTCAGAGCGTGCAGTCCCTCTCTGATACAGTTCGAGTTAATAGAGTCTGAGTGTCGTCCTTTTCCAGACTCCGCAGCCGAATCGTACTGAGTTTTCATATTCACAGATGTCCGTTTGGAGCATGATATACATAATGCTGGGCTGATATTACTCGTTATATTTTACTTTAGTGGAATAAACTCCATGTCCTCCACAGATGAATATAAATATTACATGATGAGTTGATTACGGAGCAGTGAGAGCGGTGCACGTGAAGTAAAAGCACGTCGGCAGTGATTACAGAGAGAATTATTTCAGCTGACGTCAAAGCAGCACAAATTATAAAAGACCAAAGTGAGTCTGCAGAATCATGACTGGGGAATGAAGCCAGGGCGAAAACTGGACTAAACCCAGAAGTGAACCAAATAATAAACCTGGGGTTAAATCAGGAATAAACCTTAGACTGAACTGGGACTAAAATCTGAAAAGAGCTAACCCTTAACCAAAATGAAACCTGAACAAGACCTGGAATAATCCTTGTACTAAACCCAAACGTTAACCTGTGATTACACATAAGCCTTGTTTCTCCTGGAGCAGTAAATGGTAAAGGTAAGTCACCACAAGCATAAGTCTGAAGCATTTCCAAAAAGCTTATACCGTTCAGTTTTGGGGACGTTTTAGCCCCTGGTCCTAAGTGTTCTGTCTGTTGATTGGACAATGGATGATCCTCACTCAAAAGAAAACAAGAAGCAAAAGGAAAGACATAAAATGGAAATGTATTCCAACAGAAAATGTGCTAAATCTAATTTTCTTTCTGAAAACAAAGCCAGCGTTTATTAGCAACATCAGTTTCTGGTTTAATTCAGAGTCAGAGTCATGCAGCTCTTGCTTTGTGAATGAAAACATTTATTATCTAAATTTCATTAAACGCAAGCAAACATTTAAATGTGAGTCCCTAAAATGTAGAAAATTTGAGCAGCTCTACGTATAGCTTATAATAGTATTTATCTTTGTTGCAACAATTTCCTTGTATTGTGCAAACCTTTTCCCTTTACCTGGTATTAAACCTGATTCTGAACAACTTTTCTTGCACATCTCTGACAACTCTGTTTCTGCAGCAAACGTCTCTCTCTGGACACAGCTCAGAGGAAACATGAGAAACTCACCCAAACTGTGTCCACCCATACAACTCAAGAAACAAGACTTTTTGAGGTCATAGATAGGATTACAGAGGGAAAAAGGAACATAAAGGGACTAAACACGACTTGAACAAGGACTTTTAACAGGCACTTATCTGCCCTCTTTTTCAGGATTTTCCAGATTCTTTAGTCCTTTTTTTAGGTCTATTTGCAAAAATAAGAAAGCTGAATGTATTGAAAGGATTTACTGTAAGTTGATGAGATGAAGACAGAGTGGTCGGTGGAGAGACAGAGTGCGCGCACTGAGGAGAGAGACAGAGGGAAGGGCGGGGATGACAGCCTGACTCTCTCCGCTCGGATCCTCCGCTCACATTCACCGTCACAGTCTCTCTCACAGCGCGGAGCAGCGAGCAGCGGCTGCAGGACGCACTCACGGCACCGGGAGAAGGGTCGGAGGAGGCGAGGAGGCTCAGAAATATGCGCCGACGGATGGATTGTATTTCCTTTGAGCTGAACCAGCCTCTGTGAGAGACGACATGGGCTGCATAGGATCCCGGACCATCAGTAAGGCTTTGCATCACCTGCCATGTGCTCACTCCTCAGACACATACATACACGGTGGCCCTTGTGGCTCGCCGTACAATGCCGCAAACTCACGCTTTAATCGCTCGTAATGTCAGAATGTGACTCAGGTTTGTTTGTTGGATGCATGGGCTGTGTGTGGATAAGGACTGACTGATGGTGCGTAACCATTTGAGTTGACTTTTGGGTAACACTGTCGGCAGCAGGAGCGGAAGGAGAGAGCAGAAAAGACCCACGCCTTCCTTGACTTAAAACCTAAGGTCATCGGTCTGTGAGAAATCTCTATTCCCTCCATCTTCTCCTCCTGTGTCTGTCTCCTGTGCGTCACGCAGCGACGTAATAAATTGAAGATGCGGACACCGGCTTCACACTTTGCATTATCATAATACACTGTACACGGCTGGACACGGGGTTTTAGAAAGACCTTGGGCCAAAAGAACGAGCGTGCTCAGGGGTCTGGCTGTATGACACTTTGGATAACATATAATCCAAAAATGTGCGCATAAAAGACGTTTAGGGGACATAAATTGGATCATAACAGGAAATTAGCACAGGACAGGAATTAGACAATCTGCATAGAACAGGGACAAAACAACTTAATACAGAGAACATGCTTAAATCAACTCTTAATTAGACAAAATACCAAGTTGTTTCAGCCGTGCAGTCAGTTTAATCTGACAGAATGAACTCACATCCACATATTTCTACAGCTTAGACAGAGGCCTATATAGTTATATGGTTCTGCTTATTTACAAATGAATAACTGTCTTTTAGAGATCCACCAGATTCTGTTTCTACTGTGGTCCACAAATGACCCTCACACTTTTTTATGTCTTTAAGCTCCTCCTTTTCACTGTAGTCTTCTGTGATTGGTCAGCGGTCCCACTTGGCTGGGGCCCTTTACACAGATTTGCAGTAGGTTGTTTTTCTGGAGAGTTGTAGTACCTAGCTACAACTATAGTCCACTTTCTCTGGAGGATAACTGCTGAAATGTCCCTCGGTTGGCGTCACTCATAACTCTGATCTGCAGCAGGGGCGGAGTCTGCGCTCTGAGCACTTCACTGAGTCTTATTCTTATTAGACTGTTTCTATAAATTATACGATGCTCGGGTTTCTGTTTGCAAACTATGTCCAGATGCTTTCTTTTTTCTTTTTCTTTTTTTTTTTTACCTTTTTAGCATTGACTTGTGTTAAAAAAAGATTAAAAAAGGTTACATGTTATAGTCAGTGGCCTCTAGTGAACATCAGCAGCACATTTTAATCCAGAGAAGACATTCAGATACTTTAAAAAAAGGGTGTAATCACAAAATCATGCAGAATATTGTTACTAGAGAGTAGTTTCAGACACAGCCCTTGACTTCTCTTTCTCAAAATGGACTCCGCACACCCACCTTTCATCTGAATTCACAAAGTGCTTGTTCTGGGCTGGTGCTAGAGACGAATCATCGTAAATCTTTAAAACCTGCTCGGATTTTCCTCTACTTTTCTTTTTTCTTTACAGAATGAATCTTAATAATCTTCATGTGCAGAGTTTGGACTGCAAACGCACATTAGCAGCTGAATTCATAGTTCTTGTCGTCGAATCATTAAACGAGTGCCTCTGAAGGAAGTCCTAGCATTTGTCATTAACAGACAAACAGTCCTGGACGTAAAAGCAGTCTGAGGTCACTGGTGTCTAGACAGTTTACCTCAATATTTCTTTTATTTCTTTATTAGTAAATATAACCTCAGGACTGTTTTTATTTTAGATTAATAGAGGCAACAACATTTGACATAACTTTAAAATAAATTCTACTCCAAAGCGACTCCCAAACAGCATATATTTACAAATATACTATCCTTCTTTGTCTATTAATGTTTTTTTTTACGTTGCAGAAGAGGTTTTGGAGGAAACTGGTTGTCTTTTTTCTTTCAAATTCAAGTCAGTGTAAGGTTTTTTTCTTTTACAATGCTTTAACAAATGCATATCTGGGTTATATGCCGGCTATCATTATCCAGTTTTTCCCTCATAAAGACATAAAGGCAGAATATGTTTTGTTTTGTCACTATCTTCCACTATCTTCAATCTTAAAACAGTAACCACACCACAGAAGTCTTTGAGCAGTAAATAATCTGCATGTTTGTCATTGATGGATTGACTCTAAAAAAGTCTTGGCTTTGCATTTTTGTATGTGTGCCATCTTTATAATGAACACTGGACTTTTACTCATGGCGTCATAGACATAAGTGGCTAAATAAACTTAGAAAAACCTCAAGTGTCAGTCCTGCTACAGTCTTCAGTACAACAGCCTGTCAGCAAAAAAACACTCTTCAATTAACACAGTCTCTGAAAATGTGACTCAGTGTAACATCCACTCAAATATAAAAGTAAGAGAGTGCTTTCAGGTAAAGTCTCTTTACTTGAGGAGAAAATAACACAGTCACAACAGGAGAGGAAGTGACTCGTCGCCGTTATGAGTCAGACCTGAACTGCATTGACTCAAGGCTTAATCCAGTTCAGTCACATTATGTCACATACAATGGACTTTCACCTCGACATAAAGGCTACAGACTGTGGGATTATGATCTTTGTGTCTGAGTGGACGTGTTTGGTTTGTAGTTTATGCAATGGTTGGTCGTGTAAAGCAAATTTGTACTTCTTTATTGTGAAAAAAATCTGGATTTAAATGGTACGATTTCCTGTTTGTACACTTTGAAAAGCTTCAGAAACATTTAAGCATCCTTTTTTTTCTTTCTCTTAGAACAGTGTGCTCTGATTGGGACAGATGTCTTCTGTCATTTCTTAGCAAGGATTGTGTCCAAGTCTTTCTTTTTTATTGAGATGTTGACTTTCCAAATTGTCCTGAGCAGTTGCTATTGTTGGCTCAACTCTCTGTCTGGATGCAGTATGAGTTTTGTGCTCACGTTCTAGAAAGTGCTAGTTTTTTTCTTTGGTGTAAAAACACTTTAACAAAGAGTATGTGTTTAACCTCCGTATTATTTATTTTAAAAAGAAGATATCATTTGGGCCTTCTAAGGATTTTAATAGATGAGGATGTTCAGGGTCTTTAGCCAATCACATGCTCGCTCCTGAATTTGGGACGCTCCCATTGGTCGACATCACTGGTCTAAAAGGAAGTAATTACCCTAATCCCTCTAACCCGATCAAACAGAGAAAGTGGTTATTCTGGTGGTGGATATGTGTTTTTTCAGCAGAACAGAGCAAAAAAAAAAAGAAAATCATAAACAGGAAAGATCCCTAGGCGGCTGTTGGGGGTGAGACTGGGATGAACAGTGATATCCAGTAGTGACACTTTAAAGTCCCTATTTAAGTTTCAACTGCATTATTCTGCCTTTTTTGTGCTTTTTTTCCTAAACTACCTTGGTGTAGGTAGTTAAATATTTTTTTTATATATATGCACCATTACTAGCCCCCTTCAGCAGTTCATTCTTCTAACCAATCTGAAATGTACCCATTTCAAACAAAACAGTTTTTGTGATCGCAAATGAGAAAAACAAATAACTGGTTTGAAATCTGGGACTTGCCGTCAAACATCTTTCTGTTATTTCTTTACCTCACCATGTAACAGGAAGGAAGGAAGGAAACTGTCCATGTTCTTTAGAAAAACCTTCTGGCTTTCTTCTTGAGGAAAAATCCATCTGACTGTGGCTTTAGGACTTTGATATTTACTTCTAAAAATAAGAGACAGTGGGGAAGACCATTGGAGACATCTAAAACACACAGTTACACATCATGTTTGCTTTTATATATTTGCTTTTCTCCATGGCTATACCCCAGTCCTCACTCAGTTCAGGCACAGCTCAGCGTCTCCTGTTTGTGCCTCATCTCTTCAGACGCTGTGTCATGTCTTCACTGTTTTTCCTCAGACGTCATTTTAACGAGGCACACAAAGCAGATCCCATCCTTCTGTCTCTTCATTGCTCCATCAAACCCTCATCAGCCGCTTTATGAAGACAAACTGAACAGAACTGAAATAAACCCGGGCAGAAAACAGAGGGAAATGTAACCTTTGTGTGTCATTGAGCCTAGCGGGCGGTCAACGAGGGACGGGGAAGAACGCTGTGTTTTTGAGCAGAGATGGGACACTGTGAAGGTTGAGAATCACGTTGGGGGTGTGTCCTATGACTGCAGGCTGATTTTAAAAATGGGTATACTAACAACTGCTCTGGATTAATGTCATAGTATTACATGAGGCAAGGATTCACAGTTTTAATGTAAATAAATTTAGTCAATCAGATGGAGCCTGGTAAAAATGCTACTATGCTAAAGGCTAAAGGCTTATAATGACATTTAAGTGCACAGTACCAGTCCAATTTCATGCAAAATAAAATTAGAATAAGGTATTGTATAGGTATAAGAGTTTTCTGTTTAACATCATATCAAGACTAAGGCCTTTGCTGCACACACATTGTATTTGTGTTTGTGCTGTACGTGTGACAGAGTTGACAATAAAGTAGACCTTGACTTTGATTTTTATTAGTGTGCTTTTTTTTCTTTTGCCTGTCATCCGCTCAAAACAGATATTTTTTAAAAATAAGATTTTTTTCAAAGGCTGGTTGAGAGACGCTTGACAGACTAATCTGAGCTGCACTGATGGTTGTATTTGTTTATGCACATTGTTGTTTTGTGTAAGTGAGTGTATGCGTATCCACGGTAACAACATAAACAGTAATGGCAGCCATATAGTGGACTTATAGTGATTTTGTGAGCTGTTTTCATCACTTTCCATCACAATAACAATGAAAAGACAGTTAACTGTTTATAAATGTATGTGTACATGTTCTGGGCATTAGCCTTAATCCAGTCTTAGTTGCATTTTTGCAGCTGTAAACACGTTAATCTCACAGAAAAATACCTTGAAGGAAGAAAGAGCAGGAAAGACATATTTAATAAACTTGAAAAATGAAGCAAGACGGTTGTTTCTGTTGAACAGGGCAAGTTTGAAACTGATAATAATAATGAGCATTTATTTTGAGAAATACATGAACGTAAATGTGACCAAAGTAAAAAGAAAGTAATCATTAAATATTGTTTTCTTGAATGTTACATCTTGATACTGCTCCCATTGTTAGAATATTTCCTTAACCCAAAAACTAAGTGAATGATTAAACATAGCCAAGAACTCACCCACAGCAGAAAGACAATAACTACATACATACTTTTCTTAATCCTTTAATATAGCAGCTCATATTGTCGTATCAATCCTGTATTAATCCTGTGTACGGGATATTGAAGTTTTTCCAAATATGGTCCAGCTCCAGTCTGTGGCCGTCTCTCTCTCCATTATTTGCGATGTCAGAAGTAGATCAAAGCACATTATGCGGCAGAGCGCTGGCCGCACTGTCTCCCTCCAGATGATATTCTCTTTTTAGGAAATGCTTTCAGATGCTTTGAGGAGTGAGCTCAGGCTGCAGCGGGGAGAGACAGAGACACAAAAATCCACCTGCAGCTCAGACTCACATACGAGGTCAAGTATTACTGTGCATTTTTGGGATAATTTTATAGTTTGTGTTGTGGCTCTTGAAAGCAGTCAGCCTAGAGGACTTTCTCACAGACTGTATAAAAGGAAGTTACTCAGGGAAAAAAGTCCCCAAATGAGAAAAGCATTGGACTGTGATCCATGTGACTGGTTTGACTTCTTCAGCAGATTTGGAGAGGGCTATAATACTTTATTTGGTTTTGTTTCTGGCTCATAACACTGGCTTTAATTTTAGAATGGTCTGCTATTAAACAGCTTGGTGCATGAAAAGAGAACAAAAAAACAATTTACTAAAGGGCAGTCTGTTTCCTTATGGATTGGTTTTGAAACTCTTAAACCAATGCCAAATCAATTTACCATTTAATTTATTTTTTAAACTTTAAATCAAGCCATGACCTTTGTGTGACCTTTGTGTGTCAGACCAGAACAGCGTTTGACCAGAGATGTGACACTATGTGATTGTGTTTGTCTCAGAAGTGGGTGTGTCCTATGACTGCAGTGCCTTTCAAGAAACATCCATCAAATTTCCCAGTTGTAATGTAAATTGTGTTGATGTGACGTGTCCTGGCTAAATGAGAGATTATAGTGTGCCCCAAAACTCGCTGATACAAAGTGGAGAATCCATCAAACCACATGCACACTCTCTTAAAAGGGTTTAGTTTCCATGTTTTATGTCAGGATTAAGATAAACATCAAAATGAATGAGAAACGGTGTTGCTACATGTACTATTACTTCCTATCACAGAGCTCTACACATGTATTATCCAAATCCAGTGATGTATTTATGAGTTAATTTCTGTCTCAGTCAGACGGGGCTTCTCTGTGTCGAGTTTGCATGTTCTTCCCCGATGACATGAAAGAAAAACGTGATTTAGTCTCCAGTTAATCACCAATTACCAATCGCCCCGTGAGCTGCTACCCATTACTACACTGGACTTAAAACGTATCTACAGGTTAATTATCTCCTGATTCTTGTAGCTATGAATGTGTTAAAAGAGGAAAAGTAGAAAGTCATTGTCCTATAAATGTTAGAAATGTTTGTTGTTGTCCTTAGTAATGAATATGGAAAGTATTAACATGGAAATTATATAAAAGAGGAGGAAATGTGGCTAAAAATAATTGAAGTCTACAGATAACTCAAGGTTCTGTTTAAAGAGACAGTGACAGTGAAAATAAGGTCAAACAATCTTCACTGTGCTCTACATTTAGTCTTCATCGATAAGAAGTTGTTATGGCTGAATTTCTGACTAAATTTGGTTTAGTACAATGTCTTATTGCTCTTGTTGGTTGGTTATAAAATTCATTTATGAGAAACAGGCTTATCATCATCAACATAATCAAGTCTTTTATCATTCACTCATTTGGAAAAGACGATAAATGTTCATTTATCACCCACTACACCTAGACCTGACATAAACTAAAACCATCTGCACTGTCAGAGTCTATGGAGTAAACTGTGACGCAGAGAAGTGTGACAGGCCTCGTTTAAACCAGTGCCAGCGTCAGGACAGATCCCGGTCCTCGTCCTAAAAGCCAACTTAACCCCAGTCGAGCGTCTCTAACTGTGTTCCTTGTGCCTAATGTCTACCCTTATATTAGGACCGAGCAGAGCGGCTGAGGCTAAAAATAGATGCGGGGTAAAAGCGGGAGGTCAATGAGGAAGCGAGGGAGGGAAATGTTACAGTAAATATGGGTCAATGGTTCTCTCTCTCGCTTTGGTTTGTCTTGGAATAAAGAAATGTGAAATCAAACCCAGAGAGTCTCGGTGTAGAGTCGGAGCATTAGGGTTTCCCTGCACTGCATTGTCTCTGTCATTTATTTGATTTCTGTGGAGAGCCATTTATCTAAAAACATCAGCGCCTGCAATTATCCTCAATTATTCAGTGGCTCCAGAGTCTCTGATGGTCAGTTTGTCTGCTCTGATGCAGGCCAGGGCATCATAACCCTGAAAGAACTAGAGATTAATCATTTATAATGCAGTGAGTAGTCTTTGCAGATGACTATTGATGGAAACAGTACTGAAAATGTGTACTCATGTAAAACTACTGTAATAAAGCCACAGTAAAACTTAAGTATTAGATTAACTGAACATCAGTGTAAATAAGAAGCTCCAACTGGTTTAAATCTGAGTCAAATCCAGACCCAATGGCCTTTTGACGTCTGTTTGAAAAAGTTCAACTGAGTCTCTATTTACTATTATATAAATTAATGTTAAATACTGAGACTTTACAAACACTATATTTGATCAGGTACACAGACTAAACTAGAACATGAGTAAGAGTCTAACTTGTCGTGCTTGGTACAGTTCAAACAGACTCTGGTGCAGTTGCTCTGTTAATGTGGTTCACTTGGATAAATGTGAATGCTCCAGACGAACCTCAGTGCACCAAACATACGCCGAGACCCCTTCAAAACCAGAGGTGTAAAGAGGACCTGAAAGCCATACTTGAGTAAAAGTACAGATACCTTTCTTTAAAAATGACTCCACTACAAGTTACAAGTCACCAATTTAAATACGACTTGAGTAAAAGTCTTAAAGTATCCCATTTTAAAAGTACTTAAGTATTTTACTTTGAATGTTGGCTCAAAGATGCACTAGACCTCAACACAAAGCGATATTGTAGGTCAGTTAAAAAGAAGACAGTTTATTTATGAGGTTTTACTTCCTAATATAGAAAAGAAATTGAACACCTCAATATTTCGACACGGCAGAACAAAAACACAGATTAAACAAGTCTGTCCAAGTCAAACGCAAGTGCTCAAAAAAGACATAAGTAAAACATAAAAAAAGGTAAAATGGACAAACAAAAACAAAATAAAAAAAGTCGAATCAGGGCTGGCACTCAGGGGCGCAACTACCCAGTGCTAGAGGGCTATGCAGCAACAATTTTGGCCAGTTCTCAGCCCAATACTAGTAACAATGTGGGGGGGGGGGGTCAAAATTGATGCTGCATACCCCTCCAGCACTGGGTAGTTGCGCCCCTGAGACCTTTGGACCTTGACTGGTGGAACAACTTTATGGGAGTTTTTATAAATGTCCTAAGTCTTTATGCAAGTTTGTGCGTTCATAAAAGAATCATTAATCTACTTTTCCCCTTCAGTGCTTAGTTTGTCCTCTGTGGGCTGTTGTAGGAACAAGAAATGGGGTAATGGCTTTTTCTGCTTGGTTCGATGAATCTTTAAACTACAACATTTTACCCAATGGACATTTTGTGCAATGAACTTAGACATAATCTTCTTGCATTTAACATTTTGCCCATATATACTGTAAGTATGAGCTTTTTTAATTTGGCTGTAAGTTAAGTAGATGCCATAAACTTTGGATAAGATTGGCGTTGTATTTCTTAACGCATTTAAAGCTCCATACAGCCCAGTGGAAGGAGCCTTGGTTCTGTTCTTGTTGCTACAGCTGCTCAAAAAGGACAAACTGAGCACTACTGGAGAAGTACGCTCATGTTTCTTTGTTTTAGCACACAATCTTGTGTATAGACAGTCCCTACAGTGCTTTCACAGCTGTTTATTTAATCTTTTTACCCCTAAATCTTAAACAGCTGTTTATTTTGTTTAAAGATAATCATATTGACCTCTATTTATTGCAGTGGAAAAAGTCTGGACTGAGAACTTGGAGGTTTTGTGGCAAGATTTCAGGGTGAAACAGAAATATATATATATTTTTTTCAAACTGCTAAACCATAGACTGTGAGCATGTGCTTCAACAAGACTGTAATTTTCTCATTCAATATTTGACATGAAGATGGGCTCCACTGTGGGAAGCTTTTTCAATCCGTTCTCACCGCCGTCGTGACCTATATTCTGTCGTACTTCGCTGTAGTGAGTTTACGCTTCTGTCCTCTGGGTAAACCAATGAGGGTGACATTGAGATGGACTTGACTTAAAGGCCATCACAAACATCAATGTAAACTGTATATATTATGCTTTAAACAGAGGATTATGGGTCGTCTTTAATAAATCAGCTCCAATAATCTGTTAAACATGTCTTGTTCTACAGTTTGTTACCTCAGATGGGTAAGTTCTTTAACCGAGACACTCTTGACCCTGAAAAAGCAGTATAATAAAAGTATAATGTGACTAAAGGTAAGCACTTTAGATGAAAATAAATTAAATAAATTAGTCTATGTAGAAAGTCACATTTCCTTAAAATATGAGACAATATTTATAGGGAAATTTTCATCAAGTGAGAGAAGGTTATATAGAAAAGTCTAATTTTAAATACATTTTAATAGACCTAAGGAAAAATAAGGGATGGTTGCTGTTTGTTGTTTCCTGTGATTACTTAGATAACTGATTAAAGAAATATGATTGTGTAGTGTGTGTAAATGTATCTTAAACATAGGAAAATAAACATTAACATTCATCTCTGAATAAACAACATATGGATTGTTGGTCTTTTTCTCTGTAGTGTCCTGTGTAGCTCATATTGGTCAGTGCTGTCTTTTGAGATGAATCGATCCCAGGGTTGTCTTCGTTACGTTTGCTGTAACAAAGCCTGCTATTGTGTTTCTTCTTTCTGTTCTTATACGTGTGTTTGTGAAGCCGGTATTATCTGACTCAGCACTCGACAAAGGCAGAGCGGCTGAGGTCGACTGGAGCTGAGTGTCCTGGGTTGACTGTAATGGCAGCAGTGACGTTAGAGCCGGCATTTTTAACACAACAACAATGTAACACAACATTTTCTCATTTATGAAACAGGTATGAGTCAGTGTTCAAGGCTCTCAGGGTGAACTGCAGAGAGGCTCAGACAGGGACTGATAAACAGGTCTCACTGGTGGATAAATCCTGCACTTAGCACAGTCTGCTCAGGGGTGTTTCTGAATAATATTTTGACTCCTTCCTGTGTGGAGTCTGCATGTCCGCTCTGTGCTTCCTGTGTGCACTTGTTGTCCAATAACATGCATTCATGGATGATTTGGTTCATTCAAATGGCCCATTGTAAAAAAATGTAACTCCATGTCTGTCTGTTTGAGTATACTACCACTCACTGGGATAGGTTCCAGACCCCTGTGTCCCATACAGGATAAGCAGTAATTAATCAATCAATGAGTTACACAAACAATAATGGTAGATGTAATGTTAGTTAAAACAAACTGGTGCGGATTACTTGGACTACAGTGTGCACCAAAGTGTCCTTGCAAGCTCAGTCTGTTGTATTATTTAGTCCAGAGCTGATAAATGAATCTGAACTGTAGTGCTTTAAGCACTACCACATCGACCAAGAAGTCAGTGTTTGGTGAAGGAAACAGAGTTAGTCCAGTCTTAGACCAGGTCCAGACTCGTGGAGGTCAGTGTTTGAAGGAAACAGAGTTAGTCCAGTCTTAGACCAGGTCCAGACTCATGGAGGTCAGTGTTTGAAGGAGACAGAGTTAGTCCGGTCTTAGACCAGGTCCAGACTCACGGAGGTCAGTGTTTGTTGAAGGAGACAGAGTTAGTCCAGTCTTAGACCAGGTCCAGACTCATGGAGGTCAGTGTTTGAAGGAGACAGAGTTAGTCCAGTCTTAGACCAGGTCCAGACTCATGGAGGTCAGTGTTTGAAGGAGACAGAGTTAGTCCAGTCTTAGACCAGGTCCAGACTCATGGAGGTCAGTGTTTGAAGGAGACAGAGTTAGTCCAGTCTTAGACCAGGTCCAGACTCGTGGAGGTCAGTGTTTGAAGGAGACAGAGTAAGTCCGGTCTTAGACCAGGTCCAGACTCACGGAGGTCAGTGTTTGAAGGAGACAGAGTTAGTCCAGTCTTAGACCAGGTCCAGACTCGTGGAGGTCAGTGTTTGAAGGAGACAGAGTTAGTCCAGTCTTAGACCAGGTCCAGACTCGTGGAGGTCAGAGTTTGAAGGAGACAGAGTTAGTCCAGACTTAGACCAGGTCCAGACTCGTGGAGGTCAGTGTTTGAAGGAGACAGAGTTAGTCCAGTCTTAGACCAGGTCCAGACTCATGGAGGTCAGTGTTTGAAGGAGACAGAGTTAGTCCGGTCTTAGACCAGGTCCAGACTCGTGGAGGTCAGTGTTTGTTGAAGGAGACAGAGTTAGTCCGGTCTTAGACCAGGTCCAGACTCACGGAGGTCAGTGTTTGTTGAAGGAGACAGAGTTAGTCCGGTCTTAGACCAGGTCCAGACTCACGGAGGTCAGTGTTTGAAGGAGACAGAGTTAGTCCAGACTTAGACCGGGTCCAGACTCACGGAGGTCAGTGTTTGAAGGAGACAGAGTTAGTCCAGTCTTAGACCAGGTCCAGACAGTGTTTGGTGAACAAGACACCTTTTTAATTAAATATTGAGGTTTTTAATTCAATTTCTGCCATTTGTGTTCTTGGTTGGTCTTCTGACCTCTTTTGTTGATGAAACTGACCCATACTGACCCGATCTGTAACGCTCCAGTGGAAACAGCCCTTTAGAGACAGACACTGGCAGATATGTTTTCACTAATAGCTGTTTAGATTCACCAACTCACATAGAGCTTGGACATGCATGTATTGGACGTTGGGAGGAATATATGCTTTAATATTATTTACCTAAAATGCTTTTTCAATAATAAAACACATTAGTTCGGATGTAGCTTAAAGGGAAATAACTCTCATCTACGGCAGTGGACCTTTTGATCTGAACAACAAGCATCTCACTGACGACAGGAAACACACGGAGCATCATAAAAGCTTTTCAATTTCAGTGAATCTGAATTGGCCTTGGCATATATCTTCCTGACAGCTGAGGAGAATGGCACAAAAGCAGATCCTTCATTTGAACCATTTCTTTAATAACTTTACCAAAAGGCTAAGAGCTCTTCAGGTAAAACTAAACCCACTGACGCTGCTCCAGGATCCGGTCGCTGTGCGTATGAATCATAAATATTTTGTTCACGTTTTGGCCCCAAAGCTCTTCATGAACAGATTTCCAGCTACAGTGTGGTCATTATATTGCGCTCGATGACGGTAATATTGTCGGGTAATCCATTAGCGCTCACACATTAACTGCTGTTACTTCTGTTTCTGTTTAGTCAGCAGCTTTTCGTCATATTTACTGCCGTCCCCAGATCAGATGCACACATTTTATGATTCATAAACTTAATGCACCGACACCAATTGTGGAATTTGAGACGTAATGTGATTTGTGAGACTGTAATAGAAGCCAGTGTCTAGACCACAGGGTTAACGTACTAAATCATCACAGGGTGGGTATTGTTATAAAGATAATGTGACACTTGGAACAAACATTCATAGGATTTAAAACAATGAGAAATTATTCAGAGGAACAGTAAATTTCACAAAAATGCCATCATCAGACTTATTTATTTAGCTGTTTCTATTTTCAAGACAAAACAAATCCTTGAATATGAGACATTGCCGCCATTTTATAGAAGTTATTCCCTCTGCAAAGCTGTTTCATGCTTCTCATTATATATTTTAAGAAGAAGAAGAACAAGAAGAAGAAGAACAAGAACAAGAGAGGTTTCCTGGATTGACAAAGTCCACTTTCAAAACTAGGTCCAGATCCCTCCTTCTTATACCTTTTATTGAAAGTCTTCTGTGTAGTTTGGCTTGTTTTATTTGAAGAGAGACATTACTTCTATTCAACCTAATGCTTTTACTCAAGTCATATATTACTAAAAGAATAGTTTGAACCTTTATGCAGCAGATGTAGAGTGTTCAGTCTGTAACAACAACAAACAAAGATTGTATCCTGTCTAGTTTTATCCAATCAGAAAAGAGAACTCCTTAAATAAATGATGTGTGGTTCAAACAATGGAGCAGAAGGTTCAGAGCTGGATTCGGCTCGACAGTAGCCGTTGGTAATTGTGTTTGTCACTGGGTTATTAACATTAATCTCTATACATTTTCTGGATGCATATTTACACAAACAGGGGCCATAAGTCCTCGACTTAAAGCAGAGGCACATGTTTCAGTTTTGTTCGACACTAAATCGTCCTGACGTGACTTAATTAATTTCCATAACCCACTTAGCCTTTCTCCAAGGTCAGGACTGGAGCCTGGCATTTATCGGCGAACACACTGAGCCTTATCTATCGGCCTCCACAGACTCCGATAGCACCAAGAGAGTGTTTCGGAGGCTCTTTGGTGAAAAAATACAGGCAACAATGGTTTCATGTGAGCACTGTGCCTCTATTCGAAAATGATCCTCTATACCTTGATTCCTGCTCTTTCTTTTGACCTGTGACCTGTTTTTTTACTACCACCCAGCAACGTAGAATTACTGTAGACGTACATATGCCCTGATTTATATCTCTGTATGTACGATATCTCTGTAAATATGCGTTATTATACCAGCTCCAGCTCGTAGGTCCTAAGACAAAACTTAAAACTAGAGTGTGTCCCATTAAAATGGCTCCCACAGTAGAAAGTTTTACTTCTGTGATTAGTAAGACCCACTTTTACTCTTTGGCTTTTAACTTGGCGTGAGAGTTGTGTGGTCCTCTTGTTTTAATAAAAACTAGTAATTAGTAAGAGTATTATTTATTATTTTATTCTGTGCAGCACTTGTGTGTGTGTGTGTGTGTGTGTGTGTGTGTGTGTGTGTGTGTGTGTCGTCAAGCAGCCTTACATTATGTCACCCATTCATGGTAATTTGTTATTGTTATTTAAATCATCCACTTCTTAGTCCGGCCCGAGATGAAAGGTTTTATCTTTAATATCGATGTGAGTGAAACTGGTAACACCTGTTTGTTTTGTTTTCTTGTGTATTTTTAATGTGTTCCCTTCATTCAAGACTGAGGTTTGAGTTTATGTAGAGCTTATGTGAGAAAAACAACAAGCATTGCTCTGGAAGTGGTTCAGCTGGCTCCAGTTCAGTCCAAGTCCTGAGTCACTGTTTAAATCTGTCTCACTTTGTCATTTTTTGCTTTTTACATTTTGGCGGCTTCTGTAAAGTCCTTGGTCAAAGTTGGTTGGCACAGTCATGGAAAACTTAGACATTAAGAAAGTACTTTTCAAGTAATGGGAATGTCCTGGGTCATTTTATTTGTATCTTAGTTCATTCACATTACTTAATATTTTGTCTCTAAACTTTGGTTTGAAATTCAATTAGCTTTAGATTAACAATAGAACATTTTGTCTTTGCCCTTCAGTGAAGCCATGGTGAGTAGTTTGAGTTTTGAGCTTTTGAGGCTGCTGTACTTCTTGATAAGACTGAAGTTTAAACCAAAGCACAAAGTAATAGTCAGACAATTCAGAAATAAAACAGGAACTTTTGTAAAAACTGTTAAGAAAGAGTTATTGAAAACCCTGGTTCTGCTGTGTGTTTATTCTGGTCTTGTTCTGTTTGTCTCGTCACTGTCCCAGTCCTGATGTCCCTCCTGAACACTCCCAAATATCGACTGTGTCCCCTGCACTGACAGAGACTGATGCACTGTGTACAGAGCAAACCCAAACATGTCTGAGTCGGACAATGACGGATGAACTGAATACTGCTCAATTCTTTTGACTGGCACTTGTCCATTTTTAACCAAACTGAAAGACAAATAGACATTTACTGTTTTTGTGATTTAGTGAGAGGGTTGTTATTCATAGAAAATGCTCTGCAAGGTCTAGAAGAAGGGAGCATTATTTTGCATTATGCTGAAAAACAACTAAAGACTGTGCTTCACCCTCTCTCAGGAACGTGAAGAATAATTATGTCAACTCTGATGTCACCAGTATTATGACCTCTTGGTATGAAACTCATTGACCCTCATTCAAAAAGAGTGAAGACACAGCTACAATATCTCATTATGCTAAGGACTGACTTTTATTTATTTATTTTCAAAGAAGATATAATTATTAACATGTATCCTCCAACAAACAACATGCAACACAATAGTTAATCTAACCAGTCTGTGGTTTATTGTCTGTTCTTATTCAGCCAGAGGATGGTAAAGTAGTTTAGATGTAGGCATCAGGACACGTTTATTCTCATTGCAGAGGCATTTACGACAGAGGTTTTAAGTTTTTTTGTTACAATTATGTAAAATATCATCATGTAAGTGTGATTTATTTTTGGGCATACAACAAGAATCTGGAGGTTTTGGAAGGGACTTGTTGAAATCCAGACCACAGTGGCTCAGTGGTAGAGGGGTCGTCCTTTAAGGTTGGTGGTTCGACTTCCTCTCTTCCCACAGTTCATACTGTCGTTGTGTCCTTGTGGAAGACACTTAACCCCCCCCTTGCCTCCAGTGTTGTTCCAGCTGTAACACTGGTGAATGGAGCCTTAATGTAAAATGCGTTGGATAAAAGCATCTTCGAAATGACTAAATGTAAAGTGTAAATGTAAATGCTCTAAAACCACAATAACCTGAAACTATGTTGTAAAGAAGAACAAACCAATTCAAGTAATGGATATAATTATACATCCAACAGAATACATAAAAGACAAAGCAATAAAACAGGCCAATAAGTTACAGGTACAAATAAATATAAAATTCAATAAAAACTTATATGACATGAGGCATTAAAGGTTAAGGTACTTAATGCCAAAAGCCCAATTATTTTTCCACAATGAAGTAAGAGATTAATAAAGATACACAATAGATTAATTCTAGTTATTGTTAAAAGTGAAACAAACAAACCATTGAATTTGACTTTTATTCAGCATTTATGTTGTACTTTTTTCATTTCCCCCCCATTGTTTATCAAAAAATGACATCTGGAATTATATATATATATATATTAAACCTCATGCTAAATACTCTGAATGTTCAAAAAGAGTTGCTCAAACTCTGTCCCCTGCCTGTATGTGTGGGGAGTATTTATAATCAGAGCAGCTAGATTCGCCTGCTGTGGTCTAATCCTTGTTTTGGAAGCATGCACTCTTTTTGTTTGAGAGAGACTAAATAAAGCGTCTCGGTCTCAGTGTGAATCTTTCTAAGCTGTGGCCTGAATAAAAGACACAAAACTAAAGCTCAGCCTCGAGGAAGGATGAAACTGCAGCTTTTTCAGATCCATTTCTGTCGCTGTGTGAGAACGTTTTCACTGTAAAGTAAGGACACTACAGTGAGATTCTCATGTTACAGTAAAAAACTATATTCAGGCAGAACGTGACCAACTTAGATCAGTAACAAGGCTGTATATTTAGAGCTCTAGGAGTAGTTCAATATTAAATCTGATAACACACATGGTATTTTCAACATACAGGCAGTATTTAATCATTTTAAAACAACTTTATTTCTTCTTCTAATTAATGAAAAAAAATGTTTTTATTAGAAAGGTGCTTAATTTTTTGCTGTCTACGTAGAATACCAAACAAAATGCTGTATTTTTATAATGGGCTGTGGTTATTACTGTCTCACTAATATTAAAAAAATATACAAACAGGTCTAACACAGTTTGTCAAATCTTAATATATCTGGAAGGTTAAATTTATTTTTTATTAATCTGACTTTACTAAAAAAGTGTTGGATGTGCAGAATACTAATGGTTTGTTAAGCTAATGTTCACCAGTTTTACAGATTGTTGCTTGATTATTTTATTTTATTTATTAATTTGATTGGGACAGTGCATGTTAATGAACAACATGAGACACAACCACATGAATGTAAACGTGCCAGATTGTAGCTGTAGGCTAATTTCTATCCGTTGTCACAACATTAATACTAAAAAGACAAATGGTAAACTGTTGACACAATGAAGCCTCCCCTAAAAGGGATATAACCCTCTGTTGATTTACAATGTTCAGATCATGGTCATTTTTTCTGTTGAAAATTGTTTCAGGAATTTCACTGAAAAACCAGCAGCAGCCATCTTTGCTCTTATCAAATCCATCCACAGCTTTCGGACACTTTATAGGTTCATTGTCCAAAAGCTGCACTCAACAGTTTATTCAATAATGTTACATTACAATACACAATCTTTTAGGATTTGCACACTTACATCAGGCTGTTTTATCCCAATATGTGTCTTGGATAAATCTGATTTGTGGAGAGTTGTGTTGATCTGGCCAAATATGTGTTCTCTTAAGCTGTGCATTCAGAGTGTACTTACATTCCAGGAAACAAACTAATTGACTTTAATGCTTTATATGTGAATTTCAGATTAAGATGATTGATTTGAACGCTATGTATTTTATGGTACAAACGTACAATGTTGCTTTATAGATCAGAGATTTCCACTGATTTTGAAGGATTGCTTTCAGAATTGCAGTAAGACAGAAGAACAGAAGGTTCATCTTGACAAATGAAAGACATTTAGACCTGTGCAGAAACCTCCAGGTGCTCGGGGGGCTTTCAGGCTGACCCTCGATGGCGGTCGCTCAGGCAGAGGCTTCGTACAAAAGCTTTGCACGGTCGGCTGAGTTTAGGTAAAGCCTTACTCTAGCGTGAACAGTGCAGTCCCTCAGAGCGGAGGTGAGTCAGACTCCTCACTTCACTCCAGATCATTGTCACAGTCCGACCGTCGCCTTTAAACAAACGGAAACGGGGACAACACGACGGGGAAGTCATCGAGCGAGGGATGGCCCCGAGCACAGCAGCAGCAGCAGAGACAGGCGCCGCTCTGCCACATCGAGCTGTCAGGATGCATCCACACAGCACTTCCTTTTTCTGCAACAGTAAACATTCAGATGCATTAGTGTGAGTGCCCTGGCAATGTATTTTCAATTATTGTGTGGGTATTTACGATATTGGATATTAGACTGATACAATCTTATCTTCAGAGGAAGCCTTTGAGTATATTCTTATTATTTTGTACAACTTCCTGCATTCATTCAGTATAGATTTAATATGTTGGCCCTTCTCAAAGTGCATAGTTGTTTAACGTGCACTAAAGGTTGTTAGTGCAGGAGGGACTAAAGCTTGTAAAAAGATGGATTGGTACAACCCTGAACATGTGGCTTGTCTGTTTGATCACAACGTGGCCAAAAACCAAAACACAAGCATGCTTTTCTTTCTTAAAATATTTTCAAAGCTTGATTATTGTCAGACGGTAAACATCAAACAAACAAAATGTCTGCTCATGTAAAAATGACATGACTTTTTTCTAAAAACGTAGGAAGGTCCGGACCTTAGTGACTTCAATAGATGTAATCCAACCATTAGTCATTGGCATTGAGCAACCATTAGAAGCACTGCCAAGAGTCTTGTCACTGACAGGACGTTTATCTTATTGTTCATGTTTTTCAGGACTATTTCCTGGTCATTCCAAAATGGTGGATATAGAGCACACTTGATTGTCTCGTCCCATTCTTTCAGATTTTTCCGAAGCTTTAACCATAATCTCAATAATTGTATTACACGTGTAGCGTCTAATCTCCACATTAATATTGGCCTTTGCCCCTGTGCAGTCTGCCACCTTGGGTCCTGCAGGGCTGTAAATTGGTAAATTCCTCATGGACCACTTACAGGGCGGCACTTACTCTGAGGACATTTTTTGCCACCAGTGCTTTATTTAAAACAACAATAGTCAATGGCATGGATTAAGTACAGCGCTTTTCTACAAGGCACTCAAAGCTCTTTACAACAAGCTTCTTCACCCAGGGCCAAGGACAGAACAACAGTATGGACCGGGGAGAGCGGGAATCGAACCACTAACCTTCTGGTTATAGGACAATCACTCTTCCACTGTGTTCCATTTTAAATACAATCAGAGATAGAGAGATAAAGGACATGATAAACACTACGATACTAAGCTTGTTGCTGAGTGGACCATACTTTTAAATTCTTACAATTTACACTCAGTCCGCTCAGCTCTGCTCCCAGCACTGATACGCAGCACTTGTATTTTTGACGGATGCCGAACTGTGCGTGCACAACATCGGATTTCCAAAGTAATAGGAAAATATACCGACAAATCTCCTTCAAATATTTATAAGTTTTTTTAAACAATTAAGCATTAACTGGAATAAGATTTGCAAAAACAAAGCTGTTTAGTGACTTAGTTATCTAACACTCAAGAAGAATGGGTGTGACACAAGTTCCTGCCAGAGTGGATTGTGCTGAAGAAAACTGTTTGAAAACTGAAGTTAAATGGTCTTATTGCCTGTTGTCTTTGTGCGACTCAGAGACTGCTTTAGATCACATTTCATTCATAAATCACATTTTCCTCTGTAGTTTATCCAGAAGGAGCTCACAGTCCAAGAAAAATCAGTCAGTGCAGCCTGACCCAGTAACTTTATCTGCCGAATAATCTGTGGATATTAGTGTCTGAAGACAGTTTTTTCTGATTTATAAGACATTCCACTGGAGATTGATTTTAAAGATAGATAAAGGTAAAATACACAAGACTTCTACTTTTTGTTTATAGAAATATAAACGTTAGCTGTATACGTTTTTTTTTTTTTTTTTGTTACATTTGAAATCAGAAAGAAACCTGGTTAAAGAGAAAACATAAGTAAACATTTGTGAATCGTTTTGGACCATGAACAAATAATTAAATCACCATAATATGTTCATTTATGGATTGTTGTTTTAAGTTTACTATTATTTATCGTCTACTCCAGGATACAGATGTATCAGTGACTCTTTGACAGATGAGAGGCTGTGAAAAGGGTTCATTTACAGGTGAAACGTCTGTTAGCCGCTAACACTGAGGTTGAGTCAACTCAGGCTCTTTTTTCATAAATCACAGCTGTCTCAAGGGCTTTTCAGTCGTTACAGCGGAGGACATCTTCTGTCCTTCAACCCGCACTTAAAAAATCTATATCTAAAAATATCTATGAAATCTATGGCTGTTCCCGTGGAAACCGAGTGTGATTTGAAATCTGGAACCTTTAAGAGCTCCTTTAAATTATCAAAACATTTACCTAAAGATGTCGCTTTTGTAATTTAAACTTCTCACACAAAGTAAACAGGCCAATATTAGACATCACTATTCATTTTTAAATACGGTTCAAAGCACTTATTTACCTTGAGTTTAACACGTGTGTCATAAAAGGTATAAACAGACGGATATAGACAGGATATTACAGAATAGTGCTCTGATCTGTGCTGAGGTGTGGCTAATGTATAAAGGGCAACCTGTTCTTGCAACACTGAAATGATGTATCTGATTTATTTGTGTAATAGTTTGTAGAAAACTTGAATCTTTGCCCAAAAATGAATGCAGCAAACCTATTCCCAGTCCACAGCAAGGTATCTCTACACACAGTGCTTTTTCTGTGCGTTTTGGCCTTCTGTGCACAAACAAGCAATGTTTAAGTTCATGAAAAACACACTCTTTTTACCACTACTGTGTATATAGACAGGTAAAAGTGAGCATGATGTCACTATTGCTCATTGATCCTATTGTTTATTGTCCTGTTGTGGACCTGATGGGCGAATGTGAAGCGTTTTGGAAAAAAATGTCTTTCTTGTAAGTCTGTGTACTTTTGGACATAGCCTAAAACTGCCCAAATTTTCCTTACTAAAGGGTAATGCACAGGGACATTGTGCAAGTGCTGCTTTGCTATTTCTGTTTTGTGTTGGCATTGCACAAAGAAGGCAAGGTAAAAACATTCCTATGAGCAGTCCCTAACTAAGAAATATATAACCCTGGAACATGGCTTTAAGGCTGGAGCAGCACAGATCAAGTCTCCAAATTGTTTTTAGAATAAGTCCTAAGCATCGATCGCTGAGGGCACTTTGATGAGGAGTAGTCATCTCGCCCCAGGAGAGGAACTACATCTCTTAACTGTATCATGTGCCCCCGAAAACCGATGACACTTTTATTTATTTATTTTTTTACCTTGAGGGGGGGTTTATTAATATTGATTCAGTGGGGAAGCTTATGTCTGCGCTCAGGGCTGAAGTATTTTTAGATTTTGGCTTCATTGTTAAAGGATCCATGCAGACGCCATTGACGTAGATGTAGAAATCCAATATATCAGAATATAATATCAGCTCTCAGCCTGTCGGATCAGATACAGCTGTGAAATCCACCCTAACTCGTCAGATGAAGGCTTTGATGAAGAGTAATCTTAGAATTTTAATTCCTTTGTGTATGTTCATACTGTCTTCATATTTCAACGTTATTAAGAAGGCGTTTCTTTTTAACAGACAGATACAAGTTTGTTTACCTGCTTGACTAGTTTTGGCTGCTTTCTGAAGGCTCCCTCGTTGCGGTTCTTGCTTCTTATTCCCTTTTTTGGATCTCGATGGCCATATTCAAAAGGAAATGGATTGAGCACTGAAGCAACATCACTGCAGACATAGATAGAATTGCACAGAAGTTATTACAGTCACATCCCACAACTGTAGGCTTCCTTTCTTCGTTTACAAGTTTGTCCATAACAACATAAACGTAAAGAGCAGAGGATGGTTCCAATGTGAGCCTCCTTCGTCCAACTGCAAGTTCACGGAGATTGTGTATAATTGATGTACAATGACCTGAGAAGATATACACGTACTTCCTCAGTTCTCCGCTGTGTTAACATCTGTGTGCTCCTCTCTTCTGCCTGAGCCTGTGCATGCTCTGTCACAGTCACACAGCTGCTCTTAGTTGTAATTAAAGCAACAGTGCAATTTTATAGCTTGACTTAGCATTTGACTTGACTTAGCAGTATTAAAATAATCCCCAAACAGATTTAGTAAAATATGCTGATAAATAGGCCACTCCCTGTCGCACACTCGCATATTAAATATAAAAGTCTTGTAGAGCATTTTCCATTCAATCATGGAAGGGTTAGTGTTTGATGACAATAAAATTACTTTAAGTAAGTACTTTCTTTAAGTGATGCGTAGAAAGAATCTGTTGTGGTCTTGTCTTTGTCCTGGACTGGACTGGGGCAAGTGGCAAGACCAAATGAAAAAGACTTTTTCGTCTGTGCAATCTACATCAATCTGCCGTATGAAAGCTTTCAAGAACAATGAAGTCGTTTTTTAATGAAATCACTGTGAAATAGTCCTGGAGTGACTAAAAGCAATTTCCAACACGAGCATCCTCATCTTAACTTTGCAGCTGAACTTGGATTAATTTCTCTGCAGTACTTGACTTTAAGTATTTCAGCGTCTCCTTCATCAACATAAGCTGCAGGGAACCAACACAGCATTTTGCATTCGCTTTTAAAACCTGTAAAAGCTAACCTAAAGAAAAAAGAAAGACAAAACTCATATGACATCTACAGCACAATAAGTGAAGTTATAGCTATGTCGGTTTTGTTGTTCTAATGCTTTTATGAAGTTCTAAAACCACCATGTACTTTGTCTACAGGATGCATGACACAGGGCTGTGTTGCCAGACCTGTCTGTAAATGTCTAAAACCTTCAACACTCTTCCTTAACACCACTGTTGTAAGAATATGAAAGGTTATTGACTAATAATAGCTTTAAGTAAGGAGCATGTGAAGGTTCAGCTGTGTCCCTCCCTCGTCCCGCTGCAGGTTCACGGAGCATGTTTGTGAAATGAAAAAATGATGGCCCTCTGTAAAGTTGATACATTGCAGTAACTTATTTTTGTACACACTGTCAGCCCCAAACCCTGAGCAGCTTCAGTAAATATGCTGCTAAATAAGCCATTTCCTGCCACGCAATCTCCTATTAGCATCAAATTTCACAGCTTAGTAAATCTGGCTCTAGGAGTTTATTCCTCTCGGGATTCAACAAAAACACAAGATACTTTTCTCTACAGCATAGAAGCAGAGACTTCAGATTGAGTGACACTTTAGTCCCTCAAGGTTCTTTTTGGACCCATCTACCCAGTACTGCTGACTACTAGACAGCTGTTAATTATTTAACATCCTGAAGAATTACAATAAAACTGTAATAAAAATGTTCAGGGGCCTTTGATCCACAGACAGACGTATCTGACTTGTATAAAAGTCAGTGTAAAAACAAGTGAGGCCTGTCCTTTCTTTCTCTGTTTACTCTGATTGATGCAGCTCAAATAATTCATCTAATTCTGTCTCTGGCCCAACGCTCTGATACAAGGAGCAGGTTTAACTTCATGTTTTGTGAATCGACCTGCTCTAATGCTGGAGTCATGAGTCATGTGGCTTTTATCTGGTTTATATTCCAGACATGAGGTGTGTATGAACGCAACAATCAATAAGAGTCTCACTGGAGTAAACAAAATTGTCTCTAATGAATGTGTTGCTTTAGGATATTTTTGTGTTTTTAGGTCACATTTAAAACCGCACCCCACTAACAGCAATAATGATAACAAGAGAACAAACTGGATCAAAAACTGGCCTTGGTTTGGAAAGACAAGTTACTCTTTTTCTGACAACTGTGGTCCTTGATGAATTCATCTCTTCATGCTCCATTAAGCACTGAAGCTGTGCAGTGACTTTGATTGACAGGCGTCTGTGTCCAAGCTGCCTCTGGCTGTTTACAGCTCCACTTATTTATACAGCCTTTATTTTAAGTCCATTTTTGTAATGTTCTGGGCTGGGCTCCCCCTCAAAAAAATAAAAAAACAAATGTGTGGTTATTCTGCGCTTTGTTGTCAAGTGGTAACAATTAAAGCAGCTGGAATAGGCTTGTAAGATATAAGCAGTAGAAAATGACCTATATCTGTGAAAAGCATCGGCTTAGACTGGAAAATTAAGAGAAGAATTTACCTGCCAGTGTTCACTACAGTAAGTCCTGTACAGAAGGCATTCAATGAAAGTTCAATGGAAAGACTCTTAAAACTTAACAGCTCTATTCGAAAAAACAAAAACAAAGTCCCTTTAAAGGAAATAATATTTTAAGTATTTGCACTACTTTTATCAGTTACATACATTATTATTTATATTGTTTTTAATGTATGTAACTTGTATTGGATTCAAAGGAAAAAAACATTACGTCACTACATTAAAGGTGATGATTGTCACTGTTCAATGTTTAATGGTTAAATTAAAGGTGGCGTGTGGATTTTTTTGTTTGTTTGCCCCTTTGAAGACATCTGGTGGCAAAAATACAGATTGCGATCTTTCACCTCACAGTTACAGTAGCCCTGCAGGGACATGCTAACCTGGTTTGGCATATGCTTTCTAAAGGGCATCTGTGATTAACCACAGTTTAATCCAATCAGAGCGTGTTGTTTACGTTCATAAGCAGTAAAAGAGTTGCTCAGACCTGTCAGAGTGGCCACCTCATTGGTCACTCAACCAGATTTTTGTGAGTTTTGTGAATTCACAAATCTAGCGAGAATCCAGCTGCTGCAAAAGAATGAGCACTAAAAACAAAAAACTGTTTGACCGATGTGCTTGATTACATACCACAACATTTTACACAATGGCTCGTTAACCTTTTGACTTTGAGCAGGAAAATAATGAATGACAAAGATGGAGATTTTGACGTAACAACAGGAAATTATAATCACTAAAAGACAAACATAAACAACAGCCTTTCCATTTAAGGTCAAATCCAAGGTCACACTTTTCATAAAACTAGAATTGTTGCAGCATTTGTGTTTTCTGACATAAAAGCCCGAGCCATGGTGTTGTGTTTAATGGTCTTGTGACTCGCAGCTCTCGTGCCCTCGCCTGCCGTGGGTAATTAATCTAATTTTAGCGCTCTGCCTTTGTGAGTGAGTGAGTGTGTGAGACAGAACACTTAAAATGCTGGACGAGGATGTTATTTTCGCTCTGGCTGCAGTGAAGGCTGGATCACTTTGACTGTTCACCGTTAAAGTGTCAGCTGCTCACCATGACACTACATTCCCATGTCCCAGTATCAAAATTTATTTATTCTTCTCACTCTTTATGGCTATTCATTTCCACTCAAAAATCTGGTTGGACAAGGCAATATATTTAATTTCTATAATTTATTGAATGTCTGTTCAATTGTGCCCAGTTCATTTTGTGTCCATTTGTACTGCTATATTATGTACTGTATTAAAAAGTAGTGTGTCACAATCTAAAATCATATATAAATAAAAAAAATGGAAGAACAAAAGCCAAAAGAGACACTACAAAACTATTTACAAAGATTGTTAAATTGAAGTTGTGTCTATATTTACAACAAACTATATTTTTGGTGGTCCCTTAAAGGTGCCTCTTTTTTTTTTTTTGCCTTTTGCTCTGCGGGGGGCGCTATAACACCAGTTGGGAGTTTTTAGATATAAATCCAGTCAGGGTCCTTAAACCATCTAACCAAATTTAACCAAAGTATTTTTTTTTTGTTTTATTGCAACCCTCCAAAACACATAAAGGGCAGTGTTACCACAAAAACACTGTTAAAAAAACATCTACTAAACCTTTAATGGCGCACTTGTTCTGGTGATGTTGGGAAAATTTGGTGTCACTGGACCTAGGAGTTTGTTAAAGTTTGAGAAGGCCCTCTAGAGTCATATTAAAGCCATTTATTCTTTGTCTCTTGTTTTCCAGCGGCCGATGCAGTGCCGGTGCGGAAAGATGGGGATCAGGTAAAAAGTCTATTACGTTTTTAAATTATTGTTTATATGCCTGTACAGCAGTGGTTTGATTTGTTTTCCCATTTTACTGAAAGGACTGACATAATACAGAGTCTGTGTGTGTCCTTGTTGGGCTTTTGGAGGTGAGAGAAAGGGCTTCTCGAAGTCAGATGGCCGTGACTAAAGTTAGTTTAAAAAAGGGAAAAGATTCACTGTGTGATGCTTAGATTTTGCAACAGAGTCGTTTTTTGGGTCACTGCATTAACAATGAAAAATAAAATAAAAGCCTTAAAGGCCAAGGAGTTTTTTTTTTTTTTTTTTTGGGCCTTGAATTCGATACAGAATATAAAACTAGCATCAAACGTCTGCCTACATTTTTGTTCTTAAAAGGCTTTGTAGTTAAAATGTGCGTCAGTGAGCACTTCCTGTAAAACTCCACTTGCAGCAGAGACATGCCAGGTTACGACAAAATCAAAATAATTTATCTCAATGGCAAAATATAATTCAGTTTAATGTAAATAATTGACCTCTGACCCTGAATTTAATTGGCACAGTTGCAATGTTATCACAATTCATACAGATTTTGTTGTTTGTATTATTTTATTTACTGACCACCTTAAAGCATATCATTGAGCATTAGTTATTTACATTTACATTTATTCATTTAGCTGACACTTTTATCCAAAGCGACTTACATTACATTACCAGTGTTACAGTCACTGGAGGCAAGGTGGGTTAAGTGTCTTGACCAAGGACACAACGACAGTATGAACTGTGGGGAGAGTGGGAATCGAACCGCCTACCTTCCGGTTGAAAGACGACCACTCTACCCACTGAGCTACTGCCGCCCTGGTTATGCCTCGAGGAGCTGCTCAGCACCACCTAAATTATTAAACTCTTCATTTTATATTCATTTTATTCATTTGTCTTACAGGTTTAGTAGAAATTGCCTAAGAAGATGTCTAATTTAGAAACAATAGCAAGACGTGAGTTCATCTGAGAGTTCATCTGAGAGTTCAGTTTATTTAAATTTACAGCTGTGTTTTTAAATTTTATTCACATTGCAAACTCAAAACCAAACTTCATGTGCTCCCAGAAGTTTTTTTTCACATAAGATGCTTCTTTTACAAGCACCAGGATGTAAACACCCCTACGGCCCATTTCATGTGTATATTGTGTGTGATGTGCTGTAGTGACATTTCCTGAAGTCCATTTTGAGTGTGACCCAGTCGTGTCCAGCGCTGATTCCAAGGCAGCTCTTGACTTGTTTACCGCCTCAAAGCGCACTCCTCTGTGTGAGTTATTGCGGTGCAGACAGACTCTGGCAGGTGGACCGAGTCTGGCACAGGATCAGTCAAAAGATGATTCAGACAATTCAAAAGCCCTGCACACAAACCCCCTGCAGACGGATGAATAAACCCTTCAACACGAATCTGAAGAATAACTCAGTAAAGGTTACGTCCCCTGCAGAGGTTTATACTGTAGTTGCTACGGAAACGTGGCCTCTGTGCACTCAGATGTAAAGTCGTATACAGTTTTATTGAAACCCAGAGACGAAGAGCAGCAGGAGGAAGTTAACATCTTATTTCACTGCACATTTATAAAAAAAAATAAAAAATTCTCTCAAACTTTCACAAACAATCAAAACTTTTCCAGTTTTGCCCAGAGAACCCAGTAAAGAGTGCCATTACTTCATGTTCTTCTTTTCTACAACCCTTACAGAGGATAATTATGCACTTCTAAAAGCAAAAGGTTTGAAATTTGCAGGTGGTTTTAGAGGCAGTGAGAAAGAAATTAGCATTGATGGTGCTACAGGAGTCACATGATACATTAGTGGGATATTCCTCGGTAAAAGCACTTTAGCTGAAACCCCATCTGTTTGTGGATCGATGAGGCTCTGGTGTCATGTCTCCTCTGAGGTGGACAAATCACAGCGGTCTCAGGGAGAAGACACAAAACAAACATTTATTCACAGCAGACACCTTCATTTTCTCAGACTCCTGAGGTCACAAGTACTATTTCTACATCTAATGATTGTTTTTTATTTTTTTTTACTGCTGAATATTTACCATGACATCTGTTTTCATAGTGAGGTAGCACAACAGGCTTCTAAGAAAGGCCAGAGGTCAAGAAAAAAGCCCACACCTATTGCTCAGGTGGGACTTAACTACAATGTGGGGTTTTGCAACAAGGTTAAATTAGTTTGTTTTAAAGTGATAGGATTTTTTTAAGTAGAATTGTATGTGGTTCAACAAATATTACTGTATTTAGTAGGTGTGTATTAGAAGTCAGAGCTCTGACTTGTCAGGACAACAATTATCTCCTCCTTGTTTAACATCATGTGATTGAAGCCAGTATTTATTCCTGTTTCACGTTCCTTTCATTTTCTTTGATTATGTTTTTATTTTTTTGTTTCTTTGTAAAAAAGATGTGTCCAGAGCTGAATATAGTACACTTTCGTTTTATCGGCAGCCATTACTTCCTTATTGACATCAGTGTCGACCAATGGGGGCGCTCCTTTTTCCGTAAGCAAGCTGTGATTGGCCAAAGTTCCCACTAAAGACAAAAAAATCTCATCTATTAAAATCCTTCATAATAAAGCCAAGATGACATCTTAAAGTCTTTCCTGTTTCAATGTGCAGTTAGTAAAGAAACAGTTATTTTTCTCACAGGCTTAAAAAAACACATGCTTCTTGTTTGACATTTTATTGAAACTACAAAAGAGCAGAATGGTGTACCTTTCTTTAAAAAAAAGAACCTCCAAGGCCAGAGCAGGTAAATAAAAAAAACACCAGAACACACTGAGACACAAAGAAAATGCCAAAGATGCTGTTGGAGTCGACCGAAGAGCGCCTCTCGTCCTGTGACCTCTGACGCAGTCTGAGGACAGCTCCTGAGCGCTGCTGCTGTGCGTCTGCTACACCAGATAAATCACTCTCTTATTAATTCCTTAACGCCAGCTACACGCTCTGACCCTGAACCTCGTGCTGTTTGCATTTTACTGAATAATTTAGACCTGCCTCTTTTGGCTCTGGTGCCTGGAATAACAGAGGTTTATCTGCAGAAGGCGACACGGGCATTGATCAATACCAAGGACAACACACATTATCTGAGACCGAGGCTGTGAGGCGACACAACAGACGGCTCATTTAACAGAGACGTTTAAATGTAACACTGTCCTGAGTTAATTGGATTGATTAGATGTGTGTATTGACCAATGGATTCTTCTTTTAAAAAAGTGATCATTAGATAAATATACTGCTCTAAGCTCACCTAAACTTTAGAGGTGCTTTATTAATAGACGTCAGAAACATTTTTTTTTCAAAAATACAAAAATAAAAACAGTATCTGTATCTAACAAATCTGGAGAGAAATAGAGACAAATACATAAAAGATGTTTCCATTGGTTTTATCACAGTGGGGGTCATTTATGCATTTTGCTTGGACCTTACAACTTTTTAAACCTTGGCTATGACCCTGACTTGAAAAGAAAGTGGAAAAGTTATTTTAAGTCCAAGATGTGACCAATTAAGCCTATTATTTTAAATGGCTTTTAATCTTCTTCTTCTCAAGGGAGACCTGTCTTCTTGAGTAGAAAAAGCTTAGCTGTCTACACCTTCTTAACATTCCTCATAGAGTTAATAGCATCATGAATGATTGAATGAATGCCTCTATAATATGACTTTTATACCTCACCATTCTTCTGTGGGTTTCTTTCAGTTGTCTACTGAATGTGGGCAGAGCTTAAGACGAAGGTTTTTAGCTTTCATTTGAACATTGCTAAAGTCTCTTTAGCTAAGAGACTGTCACTGGTTTTGCTGCTGAAACTTAAACGCTGCTTCACCAGGTTTAGTTTAAACTCTGGGCTCGAGCAGAAGGCCTGGTCCAGATGTTCTCAGAGTCCGAGGTTAATGAGGAACTGAATACAATATACACAGGTGAGTTCTGAAAGTGTTGTACATTGAGTAGAGCTCTGGTACATCTCACAAATAAAAATAAACTCTTTTAAATGTGGTTAAGATCACATTTAAAAAAACATAAAGACACAGAGATACCTGGTCTGGCTCTAGTCTGAACACATTGTTACTGTCAGTGTTACACAGAATAATTGGCCTGTTTTATCCCGAAGCCAAGTCAAAGTGAGCCTCAGACAGATTTCTGATCTGAGAGTGATTCATCTGCGACGCTGGGGTGAGATCAGTCCTCACTGCTCTTCACTGCGCCGCCACTTCATTAGCTTTGAGATTAAATAAAGACTTATTCTATTAGTTCAGTTCAGTCTGTCAGCTGTGAGACTTTACTCAGTCGGAGGCAGTGATTAGCGGACGATGTTTGCTTTAAAATCTCCAGCTTCAGACAGTAAAGGTCGGAAAAGGACACTGTGGTGGTTTCTGGTTAGATTTGGTTATTTTTTTAATCCACTCTCACAAATCACTGTCAAGCACCTGCATTTGAATGTTATTTGAGCCTTTTTGAGGATAGGCATGTTGTTTATCTTGTATAGAAGGTCATATGTGGTACTTTTTATGTGTGTAGCAAATGACATTATCAATCTACATTTTGACTTGACAATTTGGCTTTTATGATATGTTTAGTCAAGAAAGACCTGGACCTTGTCTGAAAACCTACACAGAATATGTCTCGTCTGACTGGTTAGACAAACCCTGGGTTTGATTGTGTTCATGTAAAACATGCAAACAGTCAAACAATAAAACACAGCAATATGTCTGAGAGAGCTAACACAAAGAATATAAGGATCTACTGCACACAAACTCAAGCACCAGAGCTACGGGTGTCACGTGACTCAGCGTTCTATCAGCCATGTTCACAGATTTGATATGATCAGTGCCAGTGTAGATCTCAAACAGATAAATCAAGATCCCGACCCTTATCATGCACCAGTCTTGATTGATCACAACACACAGGCTTTATTAGCTGTAGCTCCTTGTTGCTGCTGTTTCTCCAAAGTCACTAAAACAGCAACACATCTGAAAAATGTAAAAGGTGTGTAGGTCTAAAAATGGAAAGTAAAGAGATACAAATAAATTTAATTTCAATGTGATGTTACCAGGGTCTGAATCAATTGTACAACAGTTACTGTAAGATCCAATCATATGATGTTTTTCTCTTGAGATAATTTTGGAGTCGGTACACAAATGTGCTGAAAACTGGACTCAATGTTTTACTATAGTTTTATTTATACTACTGTAAAATGTGGTGCTTTCCTACCAGCGGCCTAAATTCAAGTTGTGTAACGTCATCTGAGCTGAGCTAAATGAACAACACATACACAACAATTAGCTCAAGACTAACAACCAAGCAGCAGGGTTTAGTATAAACACGTGTATAAACCTTGCTGCCATGTAGTTGTGTCTCTCATTTCTTTCAATCTCCAGTATCTTTCCCCTCCTCTTTTGCACCTACAGCTTGTTTCTTGTCTCTGATTGGTCTTTATCTGAAGAAACAAACTGTACCTGTTGGTGGCAGTGATGTATTAATACGTTATTTGCCTAACGCCAATAGAGCTATAGGTCTATTGAGAGGAATGAGTGATAACATTTAAACACTCTAATCTGTAGTGTTGTTCATGTTGCACACATTTAATGCTACTCTTTATGTTAAAATATCTCTGAATTAAGTACGGTCATTAAACACATTCACAGCTCCACAGAGAAACCCAAGCATTAGTCGTGTCTCTCTTTGAAAAGAACATAAAGAGAGTATTTCATTTAGAGTTGACCACGACTGTATTTGGCCAGAGATAAAATGTAAATCTGTGCCGTTTTCATCATTAATTCCACAAACAGAGGCTGAATGTTTATCATTTTGTGCTGTTTTCTCTCCTCCACCATCAGATGTTATTGCCTCATTAGCATTTTTATTACTGTTTGGTCTGATTCACTCGATGACCTTCCGTCCCAACATGAATAATAAAAACAGGAACTTGCCTTTTCTTTTGTTCCACTTACATTTATGAATATGAATCAGACAAATCTCTTCAACATTATCAGACATTTTTTTTGCAGACAAATAGGAGTTTAGACATAAAACAAAAAAATTAAGGAGGTATTACTTCCTGTTACTACCGCTGCCCAGAGAGGACAAACTGAGCACTGCTTGTTTTTAGCACACATTCTTACATAAAGCACATTCTTGAACTAAACTGATTTTTTTTTCATAGCAAGTGAACACATCATTAAAATTATTTACACTGGGTTTGCACACAGATTAAAACATGTTCCTGCAGGGCTACCGTAGAAGGAGGAGAGTGAGGTGTAGAATAGAATAATTATTGGTTTGGTTTTATGGTTGGACTTTCAAAGAGCTTTTTATTTTCTGTGTTTCTATATTAATACGTATGCAGATATGTTTTTTCATTATAGTCTTGTATGCATATATTCTAGTGGTGTGGTGGTCTAGTCTTTAGTAGTGTTATTGGGCCCCTCTTTATTGGGACAAATACTACTGGGAGGCTATGGAAACTTTTACTTTTGTGAATAAACTAAACTAAAACTATGCAAGGTTTATGAGTTGCTTTTATTGTGATTAATTCTGATTTTGATTTAACACGTCTTTGAGGGTTCTCAGTCATCCAGGTCATCTTGACAAAGGGGTTAAGGAAGCCATGTTTGTTTAAAACAGAGGAGGAGGCCTCAGATACATTCTGCCCACTATATCCAACAGTGTTTTAAAACCTAAATCAAAACGGTTTCACTCTAGATGGACAACACCTGGATAAGGTGAAACTAACGGCTCACCTGAGCCTTGACCATGACCATTGTTTCAGGTCAAACCACTCCCTCTAGAGAATAGGCTCAGCCCTAGAATCAGTTTAACTCAAAAGAACAACGACCAAACATCGTCACCTAAGTCCACATGCCTTTGCTGAATGCTTTGGCTTAAGTTCTGTTCCTCAAACTACTGCAGCCTCTGAGGGCCAAAAGACCCCCTCCAAAAATACAAACCTCAAATTTCCCAGAGGTACCCATGCTTGACTCTTTCATTTTGAGCTGTTTCTCCCTCATTTTGACTTCTCCATTAATCCTCCTTACACCCACGAGAAAATTAATACAAATGAATTGCCAGGTCTAAGTGGTCAAATGGTAATTTTCTAACTGTTTCGTCTCTTTGTTTGGTCTGAGATTATTTATGAAACCAATGGCTACCGTCTTTTTCTTGTGGCTCTGTTGCCGGGGCGACTGTTATTCTGATGAGTGGTCATTAATGTGCATGTTGTTGTGACTAATGCTGTGTTCATATTCATACTCCACACAGTCAGCCACAGACTCTGTCCAGCGCTGAATCACAGAAATGAAACACAGCCCCTTCACACAAACAGTTCCAACGTGAGACACTGTCAAAGTCTATATCCTCTCACTCTGGAGGCTTACCAATAATAAACAATAATCTATTTCCTATTGTGGATACTTGTCAGTGTACTCCCAGTGTGTTTGGAGAAGATTATGCCACATGTATTTTGGTACAGAGGTCCACATTAGTGTTAATGTGTGTTTAAAGTGTTAAAAGTGGATGCACTTTTTCTTCCACGACAACGCTAGCATTTATTGTCAACAGTGGTTTCTGGTTTTAAACAGAGTCACAGTCGTACGGCTCTCGCTTCATTTATTTAAACATCGCGTTTATCGTCTACACTGCATTAAACACAAGCGGAACCTTAGGCCTTAAATATCGAGTCCATAAATTATAGGAAATTTGCGCAGCTTCTTGAATTTAATGTTGAGAAAAATGTGAATAAACCAAAACTGCCTTTAACCTCGCACCTCCATCTAAACACCAGGATTAATTCTCTTCTTTAAAATTATTAACCAAGCACCCAAATCTTCTTCAAATTCAGTTTCAAATAGAGATAAAACGTTTGTGCATTGTTTCAGTAGCAGATGCTGCTCGTGCCTCTTCAGGGTTTACTGTCCCATACTGACCCGACCCGTACTATTACACCCAGTGGAAACAAGACTTTAGTGAGGGTGCAAAGTAACATAATGAGACTCTGTGTGACCATTCCACAAACTGCAGGCCATCCGTCCAATAAAATCAGACTAAACCTTTTCAAAAATATAAATACAACACAGATATGAGATGAAAAGGGAACGTAATATCTTACTCAATCCATGTTTTTTAGTGTTTAGTGAACATCTTTCGTCTCTGTCTCTGTTTGTAACTACTGTCCCTTCCTCTCTTCCTCTCCTCTTCTTTCCTCTCCTCTGTTTCCAAAGCATGGCCGAGCTGAGTTTTCCTGGGAAGGCATCAATGTAAGTCCTGTTGTTTAATTTTCTTTGTCTCTCGTGTCTCTTCTTCTTTACCGTCTTTCCCACCTCTCTACTTTGTTTACAGTTTCCCCAATCCTTTTTTCAGGACATTTTCTCATTGTTGATCATTTTGTGTGAAATTAATCTGGGACTATATAGGCTGTAACTTAACAATCCCGGCCCTGCATGTATTTTTTTCCTCTTGTTATCGCTCCGTCCCACTCCCTTCGTCCCATCTGTATCGTTTTATTCCTTCCTTCCCGTCAGTTCCTCTTTGGGCAGCTGCTAATCTACTGTAGTGTACACCACAGCCACAGATAAAAGGCTGTAATAAGCTTATCTTATCCACACTGAGGCTCGTTCTTACAAAGTCACTGTTTGGATTTGCAGCACGGCACGTTCAAGAGCCTCTCTACTAACATGCACCTCTACTTTCAGCAGAATTTATTAGCAGAAGGTGAGGTTTGTTTGAGGAAATATTGATAAAGCGAACTGCATATTTGGGCAGAGGTTAAGCAGAATAAAACAACAATAAAACATTTTCTTGATTAAACAGGATTATATTGGTGAATGAGAACTGACTGACTACAAATGTGCTGTCAGTGAGTGGCTGCTTTATTTGAACAAGCTTTTAGGCTTCAGCAACTTAAGGCTACAAGCTACAACTAGAGGCTTAAGGACTATACTGGACTTGTACAAAACACCACATAAAGCAGGGGTGTCCAAACCTTTTGCAAAGAGGGCCAAGTCGAGTTATCTGTGGAGGGATGTCTATGATCGGTGAGATAGGCATCAGATCTGTCAGAGACGAGGTAATAGTTAAAAGTGCACTGTGCAATAGTTTGGGAGTTGGTGCTTATAGCTACAGCCTTGGTAGAAGAATGACAGAATGCCCTGTATTTGACAATTAATCTACAGTATAAGTGGGCATAAGTGAGGGTATGTGCACTATTCATTCATTCATTTTCTACCGCTTATTCCCGTTAGGGGTCACGGGTGACTGGAGCCTATCCCAGCAACTTTGGGCCTGAGGCGGGGCACACCCTGGACAGTGGCCAGTTAGTCGCAGGGCTAACATTTAGAGACAGACAGTGACATACAACCATTCGCTCTCACATTCATTCACTAGGGACACTTTAGAGTTGCCAATTAACCTGTACATGCATGTGTTTGGACGGTGGGAGGAAGCCCGAGTACCCGGAGAGAACCCACGGTAACACGTGGAGGACATGCAGACTCCTCACAGAAAGACTGGAGTCGAGAATGTTTGAGTTGGCCGGGTTTTGAACTCACAACCTTCTTGCTGTGAGGCAGGAGTTCTAACCACTCTGCCACGTGCACCCACGTATGTGCACTATTAAATTAGAATATAAGTACAGGAAACCAACAGTATGTAACAATTTTCACGATCTAACCTTACGCTGCAGCTGGATTTATGGGAGTTTCCAAACTCTGTGGAGCAGTCCTATCTGGCTTCTAAGGTTAGAATTTTCTTATGGTCAACAGTTCAACAGTAGATGAAACTATTATTTTGTTGGCGTCTTTTTGTTTAGTTCATTTATTAAGTTGGGCAGTATGAAACAGTTCTTTGCATTGTTTAATTACAGCATTTGGTACTAATGTTTATCATATATTTTGAGCCTGTCTCCCAGAAAAGAGCCTTTTTTTACTTTTCTTTGCTTTGTTCGAAGTAATCAGCAAATGATGACAAATCCACACGAAGCAGTCTGATTTACTGCAGTAATTACATCCTTCTCTCCCACAGTCCTCACTGAAGCCCAGTCCACTTGTTACAGTTGTTTCTGCTGTAATTAGTCGGTGGCTGGACCTCATTAGGAGCACGGTTTCTGTCTGGGGCTCATTAGGTTTCTGCTCAGTTTGAGACGAACACTGGCGCCGCAAACTTCTCCACAAATCACAAACAGGACTCAACGGGTTCACCTGGAATCACAGCCATGATGAAATGTCTGGAAACTGTATCTAATTAAACTGGATTTTATAGTCCTACATCGAAACAGGACATATTTAATTGGTGTTTGTTTATCAGCAACAAAAAAACCCGAAAGATTTATACAAATGTAACTGCTTTTTTAATTTACAGATTGCATTCTTTGTTTATAAGAGCTTTACATGCAGGTAGAAAAAAACGAATTATAATCAGAGTTTTAAACTGCTGTAAACATCTCACTCTGGATTGTGCAGTCATTTGAATTTCTCAAAATAACACACCTGGATAATGTGGTTCATTGTCAGATTACTGCTGCATGCTAAGGTCAACACAGCGCACTGAGCATTTTTAGACCAACAAAGACATATGAACGTGTTGTTCTTAGTTTGTTGTGTTTACGACTCGCTAAGACTGTTACCGTTTACTCGACTGATTACTGAACAAATCAGCCTGGAATATTAGGAATCAACGATACGAATGAGTCAGATTTAATGTTGCTGTGTGAAGTACTAAGGACACACAAATGCAGCATCAGCCTGAGTGGACACAGTGCTTTGGTTCTCTCTCGTTCATGTAAACTTGGACATGGTTGACCTCCAGCGGCTTAGTCGACCTTTGAGCATAATCAGAGTAAAGTTTGCCTAAAATTGCACTGACCAATTCAAAATCATTCATTGATTTGGTCGGGAGGGACTAAAAGCTTTTAGGTAAAAGTGAAAGAAACTGATTTCTTTTAAGGTTTTGTACGATGCATTTTTAAAAAGAAAGTGAGTTGTGTAGATTTGTGGCCTCACATGTGGCAACAAATGTGCAGTTTTCCATTCCACACCCCACCGCCTTCTTTTTTGTAGAGCATGTGAACAGCTGTGACCACTGCTCAAATAGAAATATGAGTGTGTTGTTTCTCCTTCAGTAGTGATCAGTTTGTCCGCTCTGGGCAGTAGGAACAAGAACGCCATTCCACTGGGTCCACGCAACTTCACTAATCTCAGTGTAAATCCTTATTAATCAACAGGTTTTGACAGCTACACTATACTATAATAAGACAAAATGCCAATCAAAACTCCCATTTTTTCACTGAAATACAGGCTTTGTCATAATTCACAGCCTGATGCTCTCAAAAAGATCCATGCTGTTCGTTTCAATTACTCTTGAATCACCACTTAAACACGATTTTCCCATTTTACCTGCAGCGTATCTTGACTTTCATCCAGCCTCACGAGCCATTTACAATGAATTAACCCGTCTTTTTATTGCCTTTATTTCAGCATCGCCTCCATTTCTGTTTTTTTCCTAAATCCTTCATACAATTTCTTTCTTCTGCCCAATTTACCACAATTATCTTCAGTCAAGTTGTTGCCTTTAACTGCCTTGTTTTTTTTTGGAGGACAAATATTGAGATGTGTGTAGCAGAAATGCACAAAATCAAGAATATGTGTATAACAGGCCTCGTGTGTGTTATTCATGGAAATTAGGGAACAGTGGCTCGCCTTTTTACAGAGGAGCTCAAGGCTGACTGAGATGAGGGGGTCTCTGTCACAGCCTGAAGGGAGCATTAAAGAGGAGTTCAGTCCAACCTCTGTTTACAGTGGACTTGATGTGTCTGTGTTTGTTTCCACAGTTGTCGATGGAGGACACCACTTCGATCCTGCCCCGTCTCAAGAGGAAGTCGGCCAACACGTACGGCATCGGAGCACTGGCTAAGTCCTCTCTGACAGGTGTGTCAGGTGTGTGTCTGTGCTGGTAGATGGTAAAAGTCCCCATGTTGCCTCCATATGCTCCATGTGCTCCCGGCGGGTCCAGGATGAAGCTGGTTGAGAGATCAAAGCCCCCCTTTTTTCTGCCCTGCAGCGTTTTAAAAGATAATTGTTAGAGGAATGTTTGATGTTGAAGCAGTGCACAAATCAAATGATCGAAAAGCTTTGGTGTAATTTGAGATCTACTAGAATGGTTCTCGAATTCATTTTTTGGAATTTTAAGTCTGCATTTTTAAACCCCTTTCCAGTCTGCTCTGTTTAGTCACATTGTCTCACTCTGTTGTGATTCGTCCTTATCAAAACTTTGGCTTCTCGCCTTGGGCCTCATGCCTTAAGAGAGCTTATATAGTGCTCATTTATTTTACTAATAAGAAAACACAGCCAAAATCTTCATGTTCAGAACTCGAAGCTGAAGAAAAAAAGGAGCTGATATCAACAAGACATGTGCAACATCACCAAAGCACAAGAACCACACCCTTGCCCCTCCCCCACTGTATCCCACTCTATCACAGGTTATCACAGGTTATCACATGTTATCACAGGCTATCACAGGTTATCACAGGTTAGGTTAGGTTACTTTTATTGTACCTGTAGGTAAATTTGTTTTACAGTGCAATGGCTATCACAGATTATCAGAGGCTATCACATGTTATCACAGGTTATCACATGTTATCACAGGTTATCACATGTTATCACAGGCTATCACAGGTTATTACATGTTATCACAGGTTATCACATGTTATTACAGACTATCACAAGTTATCACATGTTATCACAGGTTATCATAGGTTATCACATGTTATCACATGTTATCACAGGCTATCACAAGTTATCACATGTTTTCACAGATTATTACAGGTTATCACATGTTATCACAGGTTATCACATGTTATCACAGGTTATCACAGGTTATCACATGTTATCACAGGTTATCACATGTTATCACAGGCTATCACAGGTTGTCGGGTTATCACAGGTTATCACAGGTTATCACATGTTATCACAGGTTATCACATGTTATCACAGGCTATCACAGGTTGTCAGGTTATCACAAGTTATCACATGTTAACACACGTTATTGCATGTTATCACATGTTATTGCATGTTATCACAGGTTATCAGAAGTTATCACATGTTATCACAGGCTATCACAGGTTATCACATGTTATCACAGGCTATCACAGGTTATCACATGTTATCACAGGTTATTACATGTTATCACAGGTTATCACAGTTATCACAGGCTATCACAAGTTATCACATGTTATCACAGGTTATCACAGGTTATCACAGGTTATCACATGTCATCACATGTTATCACAAGTTATCACATGTTATCACAGGTTATCACAGGTTATCACAGGATATCCCACTCTATCACAGGTTATCACAGGTTATCACATGTTATCACAGGTTATCACATGTTATCACAGGCTATCACAACTTATCACATGTTATCACAGGCTATCACAAGTTATCACATGTTATCACATGTTATGACAGGTTATCACATGTTATCACAGGCTATCACAGGTTATCAGAAGTTATCACATGTTATCACAGGTTATCACATGTTATCACAGGTTATCACATGTTATGACAGGTTATCACATGTTATCACAGGTTATCACAGGCTATCATAGGTTATCACATGTTATCACAGGTTATCACTTGTTATCACGTGTTATCACAGGTTATCACAGGTTATCACAGGTTATCACATGTTATCACAGGTTATCACATGTTATCACATGTTATCACACTCTATCACAGGTTATCACAGGTTGTCACAGGTTTTACAGGTTATCACAGGTAATCACATGTTATCACAGGTTATCACATGTTATCACAGGTTATCACAGGTTATCCCACTCTATCACAGGTTATCATAGGTTGTCACAGGTTGTCACAGGTTATCACAGGTTATCACATGTTATCACATGTTATCACATGTTATCACATGTTATGACAGGTTATCACATGTTATCACAGGTTATCACATGTAATCACAGTTTATCACAGGTTATCACATGTTATCCCAGGTTATCACAGGTTATAACATGTTATCACAGGTTATCACAGGTTATCACATGCTATCACATGTTATCACATGTTATCACAGGTTATCACAGGTTATCCCACTCTATCACAGGTTATCACAGGTTATCACATGTTATCACAGGTTATCACATGTTATCACAGGCTATCACAGTTATCACATGTTATCACAGGTTATCACAAGTTATCACATGTTATCACATCTATCACATGTTATCACATATTATCACATGTTATCACAAGTTATCACATGTTATCACATGTTATCACAGGCTATCACATGTTATCACATGTTATCTCAGGCTATCACATGTATCACAGGTTATCACATGTTATCACAGGTTATCCCACTCTATCACAGGTTATCACAGGTTGTCACAGGTTATCACAGGTAATCACATGTTATCACAGGTTATCACATGTTATCACAGGCTATCACAGGTTATCCCACTCTATCACAGGTTATCACAGGTTTTCACAGGTTATCACATATTATCACAGGCTATCACAGATTATCACAGGTTATCACATGTTATCACATGTTATCACAGGTTATCACAGGTAATCACATGTTATCCCAGGTTATCACAGGTTACAACATGTTATCACAGGCTATCACAGGTTGCCAGGTTATCACAGGTTATTACAGGTTATCAGAGGTTATCACATGTTATCACATGTTATTACAAGTTATCACATGTTATCACATGTTATCACAGGCTATCACAGGTTATCACATGTTATCACAGGTTATCACATGTTATTACAGGCTATCACATGTTATCACATGTTATCACAGGTTATCACATGTTATCACAGGTTATCCCACTCTATCACAGGTTATCACATGTTATCATAGGTTGTCACAGGTTATCACAGGTAATCACATGTTATCACAGGTTATCACATGTTATCACATGCTATCACAAGTTATCACATGTTATCACAGGTTATCACATGTTATGACAGGTTATCACATGTTATCACAGGTTATCACATGTTATCACAGGTTATTACATGTTATCACAGGCTATTACAGGTTATCACATGTTATCACAGGTTATCACATGTTATCACAGGTTATCACAGGTTATAACATGTTATCACAGGTTATCACAGGTTATCACATGCTATCACATGTTATCACATGTTATCACAGGTTATCACAGGTTATCCCACTCTATCACAGGTTATCACATGTTATCACAGGTTATCACATGTTATCACATGCTATCACAGGTTATCACAGGTTGTCACAGGTTGTCACAGGTTGTCACTGGTTATCACAGGTTATCACAGGTACACATGAAGTCATACAGTTACATCAGAATGGTTCACAACCTGGTACAAATCCACCATATTTTATAACATGGTCCAAAACAGCAACAACTGGACATTAAATTCAAAGAGCTGCACCGGTTTCCAGCATTTTAGGTTAATGTCACAAATGCAAAATGTTTATTATAATTTAAATGTTTTAATTTACAGTAATGATCATTTAATGAATAATTATGAATGCTTACGTGTCACTTGAATATAAGAGCTTTTTTTCTAGGAGTAATAAAAGGGCTTATTAATATGCCTTGTAAATGATGAATTATGACATTATAAATATCTAACTAATGCTTAATTGTGTGTTTTAATGTGTATTCTAAATACTAGCTTTGTTTTTAGCATGTTTTCTCTTGAATTTCTTTCCTTTTGTTTCTTGTTTTACCGAGAAAGGATTATTTGTTTTTAAATCATTGATTAAATTAATTAAACAGACTGAGACGTGTCACTTGCTTTTTCTAGGAGTGAGGCTTATTAATATGCCTTGTAAATGATGAATTATGACATTATAAATACCTAACTAATGCCTGTCAAAAACAAGCCCACTCCTGTTGCTCCTCTAAAGGATCCCAGGACACCATTCATGAGCTGGTGGTTAAACTACCTGAAGGATATTCTCAAAGTGTCATTACATACAACTGAAGTTAAGATTGTGTATGTATGACAGGGGCTATCATTTTTAACATAAAACTTACCTTTATGAAACCTTCAAACAACTGAAAGTGAGCAAATCCACATTTTCTACTTTAACTACGTCCTCACAATTAAACCCTAGACCAACAGTTGGGTTTGTAAACTAAGCAGCTTTCTAATTTTCTCCTGAATTCATTTCTGACAGATCTAATGAAAACATCCGAACAAAGACAACAAACCCGAACAGTGTGGACTCATTTTAATTCTCTCCTAAATGCCACATTATGCAGAAGACATTTCGATGGTTGTGTCATTCTGAATCCAATTTCCAAATAATTACACTGGTCTTATTAGCATAATTATGTGAAGCTTCCTAAATGCTCTACTAATCTTCCTCATAGTTTAAAATTATTGTGGCATTTGTGGCTCTTTTTCCACAGAGGGTTAAATTACCCATGGCCATTAGTCTCTCTTTTATGAACAATTTGACTGCTTTTAAAGATGTTTGGTTCAATTTCATGCTTCAGATAAATTGTAGTCAGTAATGAGTTAGGAATGGCACAGGGCAGTGAAATAAAAGTGTAATCTGCTAAAATAAACACTTCTCTACCTTTACAGTCAGTACATGAAGCACCTGCCTTCAGAAGCTTTCCATTCACTTAAATTTAAAAGAACTATGTCCATTTCAACTGTTTAAATGTTCATAGCGTATTTTTTCATTTCATATTTAGTAGACAATAGACTGACCTACTCTGAATATTCAAAAGTAATAGGATTGAATGATTCTGAGTAACGGTGTTGAGGGGTCATTTTGATTGGCTCCTGATTTGATACAGAGCTGATCGAAGAGAAGACATTTGTTTGTGCACTGCCTCTGTGTCAAAGATTCATCTGATGCTGGAAAAAAATATATATATAAAGACAGGAATTATCTTTTAACGTACGTTTTGTAAAGCGACACAAACTCAACAGACAGCTTCAGTCTAGAGAAAGAGGAGGACGAGGAGCTTGGAACCAACATGGCCGCCCCTGTGGGTGCCCCCTCCCTCTATCACCCCCTACTCCCCCCTCTCTCCATTCAATCGGCAGCCGACGTCAATGACTGACACTGCGAGGCATCATTGATGGATTCGATCAGATCTTTGATTTCAGAGACGCTAAAGTAAGTGACACGGCTTACTTTAATCCAGTCCAGAAGCATCTCCACAGGCGTGTTGGGACGTGACTCTGTGTGGGACGTGTCTGGTTCTTTTGGTGTCGTCCGTGGTTTCGTGATGTTGTTGTGACTCCAGTGTTGTGTTGTGCTTCGAGCGCTGTGCTTTGTGAGTGAAGCGCCTCAGAGATAGTGTCTGGTGGCTTTTGAATCGATGTGTTCTCTGCACAACCCAGTCTCAGCCAAGTTTATTTGCTACTTGACGTTGCTGCAAACCCTACATACATGGAATAAAGTCACAAATAAGCCTAGTTATATAAACACTGACTTGCATCATTCACCTTTTAGTAACTGGACCACACAGTTTGTTTCAAAAGCCAATGGGTTACTGAGCTACACTATGCTTTTCAGGGACGTTATTCTATATACCACGCTTTGGAAAATCTAAACATTTGTAAATGCATACTGAGGCAAACCATACAATGCCCATCCAATGAAAATGGTTTACAGTCGTTCTCTTGTTATTTACAAGAAGTAATGTTAATGGGGGCCCTATTAAGAGTGTTCTGGTGAGGATTAGGCAAAGTATTAGACTAAATTCAGAAAACTCAGTGTGTGAAGTCTCAGAAAGGTTGCCTCTAATCTAACTTTCCAAATTGGAATATATAGTACCCTTAACACTTACACTCCAAGTGTTTATGCTTTGCACAAATTAGATAGAAGCACAGATTAAAAACAACATTCATGTGAAGAACAAACAAAGATAATTGCAATAAATGAAATCATTAACTCTACCATAAAAACCCTTATCTATTAGGATGCAAAATTAAATAGTATTAAACACATTCTCTTAACCATAACCAGGTGTTTTAACATGAACAAAATGTATTATGTAAGATATAATACCAAAATACTCTTAAAAACAGTTATGATAATGATAAATATTCCATGTATCAGAAGTTTTTGCAGAAACGTCACATCAACAGTTAATATTTTTTAGTCTGGGTGGGTCTATGCTTTAACAGCCTTGTATTGTGAGCCTTTAATCGCTCCGACCCCAACACCCAACACACTCCCATCCCTCACCTCCATTCACTCACTCTGTTTCCATCTCTCTCTGCAGGGAGCTTTTGATTTTCAAATGAGATTAGCCCTTTTTGTCTTAAGGGATAAACTGTGCTATTTTCACTTCTCCCCCTGAAACCTGCCTCTGGACCGTGTGACCGATTTATTCCCAGCTCTGTCTATGTTTACTCACAGCTGGTTTTCATTTAATTTTTATTGATCTACTTTTTGCAAACACTTGACTGGGTGAATATGCCCCTGATTTAAACCTAGTATTTGCATCTTAATTGGGCTGAGATTTGGCAGTGGCCCTGTCTCAGAGCAGTGTTTACACTCAAGGATTACTTTCCCCGTTGCCTCTCGCACTTTGCTGTAACAAGGTTTTAATTACATAAATGCTAATGAATCTCATTTATTCTGTTTACCGGCAGATGAGTAATGGCTTTAAACATTAATGTGGCTTTGTCTGTGTCTCTGGAGTCATCTTTTTTACAATCTATGAACAAACACAAAAAGTCGGAGCTAAAAACGTACTCCTGAAACCCCGTGAGTTCCCCTATCGCCCATTCCACTCTGATTGGTCAGATCTTGTGTTTAATTAACTGTTTCAAAAGAGACTGGAGCCATCTTTTGTACCACGCTGTAAACATGATTTTTAAACTTGTAAAGTCGCCATTGGGTTTCTTTTTATATTTCCACTTTTGGAGCCTGCCCTCTGGTGGACGGAGGTATATCACTGTATATTGCTGTATATCGCCGGATGGTGGCGCCCTTACACGAGGACCGTTTACGAGGTTCCATGAGAGAGGCTTGGTCAAAACAAGTACTAGCTGTATCCAGTCACAGTAAAACCTAGGCTCCTCTCATTTTGTCTCTAACTCTAAGAGGCCTTGTGTATTACCTCTAAACCATGTAACATAAATACATCAAATGAGCCATTATCTTGAGCTCAAAGAGATAAAATCTTTGGCTTCAATCACATTTTTCTTCAAAATATGCCCTTTACAGTCAGGTATATCAGTTTATTTAAATCATATTATAGAAATGTTTCTGAGCAGATTCTGAAATGTGTCATAGTTAAAGACGGAGAGATCTTTTTTATTGTCAAAATGTTGTAGAAGAGGATGTAACAGTTGTTAAAAGTCGTGCTCTTTCGTCTGTTAAAAGGTTAAACATGAAGTGATTAAATGAGCCATTATCTTGAGCTCAAAGAGATAAAATCTTTGGCTTCAATCACATTTTCTTCAAAACAGTCAGGTATATCACCAAGATTTATTCTGACTGTTCCTCTCTGCTTTGGTTTAAACTTCACTCAAATAAAACTTTTCATTGAATTTATTGACTCTAAATCTGGTAACTAAAAGGTTAAACATGAAGTGATAGATGTGATTAAAAATGGATGTCATTCGCCCATTGGTCCTCTATTCACCGATATTGTCATTATGAAAGGGCAATAAAATGTCGGTTACATCCGGGATTTTTGGCTTTTACTCCATAGTAAAACAATAGTTTTTAGATAGCATAAATGGACATATTAATAACCCCCAGAGTTGTCACATAGTAAAAACTTAGCTCTAGAGACCGGAGCCATCTTTTGTACCAGGCTATAGTAATCACCAAGATTTATTCTGACTGTTCCTCTCTGCTTTGGTTTAAACTTCACTCAAAGCAACAAAACTTTTCATTGAATTTATTGACTCTAAATCAAAACGGTAACTAAAATGTTTTAAGTGGTATGTACTACCATTAATGATTAACACATAGATTGTAAAAAAAAATGGATGTCATCCGCCCATTGGTCCTCTATTCACCGATATTGTCATTATGAAAGGGCAATAAAATGTCGGTTATATCCGGGATTTTTGGCTTTTACTCCATAGTAAAACAATAGTTTTTAGATAGCATAAATGGACATATTTTACACTGAACTGAAACATGGTGGCTATTTGGGGGCCTGTAAAGACTTGTTATAGTCAATAATGGTATTTCATGGGATTGTTAATTGGTAGGAGAATGCATTTCCCATTATCATAAAGTACTCCCTTGTTATTGTTGTATGTTCTCGCTGTGTTGCGTTTGAACATTCAGTCATTTATTCATAAAGACATAAACCAATAAGAACTTTACAGCAAAGCTACAAGGTCATAGTCATCTTATTATATCAACTTTCAGCTCTACATTCATCCTAATACATTTCTCTCTCCATCATCACTATCTGCCCCATCTGTCTGTCCCATTGCTCCCTGTTTCATCACTCTGCCCCGGGCCTCAGATCCCTCAGTGGGGGCCGTGTTATGATGCTGTCTGTCTGTCTGTGTGTGTGGGTTTTTGGTGAATGGATGAATGAATAGGCGTGTCACGCTCCATGAAGGACAAGGTGACAAAACCCACGGCGATGGCTCAGGGCCGGGTCGCTCACATGATCGAGTGGCAGAGCTGGGGAATACCCTCGGCGGGACCCATGGGGGCACGCACCAACCTGCAGCGCGAGAAGGAGCGGCGCATGGAGAACGATGCCTACAGCGACCTGAGCGACGGAGAGAAGGAGGCCCGCTTCGCTGCAGGTGACTCTGCTGTAAACACATCAGTGGTAACTCGATCTCTCAAAGGGAAAACAGGATTGGATATAATTCACGGGTTTGCACTGCACTCTTAATCACATAAACAAAGTTTTGACAACAATGGTTAGGAATTCTTGAATTCTTATGCTCCATGGTTATAACATCCACACAAATCCCCACAAACTTGATATCAAAGCAGATTTTATGATAGACAGAAGAATCCAAATGTCTCTGGGCGTTACATTAAGCGTGTGTTTGCCTTTGTTCATGTTTCAGGGATCATGCAACAGTTTGCGATCTCAGAAGCCACTCTTTTTGGCTGGAACTCGATGGACGGGGACAGTATGGAAGCGGGTTCAAACCACGGCAGCGTCGCTCATCTGAGTGAGGTCAACCAGGAGAGCATCACCAGCAGAGGTACTTTAATGACACAACACAGGCCACTGCCTTTAAACAAAACAACAGCAAATCCTGATGATGTTAAAGGAAATGCTTTATTAAGGCTCATTTCCACTGGAGCGGTAACATTGGGTCAGTTTCCGTTGCCTAATAAGCCATAATACTCGTGCAACCCAACAATCTTTGGTTCCAGAATAAAGCTTGTCTTATTGATGCAAAATGTTACTCATAGATATTTTACTAAACGGCAGAAAGTGTAAACGACAGAAAAGCAGCAAATGACGAGAAAAAGTATGTTCATTTAGAACTTTAATGTTACTCATGCCCTCTAGATGCAAATTTTAATAAAGGACAGTCTATATTTCTCATCTGAATATGAGCAATAATATCCGTTAGCACCAATTACACAACAAATGGTAAAAATCACATTTATTATTTCGTGTATTTTATGTGTTATTTTATGTGTTATGTGTTATCTTACTGCTCTGACCTTCTGTTTATCTCAGCCTTACTTCTCATACACTCATGATCGATGACTTGTTGATCTTATGGTCATGCTTCATAACTGTCCTACTATAATACTATTTTTCCCAGAGGAGCTGTAGATTAATCACACACCAGAACGAGGGGACTGTAAATATGTCACCTATAGAAACACATAACCTTTTACTCGTCCTGGTCTAAACCTGAGTCTGAAGTCACCTCGCTGTGATTTCTGTTGTGCTTAGCGGCAGGTTTTGAAAATTAGAGCCTTGTTTGCTGCTAAAAATAGCCGTGTCAGTTATTGTGGCGACCAGCTGTAAAGGGCTTTTGGAGGACGTCCACGAATCGGCAGCTGCGCTCTCTGCTGCAAGGCTCTGGCTCCAAAACAATGACATGTCACTTTAGAAATAACATCAGCGAAGGATACTAGGCTAAAGGGTTAAAAAAGAAGGCATCTGGCATCTTAGTTTAAAAGAATATAACCATAAATTGAATTGCCTCTTGTGCAAATAATGATCTGCAATGTTAGCTGTGAATTAAAAAGTATTTACACTTTCGGCGGAAATGTTGTGTCGGCTGTGAGCCTCAGGTGGAAAGATGGTCGGTTTAGCTGCTCAGTGAATAATAAAACACACTGAAGGGAAGAGAAAGGAACAATTTGCTCAGGAAACATTAACCCCATGTGACCTCACAGCAGCAGCCGTACAACACGCCGCCTTCGCTTTTCCCAGATAGGAGATAAAATCCTTTTGAGAACAGGTTGTGGCAAAAAAAACCACAGTAAACACAAAAACACAAAACAGTCCAAACCCAGAGTTGCACTGTGTTGGTTCACTCAAAGACTTCTCTCATTGGGGGGAAAGACTTTTGTTATTTTGGCTTTATGGAGTCTGCCTCGTGTTCTATTGACTTTATGTAAATGTAATACTAACAGTGGAAACTGTATATCTGTGGTCATTAAAGGTCAGCCCAGGACAGCATTTCTTATTTTACGACACAGTTGAATTATTATTAAGTGCAGCCATCATCGCTGCTTCAGTTTAAACGGCATATACATGATGTTGCTTCATTTCTCTGACAGCCACTTGTGTTTCAAACCAAACGGGGACAACAGTTACAAAGGGTATTCAGATCAATACTGACTGGAAAACTACCCTAATATTGCAGGTTTTAATATTGAGAATTGATAATCTGTTTTAAAAGGTCTAAGAATAGCCTACTAAAGTCACATGTCCTTCTCTGGCCTACTGTTTTTGTAAAAAGCTTGAAAAAACAATAATGCTATAATTAGCTTAATCCACTAAACAAGGAACTCTGCTGAACTACAGCAAACCATTGTAAGGGTTGTAGGACATGTTCCATGAACAAAACACGAGTCATTCAGGAATTCATGATGTGTGAGGAATTCAAGTGTTACTCTTCATTTTTATGCTATTATTTTTTTCTGACATTAACTTTTTTCAAAGCAGCTATGAAAAGATATGTGTTTGCTTTTTCAGTTTTCTATACGTTCTTTCCTGGGGGGTCAGGACTCAAAAGTGTGTTCTTAAAAATACCTTAAATAAGTAGGACAGGGTGCTAAGATATAGTTTAGATGTACTGTGAGACTTTTGATTGGACACACACAATTTTGCGTTGCCATAGTGATGCCAATTAATGTAAATTTGACAAATTACGTTAAAGTTGTTGACAAGAATGTAAAGAAGAAATATGAATTTACGTTCTACAGCTTATTGAAACAGGTTTAAACTTAGGTTTTGAAAAGACCAGAGTAGTAATTTGGATAGAATAAAAACAATTACACTACAGCCCAGGCTCCGTCGTGACCTGTCCCTGTGTGAACTCTCAGACCAGGTGCTGCACCACTCGTCTGCAGACGTCTGGCCCCACACCTACGTGTCCCAGGGCCTGTACTGCCTGTCCTCGTCTGACGCCTGGGAGCCCATCACCACCCAGCCGTCGGGCATGGCGTCCCCCGCGGCAGGCTCCTACATCATGGCTGCAGGTGCACACTCGTAAAACTGTCAAACACAAACAGATTTTAGCTTCAGGCATTAACTAGTGACTACAATTTGTCATAAATGCAAATCGTGAGTATGTTTTGTCTTTGCTAGGAGGCAGCGGCGCATGTGGGACGCCAGGCGAGGGCTACGAGGGGACAGTGGGCGGTTACCTCCAACAGCAACAGGCCCATCTGGTTCTACAGCAGCACAGCCAGTTGCAGCAGCTTCAGCACCTCCAGCAGTACCAGCACCAACAATTCCTGCTACAGCAGCAACAAGTTAGTGACACATCAAGACAGACAGTAAACAGATGACCCCATTTCGAAAATACATTCATTCATGACAACCCAACATTTCCTTCACTACATCCACAACTTAAGTGATTTATAAATACAAATGTCAGCTCTATCACAGAAGACTGCCAGTAGCTGTTTCCATTACAGTGTTGGGGAGTTTAGTCATGTTCTTAAGACACTAAAAAAGAAAGCAGGCAGGATGATCTCAAGCAGGAGAAGTTTATTTACAACCAATACAAGACCCAGAGACAGTTTTGACCATGAAAGTCTGGCAAGGCTTCCCCAGGAAATGGTTTCTAAAGGCCTGTTCTGGCACTGCAAATGTAACACAACAACAGCAACGTTAGATATTCGCCCTCGAGACAAGGCTTAGAGTCAAGTTATCCACGCAAGGATGTCCCTTATCACTTTGTCCAGACGAGGCGTCAGATCTGTCAGAGATGAGGTAAAAGTGAAGTGTGTTGGGAGAACGAATAGTTTGGAAGTCAGCACTTATAGCTGTAGCCTTGGCCGGAGAATGACAGTCCTAACAGGAACCTAACAGAGATCCTAACTCAAGGAAACCCAAATTCTCCAACAAAAAATACATTTCAAAATTCGACTACTGTAGAGGTAAAAACCAATTTACTGTTAAAGTTTTTTTTTGTCTTAAATTGTGAGATTGACACAATTTTGGCTGCACAGAAAGTACCTAAAATTACGAAGTTTTGAGATAAGTTGGTGCCAGTTCTGTTTAAGAGATCAGACCTTGCTGTTAAGTCTTTTTTTGATATTAAAAAAGACTTAATATTGATTTTTGAAATCTCTTTAACATCATAAAAAGTGGAACTGATTTAGAAAATATAAAGAATTAAAAGGGTCTGGACTAACTTCTACTCAATATTAAAGACTGAACCAGGACTAAACCAAGATTTTTTTATTTGGATGCACCACAGTATCATTTAAGCCTTGTTTTTTATACAGATAATGCGTTTAATGATATTGCCACTAATAAATATTTAGTGGCACGGCGACTGGAGGATGATCTATTCCCATCTTTAAGTAAATGCAACAAACTGTTTTCTTTCTTTGACTGACATCGACACACCTTCGGTCCCTCTCTGAGTCACTACAATGAGAGAAATGCAGGTTTTGTGCTACATCCAAAAGATTCACAGCCTTCTATCACCTTGGTGCCAGTCCAGATTTCATGAGCACAATGACAAACATCTATTGCAACACGACGACGATCATTAGGAGATCATGTTATTGTGACTAATTGATATCACATATCCACTTTGTCTCTGGTTTATTAAACACAAGCACCAGGCTCCAAGAGACAATAAACCCTTGTGACACTGCCTTAATGTGCTGCCTGTGTTGTATAAATCATTGGGAGAATTTTTATTTTATTTTTTTACAAATGAGGTGAGTCACTGTTTCAGCTCCGTTTGCTGCTCGGCTCCGGTTCGTCTCCGAGCTCATTAAATAACGGAGGGCTATGAAATAATAACTTGAAAAGGTCAGCCACAATGTCTCAGAAAAGGTGCGCTGATCCGAGACACTGTGGAAATGAGCCCTATCCCGTTACACTTTGCATTTTATGGCTTCACTGAATGATCTATTGAATATTTTTCGAATTAAAACCTTTCAATCAGTCACTTCCTGAACATCCATCAGTGCAAACAGGCTGAGTCACTCTTCCCCTGAGTATCTCCTTTTACAAGAGCCATTATTAGTGACACGTAGGAAGCTCTTTGCTGAAGTTTTCTTCCTACATAAGCGTATTTCACATTGGACAGATACAATGGCTCTGTGTGTCATTGTTTTTTGGCAGGTGGGCTGTTCTTTAGCGAGAAAATGAAAATGTCAGGAGCCGAGGGAGGAAGCTATTGTTTGGTGAAGCTCCAGTGGGTGGTATATTTTAATAGGAACTTGTTCAACTCAAGAAACTGTTGAGTTGTGTTGCTCTGTCAACAAATCAATCCAATCCATCCTTTTGTGCAGACTAACTTAAAAATGGCACTAAGTAAAAGGCTCTCTTTATTATCGCCATTATAGCATTCTTTGAGAATAGGTCCACTGTAGAAAACTCACTTCTGGTCATTGAGTCAAAGAAACTGAAAGAAAAGCTTCCACTCGAGAAAACATAATTTATACTTAAAGACAAACCTGATATATTTAAACAGATTTGAGAACCATTTAAATGTTTTTGAGTTTTTATAATGTAAAGGACCTTTCCTACTCTGATAGAATGAACAATGACAAAATGAATTATGAATATGAATGATGGAATTATTGTATTAATATTATTTATTTTATTACTAATATTTTAATAATATTAGTATTGTATATTATATATATATATATATATATATATATATATTAGTAATTGTATTTATTTATTATTTTTGATGTATATTTTTTCTTTCTCTTCTTTTCTTCACATTTCAGTTAGTAATGTTTCCTTTTTTCATTCTTATTTTTTTGTGTTTCATGATTATATTAATTTGGAAAATTTATAAAAAAAAAGTCAGGTGCCATTTTTATCAAGTCAATTCATAAAAAATAAAATATGTTTTACAACTAAATAATTTGTAACAACATGTGCTTTGAATATTTTAAACAGCAACAGCAGCCAAGACAAGGAAAACAGGACATTTATTTTTGTATTTTTCAAAATCACAAAACGGAGTTGCCTCAAAGGGCTTCACATTGTTCAAAACAACACCAACCATCCTTATACCCTCCTCGGGGTAAGAAAATCCCAACTGTAAAAAGAAATGACAAGAAAGGTCCACCAAAGCCAAAGAGAGCAGGACAAACTGGTTCAGTGTTGTACTGTGATTATTTCTACTTCTCTGTCTCTGTCCAGTCTATGGAGCCCCGCTATCACAGTGCCTCCCATTCGCTGCAGGCCACGCCCAACAGCACCATCCACAGCCTGGGACCTATCACTCACCCGCGACTCGCCGACCTGTGGGGGGCAGCGCAGATCGAGGCCCACCAGGTGAGAGTCACATTACACTGAACAGAAAATATCCATGCCTGGAAAGAAAGGCTCCTGGCTTTGAAAAGTGCCTTGTTTGTATTAAAAGTTTGTTCCAACATAATCTAGTTTAAGACCACAAATGTTTTAATTGTTTTTCCAAAGCTGCATGTTTTCTCAGATTATTTACATTTTATTGATTTTTTTCTTTAACTGTTATTGTAGGTCTTAGCCTTTTCAGACAATGGAAAATTAACACTTAATACTGACTGACTTTAAAGAGACAACTTATTTTTTGTAGTCTCTATTCTATTTTACCAGTTGTTTTTGGACTTGAAAAGAAAATAGATGCAAGAGCAACAGTAAAGTACAGTTTGATGAAAATCTACTACTGTTTCATTGTGAGGCAGTGAAAAAAAAACATAACTCTGTTGTTATAAGTATTTTTGCTACAGGTGATATTAGTCAAATCAAATGTGAGTGGCTTTGACCAATTAGGACCATTAAAATGTAACTGATTTAAAAATGGCTTTTATCTGTTTTTGCAAATAAACTCTTGTACAATTGACAAAACAATATGTTCATCCTTCAACTGAGGCATCCTAAAGTAAAGAGAGAGCTGTTGGGATATGTTCAGCAGAAAACAAAGAACATCTCAGGGTTTTTGACTTTTCCAGGACCTTTCTGGGACTTTCTTCTGTTGTATTTGTTGAGACATTTTAGTACAAATCTAAACACAGGGTTATTTCACAGTTTTAAAGTCAAATTAAATTACATTTTAAAACTTTTACAACTGTGATGAGCATCAATATTTCTTTATTTTTAAGATGGCATTATAGCACAGAATTGAAATGTTTTGTGAGAAAAGATGTATAAAATATGAAAGAAACATGTCATCTGCCATTTTTAAGCCCCATTAAACAAGGATAGGTGTAAAAAATAATAAAGAAGAAGACTATTGTAGTTAAATTGTGATTTTTATGTCATATTTGTGTCTACATTACGTTGAATCTGCAGGTAAGCGTCTCCTTTCTAATTCCCTTCTTTGTATCTCTGACAGTTGTATTATTACAGCTTTAATACTCCGACTGTGATCAGAAATGATGGTTTATCCGCCTCGATTCCATCTCTGAGGCACTTGTCAAAGAAAATCCCTTTTTTAGAGTCACTTCAAGTCTGTGGTTCTGTGTTATCTGCGGTAATCCTCTGTTTGAGTTATCTCTGCTTTTGTGTTTCTTTGACGTACAGCAGCTGTTTTAGCACAGCTGTAGGGATGAGAATGACTGCCACAGGAGAGGGACAGGTAGCGTTCCCAAATGTGTGCATGACGGTCTGCGGTGGGTCGTTAGACAGTCCGGGACAGTGGACATGGTTTATCTGCCAAAGGACAAACAAAAGAATCTGGATTAGCATCTACAGCTCCCACAGGCCTTTATCTTTGAGGAAAATGCAGTTTATTTGTTTATGGGTTTGATAGAGCCCTGGATTGACTGCAGAGAGACAAAAATAAATGTACTGAGGCCCATTTTTTACTACAGTATGAATGACTTTACTACAGTTTCTGCCAAAAACTCATGAGTCTAGTGGACCACTCAAGGCTTGTTGTATTGTACAGATTGGCTTTGTACAGCACAGGTTATACAGGTAACATCTGAAGGGGCTTGCTTTATTGAATGAGACAACAAACCTGTAAAAATAAAATTAGTGCTAATGTTAGAAGCCTGTTGAAGTGGGTGACCTGACCTGGAGGTGTTCCTTACCTGTAGGGAGAGGATAAAAGGGAGGTGCATTCAGGAAAGACACCAGTGTAGCTGAATACTTGTGGGATTTTCCTAAGTTGTGTTGATTTCTGTTATTTATTCTGTTAAGCCGAGTTACAGATGTATTCTTTTTGCCCCGTTCTCCACGGGCAAATATGTTTTCTGCCATTTTTTTGAACACTTTTCTTTTAACTAATTGCCCAATTGCACAGCCTTAAGAGCGTGCATATCATGAATGCTGGGTCTGGTTAGTTTTCTGAGAATCTACTGCACCTACTGGTAACTTGTTTGCCACTTAGTAATAAAAAATATACTAAAAACCTGGATTATTCTGGTTAGTCACATTGTACTGCTATTATTTTTGATCAATACTGTAACAGACCCCTACACTACAGTAATGTAAAACTTTTATTTGTTGTAAGGCTAAAACTGGCCATATTTTAGAGTTATATGAAGCTTAAATGTACCGTACTGATTATACTCAACTATTCTTAAATGCTGATCAATAAACTCACAATGAACTACACTGATAAAAACGTGGCCTCGATGTATACTGTATATTTGTCTCTCTAACACTCGAGGCGCTGTGACATGAAGGGAATGTGGTTGAAAACACTGTGTGCTGGTGATCCTATATGTTTGTGGCTCTGGGCAGTTTGAGAGTGCTAACCGTTCACAGGTGGAGATCGTGGGGCAGCTGGGCGGACAGATGCCTGAAATGGTCGGAGCGATGGTGGAGACGGTCGGAGAGGAGCCAGAGCTCGAGTCTGAGGGATTCACCGAGCAGCATGAAGAAGACGAAGAGGAGCTGACCAAGGTAAAGGCACATACCTGATCACTTTAAAGGAGCAACAGATGGACAGAGGGATGGAGGTCAATTACATCTTTATCTAAACTGTGTCGAGAGTGACTGCCTAAAACAATAGCTTCATGTTTTCAGTGATATTCATCTTCCTAAAAGACTGAGAACAAGATGAGGTTTAAATTTGGAAAATCAATTAAACAAGATGAACAAGTGAGATTATAAAGTGAACATGGTCTGATAAAGTTGAGATACAGAAAAGTGATACCTCTTCTTTTCATTTTGCTGATTACTTATTCTGCTAAGATAATGTTTTAGGGTTAAGTAGATTCATTATATTGTTTATATGTAGCCTGACAAGCCAGATTCACAGTACACGATCTGTTTACCATCTGGGAGCGCTCCTGTTGAAAGCTTTTCCAAAAGGGCAGATACTTTCTCGTTTATTGATTAGATTTATCATCTGTGAGTGACCGCAGTTTATCCAAACCTAAACATGCCTGTCAGAACTGCCACACCATTGGTCAAACCCCCGGCCGGTTAAGCCATGGTTCAAAAAACAACATTACAATAACTAACTAAATAAAATAAGTAATCAAGCAGACAGTAGCAAAAAGGCAGTTGCACCAGTGTTCCCACTTTTGCAATCAGTGAAGCTGACATTTGACCTGTTCAACCTACAGATAAAGATTTAAACTTGTTTATTACAGATTGTAAAGAAAAGGTTTAAACAAAGGAACCTGGACGTAGACTTGAAGCCTTTGTTGAAACCTTTTCCTTGAATATGTCCTAGAAAATATCCACAGATATACAGATTGTAAAGTGCTTATTTTACTTTTGTACAACACCTGCAGAGCACCACGCTCCCTACAGCTTCTGAAAACTGGCTTCCCTGTAGTTACTTTGTAATTGTGCAGACTGCTTTACACAAAGTCAACTTCCCTCCATCTGAAGTGGACTTTATGTAAATATTTTTCATCTACCTTTTGTCCTGTGATAATTGGACCTACAGATCATTAACACACACGCAGCGCTTTATTATTTACTTTATTTTTCCAGTCTTTATTTATTGCTAAAGTTGTGGATGTTAAGGTAACATGACGTCATCACGTTCATAAATTAGTATATTTTTCATTTCAGGTTCTTTTTACAGACTTTCCTTCTCCCTATCAACATTCTTTTCCAAATGTGCCTCCCAGAAAAGCCCGTCTCACACTCTGACTTCCTGTTTCTGTCTTCAGGTCGAGGAGGTGACTCTAGCCTTGGAGCCCGAGCCATGCTCTTTGACCCCGTCTCCTCTGAGGGAGGACGTCCCATCGACCCGCGGATCCAGCCCGGGACTGTCCAATCAGAGCGTAGAAACTGTCCAGGAGCGGTTACAGTTTGACGCCATGCCGTGTGTTGTCCGGTCGCTGGAGGACAAGGACGAGGAGGTGGACGACGTCTCTATTGTTGTTGTTGTGACTAATTAAAACTCACAAAAAATAAACTGAATGAGAGTTACTTCAATAACCAATCAAGATATTCTACTCCAACCCCATTCCCTCCCAAATATTTCCCACGTCAAACAAGTGGAAAGGATTTTTCTCTCCAAAGGAATAATGTGAAAATACAAGACTTCTGCTGCAAACGAGGATATACATACATTTGGACCAAAGACAGTCGAACCATGGACATAAAGATGGGATTCTCAGAAAAGGACAAAATTAAGTTGGACAGGGCCTAGTTATAACGAAATTCAGTGTAATACAACCTACAACCAATATGTACAAGTGGACGTGAGTCTAACAGCATTTGCAAATAACTCTGAGTGCTTTATGGAGCTGCTTTGAGTGGCAGTAGTTCACCTCAAACAGTAGCTGGGAATGAATCTTTTGTGGTTCCTTTTGGCTGTACTTGAAACCACCTACTGCTTACTACTGGTGTAAAGATGTGGGCTAGAGGTAGTAATGCAAACAATTATATAACAACCTAAATCTTATACAACTCACAATACAACTCTGTGTAATACATTTAACATTAGTATAACAAACCCTTATTTAACCAGTTAAGTCCCAAGATTCAATGTTCACATACTTTGTTTGGTCTACACTTAGGAACCTTACTGTTTTGGGAATTTCACATCTGAACTACTTTTGGTTTGAATAAAAATAACAGGATTGGCATTTTTTCTAGTTTTCCTGGCGACAAACCAATTATGACTAGCTTTTGTCGTGATGTAGAATAGATGTTCAATTAGAAAAAGCCTGCTGCCTTATTTAAAACAAAAAATGAGTCTGGTCTTGAATATTCAAGCTTTGGGGTTGGGGGGGATAAGCAATTACAGTTAGTCCAATAGGATTTTGGAAAGGATTTCTAAACTCATTTCAGAGATTTTGCCAAATTAATGGTTTTGGCAGACAAGAAAAAAGCAGCAAGATCAAACACCTGGTTTGATTTGGAGCTATGAAAATAAACTATAAATAATTTTTTGACTTGGCCAAAATATTACACAAAAAGCGGTATCTTAAAGTAACACCGTGTAACTTTTAGCTAGTAGCAATTTTAAATTCCAAAAATATACATTGTATTGTATTATTTTATAAATCTTAGACACACAATTGACAAAATCATACCCATTTCCTTGACACAGTTCCCTCACCTGGCCAGGAAACTGATCTAAAGGATTTATAATTCCATTCATACATTCAGAATGTAGAGAGATCTGCGCCCTCTAGTGGCTAAAGGTTACACACTGTCGCTTTATAAAAGGCACATTTTTAAAAAGCCATAATGAAAATTGAGGCCGTTTTGTCTAAGCTCCTTCTCTGATTGTATACAACATAAGTAAATGTATCATGTAGTATACAGTATTAAAAGTTACATGGTAAGTATTCCGCTGATACTCAAAGCTGCAGCACTTGGAGTCATTTGCAAACTTATTTCCTGGACACAACTTAAAGAAAAGTGCATGCTTTTTGACAGTGACCTTGCCCTAACAGTATAACACAGTATACAGAGTAATAATATCAAATTTCTTTTTATAATAAAAGGAAAATCCAATAAACAAACATGTATTTGAATGAATGTAAGCCTGACTGTGTATGTATGTCCGTACGAATGTAGCTCTGTTTGTGCGTTAAATATATATATTCTGGGAAAACCACTCTTTCTTGGTGCTCTTCTGTTTATTGCAGGAAACGACAGATACTACATCTTTATGTTTTCAGTCCTGGTGTCACGGGTGATTTTTAAGGCCTAACATTTTAACTGTACTTTTATTGTACAAAGTTTATTCACTAAAATAAGGATTCTTAAACTGTGGTATGAGTACACTGGCTCTCGAGTGGTACATGAGTCTGAAAAATAACCATTAAATTCATAATTACAAAGTTTAAGACATTTTAGTAAAGCTTTACTTTATTATAAGTGAGTAAGTCAGTGTTGTATTAGTTGTATTTATCGTCTACACTGCATTGAACACAGGCAGAACCTATGCCTCAAATATTGAGTCCCTAAATTCTAGAAAGTTGCTGTAGCACTATGGATTTAATGTTCTAAATAAACAGGCTCATTCTTCCTGTAGCAGCTGTTCCTTCAGTGTCTCACTGCAACAACAGGACTGACTCTCTTTCTCAGTTTTTGACAATACATCCACGTTTCAAAAATTTGCTTCAAATTCGATTTATATCTTAAATAGAGACATGACTTTTCTGACAGAAGCCAGAAGTCAGAACCCAGTAGAAACATGGCTGCTTCAAGAGTTATCTGAACCGACCCGACCTGTATCGTACCCCATAGTGTTAATATCTGTCCATTTGCACTAATTTGGTACATTTTATTTGCTTGTTTGACCTTTGTTTTATACAATTGCTTTGATATTCAGCCTCATTTTACACAATTCAAAAACCAAGGACTGACTTTATCCAAAACAAAATGAGTACCTGCGCCAGATAAACTTAATAATCTTTCATAAAATGCTCCTGAAATCCCTTTAACAATTCAAATATGACCTCAAAATCACTCAAATGAGTCTGAAATTAAAGTAGCAACCTTGTAACGTTGAGATAATACAAAGTGGTCCGAGCCGGCCTTCCAGCTGTTATGTGCTGCGTAGCATTTTGTGAAGATCAGAGATTTCTTTAAAGAGTCTTTGTAGTCATCAGTTCAGCTAAAACACCCAGAAAAACGCTGATGACCAGAAGCACCGCTCGTTTATTAAACTGGGCCGCGGTTAAGGCTTCATCCCTGTCTGGACACTGAGAAGTGCCCTTGTCCGCTCTAGTGCTATTATCCTCTCGAGCTCCATTCAAGCGTGGGTTTAGGTGGTTGTCTTTACTGTCTGACATCTGAGTTAAAGGTCCTCTATTATGCTCATTTATGGATAAATTATGATGTTTTTGAAAGCTCACATTATAAAAACAATATGGTTTAGTCTGTGTCTTTAAGCCCTTCCATTTTCATGCACCGATGAATGGACGAGTTTGTATAAACAGGAGTCTTGAGTCCACAGTGCTGCTCTCAGGTTAATACTTTATGAGTTCAAGCACGTGTTCGCCACAAAATCAGGAGAATCACATTCCTTACTCATCAACTGTGCTTTTGCATATGCTCCAGCGCTTAATGAAACCTCAGCTCAAGTAAAAGCTACATCAGGGATTCTCAACAGGCGGGTCGGGGCGGAAAAGTGGGTCCCAGACAGGTTCTTCTGTCGGTTCCGCCAGTTATTTTCAATTTAGCATTAGCCACTAACAAGATGGTTTTCTAAAATCTGCTGAAATCCAACAAGAACCTTTTCCTTGCTCTGCGTTGCAGCTAAATGTGAAAAAATGTGTGAAAAAATGTGTCCCAGTTTAGATCAGTTTAGAAACTCTGGTCTACAGGCCACAATAGTCTATAAATAAAAAAAGACTATAAGTCACATTATCCGGCTTTTATTTAGACAAAGAGAAAATGTTATTACCATCATTCCAGTCAGACTGTGTCATTTACATGCAGTGTAAAACTGATTATTGTTGGACCAAACAAGGCAATAATTTGAATTTCTCTAGTTGCATGTAACAGCTCTGACTGTCCACCATGACAAAGACACACAGGAATCAAACCAATATATGACCATATATTCCACTACAGACCTATTTCTAAAAGCCTGCTTTAGCACTTTACTTCAGATTGTGTAGGATAAGCTGAATGTGACGCAACATGATAAGCATAATGTAGTTTAACTGTGTACCTGCCTCTGTTGGGAAGGACATTGATTTGTGTAAACAGACCTGAGATGGCCTCAAAGTCAGTGATAATCATCTGTCCTCTGTTCGTCCTCTCGTTGCTCTGAGATCATCCTGTTAATGGTTCAAATGTCTGAGCAAACAACGATGTCGGACGATCAGAAGGAAAACCTGCAGCTCAAAGTAAATGACAAAGATATAACAAGTACATCTCAAAGGTTTTTACTAAGTAGTGAGTAGTATCCAAAGACTCTTGTTGTTTAATCTGCTTTTTCAATTCCCCTGATGAACAGATTTGTGCAAAAAAACATTTTATTAAATTTATTTTATTATGCTGCATAGAAATATATTTTAAACATGAAAATCTAAAAGATAAATACATAACACCTAATACATTACTGAGTTTCAAAGTGAGACACAAAAAGCACACAAAACAATATCATACAAAAATGACATTTAACAAGTTTGAAGACTTTGAAGGTGGCACCTGAGTTTTAGATTTTAAAAAGAAAAATGGGAATAAGTAAAACAAATGTTTTTAAAAATTGTATGTAATGAAAAAATGTACATAGTCAACATTTTGGTGCATTAGGCTTGTTGTTTGTAGTCCAAAAAGCCACATCAATTATCTTTAAGGACTTTATTTTTCTGAGCTTTTGAAGTTAGGTCTCAAATAAGCTCAGGTCTCACTGAGGCAGGATTTTAAGAAAGTTATCAGTCCAATCAGAGAAGACTGGGTTTAGAGAGGAGCTGTAAGACATAAACGCAAAAACATAATAGTATAATTAAAGTGTAAATATTATATTTGAAAGACTTTTCCCTTCTCTGCGTTGCCACGGTGACAAAGACAAGCATATATTAGGTGAGTTTAATGTGTTTGTATAAACTGCTGCTGTAAACTGGCTCTGGTTGCTCCTAAAAAAAAACACATAAGCTACATGACACATGTTTAAAAAAATGAATGGTTTTATAATAATTTAGACCCATTGTAACTTATTTTACTGCACGTCTGCTTTGATACGACAGTGTACAATAGAAGAAAAACCTCATTATCAGTTTGTTCTAGGATTTTCAAGAGCTCTTGAGCAAATATATAACATGCTTTAGATTGAAGTTTATGAGCCACAAATGAGTTCACACACGTATTGTTACAATTCTGTTGAATAATCCGAACAGTGTAATTTAATGGTCACTAGTACAAGTTGTCAGTGAATTATACAGAAAGAAAATCACAACTTTAATTGCAACCTTTTAGATAAGCCTCTGTGAATTTAGGCATTTTAGGCAACAGTAACAAAATCCTGGAGGGACTCTTTTAAAGTAACTTAATCTGCAGAGCTTAACCATTTTAATTATTCACAAATTGATTTTAGACTCATGTCTTTTGTCAATGTATAATTCATATGAAAAAGCTAGAATAATGTATGGTATGTGCCTCTCTCAGGGATTAAAATGTCTGAGCTTTCTGTCAGCAGCTTGACTTTCTGAGCACAACTTGTTTTTGAGATGGCTCCTAAATCCCCGTCGTGGGCGGCTCCTCGTTAGTATTCTTGTGTGAAACAAAGGCTGTGTGAGTGGGTTGTGTTTGTCGTCAGAGGCCCCTCGCTGCGTCATCTATCACCTAAACCGCGTTGAGACGTGCTCGGAGGCGACAGCCACAAGGTCAGCCCTGGCTTTGGAGGTCGTTCTGGGGTTTTTAGTCTCTTCCACGGTTCCATTTGTCTACTGCCATCTACAGACTCTGCTCAGTTTAAAAATCAATAGCCCCTCATCTCATCGGACAATAGCCTTCTGTCTTCTTTGAGGAAATATAAATGAGTTCTCGACTCAGGATTTACTGGGTTTAAGCCAAACTGCTTCTTATAACGAGCTGTTCAGTTCAAATTGTGATGTAAACCGTGTTTGGTCCTGTGCATTTTACACATTTCTATTGTAAAAATAACAGGACTTTATTTCTTTGAGGGGTGGGGGTAACAAAAAAGTATAAATCTGTATGTGGTAAAAGTGCAGCTCAATTTAAAATGGACAGAAAATCAATTTGAACGGACAGGGGAAAGTAAATGAAATGCTAAAAAGACACATCAGTTGCAACATAAGTTACTCTAAACCAGCCATTCCCAAAGTCAACAGAGCTGCAGCCCCCCAAACATTCCCCCAATCTTAAACTTTAATGCTAAAGTCAGACTAAGTGGTGTATTTTTCTGAAAATGTATATTAAAAAACATAACAAACACAACAAGCTGTTGGCTATAAATTGCTTAATAATAATAATGTTCAACACCACAGAAAAGAATTGATATGCAAATATTTTTTGGTATTTTCAAACTTGTGAGCCCCTCTGCAGTACTTTCACGGACCATCAGGGGGCTTCAAAACTCCAGATTGGGAACCACTGCTCTAAAAATTTACTGTCTACTTTTGTTACTTTGGGTCATTTTTGGGTAAGTCAATAGCTGATGCTACTAAAATCATTTAATTTAATCTAAATTTCATTACAGCTTACATGTTAGTTCAGTTAGCCCAGTCACTTTACTTTGACAAAGGACAGCATATTGTAAAAATAAGTTTTCCAAAGGCTCAAAAGACCTCCATCTTTGTCATGGCTTTAGAAACAAAAGGCTGACCGCTAACATACTGTTCACTTTGCTCAGTGTTCATCGAGTGTTACATTATGGTTAAAATTATACATATTTGCACTGAATTTTGTGCAGATTTAGTTATTGCAATATTTTTAAAGGGTTTGACTGTGCACAATTGATTAAAGGTAATTTATGTAGTTTTAAGAAGAGCAAATGTGCAATTCCACACATCACACTCCTCCTTTAAAGAGCACCATGTGAAGAGCTATGGTAGCCCTGCAGGGACATCCAGTGGAAATAGGTATAATTTCACTTTAAAACTTTGAAACATCAAGTAGGTTTATAACCATCCAAAAGCTTTATGCAAGATTGTGAGTTCAAATATAAACATGAATGTGCTACTTCTCCAGCAGTGCTCAGTTTGTCCCCTATGGGCAGCTATGGAAGATCTATGGATTTTACATGTGTATTCTTTTTTTAACCTTTTTTTTTCTGATGCTGGGAAAAAACCCCAGACTTTGTGAAATGTTGAAGGAACTGTTGCTCCATCTCTTTTATACAGGACATGCTTAAGAAAAAGAAAGCTGGTACAGTGCAGCTTTAAAGCAAAACGTTTTGAAACCTACCACACTCCTTGCCAAATTGCATTTTGAAGCAGTTTAAGTTGATATTTCATTAATAATCTTCAAACAATGAGGACCAAAACAAATATTATAAAAAAATGAACACAAGACATGACATTCTGGTGTTAAACTGATGTCGTCTCCTCGTCGCTGTCCTCCTCCTTCCTTACGAACAGTCTCTGAAGCGATCGAGGGACGGGCAACGGAGGGGAGGACGAGGCTGCGGACGGGATGGAGAGCGGCGGGGGAGTTGAGTCAGGGACAGGGGGGAGCGTGGGAGACGGGCTAGTCTTACTATTACTGCTGCTACTGTTATTGTCCGATTCTTTAGAAACACCTTCCATCCACACCTCAGTCTCACCCTCAGCGCTGTGGGGCTGATGAGGATTCTGGTGATGGAGGTCTGAGGGATGTCCTGGAGGGGAGGGGGGCAGGGTGTGGGGAGGCGTGACAGAGACGGGGGAAGCAGGGGCAGATGAGGTGGAGGCAGGGTGGGACTTGCGAGCAGATTTGTGGCCGATGTCTCGGAAACTGGCCAGAGGTGGACGCAGACGGACTCCGGAGCGGGTCGAGCCCTCGATGGCCTTCTGGAGCTACAGGGACGGGCGGAAGGTTACGGACGGGCAGGACAGGGGCAGGACAGGGGCAGGACAGGAGCAGGACAGGAAGTGAAAGAGGATTAGGAGTGATAAAAGGAAACAGTTTGGAAAAGAAGACAGAAGAAGTGGAAGAAACCCCACAAATCCACAAAAAAAAGAACAACCCTCAAGCCTAAATCTTCTTTTAAAATGGGACTAATTACTCTTTTTAATGATGACAGTTTTGGGCTGATTGGTTTTATCTGCTAAGTTAAACTGACACCATGACGATAGAGGAGGAACTGAACAGACAAAGCAAATCAATGCAAGCAATTTGTAATTTATTTTTTAATAAAGTTTGCCACTGAACAATTTTAATTTAAAAACTTACATGAAAACACAGAGCTATAACGCTCATATTTCTTTGTGCTCATTTTAAAACTTTAAATGTCACTTTGTGCTCCTGCTCCTCTAAAGTGATAGTTTCCAGCGTTTCTTACCTCTTTAAGTGCAACCACTCCCACTAGTTTCCCGATGCTGGTCACATAAGCGTGGCTCAGTCCCAGCAGCGAGAACAAGGTGTGGGTCTGTGAAAGGAAAAGAGGAAAGGTCTCTTCACTCTTCACTTTGACTCCAAATTCAGGCAATTTACAGGTTCAGCTCAGTTTAATGTGAGCATAGACACAATGTCAGAGAAAGAACTAGCCGGGGGCGCCAGGTGTTCCCCAGAAACAGAAAGTGCGTCAGTGTTTCTGCTAATGTTGCAGCTGAAGGACATGAATCAGCAAAGGTTATCTCACATGAACAGCTTATTCATGTTGCTAAAAAAACGGTCTCCAGTAAAAATAACATGCCTATGTTTCACTGTTTTCTAGAGATTATTTGCCAATATTTCTCAGTACACAATTAACTTTCTTTCCATTTTCTTTGACTTCTTTGGTCAGCTATATTCAAGTAATGTCCTACTATCACATAAAAGCTGGGTATTTGTCCACTAGTAATGTTGAATTTCCAGGACATTATTAGATAATAAGCTAGCTGCTTCGGCAATTCCTTTAAGAAAAGAAGACAGCACTGACCAAATGAATATTGGCCAAACAGAACGTCAGGTTGCAATGTTGTCAGTTTGTCACAAAATCGTGTTTAAGATAAGAAAGGGCATGGTGCAGTATGAGTTTTTAAAAGGTATAATTTTTTTTTTCTCAAATAAATCAATGCAGTCCTGGGGCTTTAACTTTTCCACAAGTTGCATTGGTGTTACTGTTCTATTCATTTTAACCACTAAACCAAAGTATTTGAAAGAAAGAATTTTGACAGAAACTTTAAATAATTTCCCTCATGTATTAATAAAGTATATCTAAGTATACTCTGTAGTCTGTAGCAGTAGTGCTCGCCCATTTTGTTTTCACCACAGTGTCTCTCTCAGTCCTCTCTCACAGGTTACAGTAGATGAAGTTTTAAAACATTTACAGTATACCTTGAGAATGATATTTGTCTCTTGCCTAAATATATAATTAAACTGACCATTTGACTAAAGCAAACAAAGAAATTGAAAAAGGCAGAATGCAAGACTAAATGAAAAAAGAAAAAATAGTTTAAAATGTTCTCCCACAAAACAGTTCAGGACAATTTACTTCTGTATATCTGAAATTACAATGAACTTCATCTCTGTCCGCTCTGACCTTGTGTAACGAAGTCCTCTCGACGAGCTGGAAAGGGGAAGGGTCGACTCGTATCTCATCGATTTCCATCGGTTTGTCCGTCTCTGCCTCTTCCCACGCTTTAATCTGCAGCAGCAAACGAGAAGCAAGGTCACTCACATGCAGAACTGACCCAGAACTGCTCCCACACGTTTAAACGTTACAGAGAGCAAATAATCACATTAACATACATTTAACCCTTCAGTGGTGAATGCAAACAGATTGAAAATAGGTAACATTTGGAAATTTCACAGGATTTCTTAATTGATTTGTACTTTGTGTTGTAAAGTAAACTACACTGAGTTTTGTTTTTACAGCTACAGGAGAGAGTTTAGAGAAACACAGTGTCCTTGAGTGTCGCAGTTGTTCCTTTGAGATTTAGGATGTCTGACACCTTTTAGTCCCTTGATGAATTTTACCAGCGAGCCTCGATCCGCTGCGACGGGGGCAGCTATCCCGAACAATTTACAGAGTAATGCTATGGGCTGTTTTTTGGGAAGGTGCCAAGGAAAGTCCAGGGACAGAAAGTATAAGAGAGGACAATGCTTTGGTGCTCAAATACACTTTACCTTTTGACATTTAAAATTATGACTGAGTTTGCAATACTACTGGTAACAAAAGTGAGGACAGCTTTTCTAAAATGTGACATTGATAATAGGACGCTCACCTCTTCTGGGATCATGGTGTCGGACAGAGGAGGAGGAGGAGGAGGAGGAGGAGGAGGATCCTGGGAAAGGACAGACAAATGAGACATGTTTGTAAATCATCCTAAAGAGGCTTTTCTGTTACTCCAGCCCAAAACAAATGTCATCTCTAAAGTCTTCATGTAATCATGAAAGAAGAAGAAGAATAGTTAAGGATTGACAAACAAGACAAAGACAGGTAAACTGAACAGGACGAGTCTAATCGCTCTCAAAGGATGAAGTAAAAACACACCTGAGTGACATTTTAAATCAAAAAGTAAAATTATAGAAATGCACTGTGAAAAGGTTTGGAGCACAAAGTGTCGAGACTGAACTTTTACATAAATACTGTAACAGTAGATGGTCCCTGCTAGTTTTAAAATGCACTAATTACCTATGTAACTTGTATATGTAAGTGGAATGTCCTATGACTATAGACATTTTTTTTGTTTGTAAAGAACATAAGAGGCAAGCACATTTTAGCCACAAAAGTTAAGCAGACTACAACATATTTTTAATAAACAAAAAAGCCAGTTATTGCAAATTCTGCCCAAACAAGATGGTTGTTTTGAAAAGAAAAAAGAGTGTGCTGTCAGTGAGTGGGTAGAGAACATTATGTCTACACCAGATGAAGTCTACAAGCTACAGGTCACTGGATGACTAAGACTACGTTAGGCTGGATTTATAAGGATAAATACTGGCAAACAACCCCAGGACGGAGGATCCAGAATCATACATAGACTGGTTTAGGGCTTGTGCTTCCTCACCAAAGACTGTTAAAAGATCTGATCAGCATATGCATCGCCAAAGCAGCAAACTTACATTAAGGTACAATATGTGTAGCCATTGTAGACAAAGACATTTTAAAAGAAATTGGTAAAGTAATACACAAATATGATCTTTGTGTTAAAAATATTACATTTACATTTGACACTTTTATCCAAAGCGATTTACATTAAGCTTCCATTCACCAGTGTTACAGCTGGAACACCACTGGAGGCAAGGTGGGTTAAGTGTATTGCCCAAGGACACAACAACAGTATGAACTGAGGGGAGAGCGGGAATCAAACCGCCTACCTTCCATTTGAAGGACGACCGCTCTACCACAGAGCCACTGTGCCCCATATTGAAGGCTATAGCGTTTTAGCCATTCTCAAGGACAGTACCTTAACAGAAATTCCTTAAAGGAAAATGCTGCGCAAAATCAATACACCTAGTGGTGTAAACACTAAAAAATTGTGAACTGATTTCATTGAGTAGCATTTTTTTATTATATTAACATGTAACAGAAATTTGTTGCAACACGGGTGTGTGTATCATGTTTGACGATGATATTTGTGGAAGGAGAATGTAAAATATAGTTTAACCAATGGGAAAGGAAAAAATTATACCACTGTTGTTTCCAAGATAAACAGACACAAAATAAACTGTTGTGTAGCACTGCAGGCGTTTTGGCAAGTCCTAACATTTAGCCACAAGAGATTTTATCTAATCTGAAAACTGACAAGCTTTTGAGGATAAATGAAAAGGTTGTTTGAAAATTTGAGAAATATCTGATTAAGACCAAGACTCTCTTTGAGCAGCAGTTGGTTATTTCTCACTTGTGTCTTGTTGATATTCATCACAGAATATCTGTGCACTGCTGCAAAAAACAATCCCCAGGAAAGAGGAGAACGAATCCAAACTCATAATGAGGAACTAGACTGTAATGCAATAGACACAGCAGTGGGCACAACAGATTTAACACTGTAATCTTGCTTTTTTTCAATGAGCTTGTATGAACAGACAACATGCACTGCTTTTTGAGACTCCACACAGATCCAAATAATATGCACCACATTTCCATATGAGAGAAGTTGAGCACAAGGACCAGTGGTGTATTCATATGTCTTTGTCCGATAAGGTTGTATTTTCCTGAACGGAAAATAATAATAGAAAATACACCCTGTGCTAAAGTAATGGATAAATATTTATGTCCTCCTGGTGGCAGAGCGAGGACAGGGACTCGGGGTGTCTTTGCCAAAAGAATGAGAGAATTATTAGCATGTGAATGAAAGATGACACTGGGGAAATGACTTGGTTACTGAGAAGCAACAAACCGAGTCTCAACAGGGTTACCGAACAGGAAGAGAGACTCGGAGGCAGACAAAACAAAGGAAAACAGGGTCACAATAATACGATGTAAAAATGTTTATGCAAAAGTCACAAAATAACATCAGTTTTCACTAATTTGGGAATTTGTGTGCTTCAGCTTTTGACTCGAGGTGGTCACCTTGGCAACACTTTTATCCTTGATTATTGTTTCTTGTTTAGCAACATAAGTGAGGGTATGAAAATGTATTAAAAATAGTATTAAAATGTATCATTTATAACTCATGAATCTGTAGGTACACAATTTGTAGCTTTAACAAAGCTGCTAATAACCCGATAACACAGTATATTTACAGTGTATTTAATACATGCAATAGATCTAGTTATCTAAGAGATTTTAATTTTTTTCAGACTCTCAACTCCACCACCCAACATCAGAATAATTACCTTTTCTGCTTTTCTTTAACAAATAATATCAATACATTGCATTAAATGGACGTGTTGAGCTTCCGTTAAACCTGGAGCTCTATGTTCAGTGTCAGACCAATGTGACTTATCTCCACTTATCTCATGAATTGGCCACATTTAACTTTCAATTTGTTTTTCTTTTTAGTGCTGTTTTTAACAGATCATCATCATCAACAGATCCCATTACAATATGCTATAAGGGGATAGACCAGTTTCCCATAAATACAAGAGAAAAGAAATGTGTGAATGGGAGAATAAAGTTCAACATAACCACTGAACAAGAGCATTAAAACACCAGGTTAAATATATATATATTCCACATGATCAGGGATTGGCACAGATATGATCCTTCCCATTGGTGCTCTGGGCAGATATGTAAATGTGGAGTGATGCAGTGATGCTCACACACCTGGGACTGGCCCTCTGTCTGCCTGGTCCTGGGGCTGAAGACACTGCTCAGAGCGCTTCTCACCGACTGCAGGGGACCCATAACTGAGAGAGAGGTTACCATAGAAACACACTGAAGTTAAAACATAATAGTTCAACTTGTAGCTCAGGCAAAAAAATGAGTTGCAAATGGACATTCAGATTGTGGAAAAACTAGCCCCTTTCTGTTGTTGCCTGGATACGGTTTTAATGGAGAACATACACACCATCTGGTTTCAGAGAAAAGGAGAAGTGGTGCCAAAATTTCCTCCCTTTTGTAATCATGGCACAGCAGAAAGTTGTAATTGTTTTTGAGCAGAGACATTCAATCAAGTTCAAACAAGACTCAGTTTTAGAGACAAGACAGGAATAAAATACAGTGGGCTGAATGTTAAGTCAAGGACGCGTACAAAGCTGCCTGTTCGGACACAATGGACCATGGAAACGTGGGTTAAGAAATACTCAAAAATGCACCTGGTCTTTTGATTTCATTCCTTTCATTCCTTTCAGTGGTGTTTCCCAGTGTCTCCTGAAATGACTGAATGTCTAGTCTGGACTTCTGTTACATATTGATGTATATAAGTAACTTTTAAGCTTCAATGGATGCTATATGGACCAAGAGCCAAAAAATATTGCTGTAGAAGAATAAGAAAAATAACAGATTTAAGTATCTGGCCAATCAGAGCAGACTAGATATGTTTTTTTTTTCAAGCTTTTTAAAAAGAGCACAAAGTAGTAACTATCCATATGTGGACAAATAAAAGAGAAACTATCCCTTTGTGTGTGCATGAGAGGGCTTTAGCACAGTTTTCTGAAAGTATTACATGAACTACATTCAAATCAAAGTGTCTCTGGTTTCTATTTCCTAATTTTAAAATGTCTTGCAGTCATTTTTTGTAGTTGTTATTTGCAGCAGAGCAATAAATTAACATCTGCAACCAGCCACTTGAGACTTATAAATAAATTACATGCACCTTTGGTTTGAACTTGAGTTTTTGGGAAAACGAAGCCTATATTATTTTAAAAAACATGACACAAAAGTAAGAAAATAAGTAATAGAGCAAACAATAGAAAACAATTACCTTTTGCATGTGTAGTATCAAATCAAAACTCTCGCTTGTTTGACACCACATCCAGTCTTGTGGTTACATTTATTACAATGATTTATAAATAGCATCCAAAAGTGTCCGTCTCCTTTGGCCACTAATGCATTAAACAGAAGCTGCAGCGAATGCCACACACCATCTGCGCTCTCACTAAAAGCCTCTTCATATCAGTTGACATGTTTACGTGTGAAGACCAAGGGCAGAAAAATCAAAGAATAACTCATAATACATCTCACTGTTGAGCAATTGCTTGTCTGAAGACGTTTGTATTACTATGACAACACCACCAGGCTTTTATTCCCTGCCTCACTACATGTCACACATCTGTAATGGAGCTAAATAAGAGACACATATTACTGCCAAAAAATAAATGTGCCCCAGTCTCCAATTTTACATTTTTATCTTAATCGGGTCTGTGTTTTCCTTATTGTGTTACTTATCTACCTCCAGGTTTACCAGGAAGCCAGGCTGAACATTCAACAAGCTGTACAGAGCTTAGAAATACAACCTTCTTTCAAAAAATAGCTTAATTTGACTTGGGTTAAGGGCTCTGGGACATTTAACCTGAAGACAACCGAGGACATTAGTTACTTTGCCCAGACTAAAGCACATGCTGATGTTATATCTCACCAGGAACAGTATTAGTGTGGTTTATCGTTGACTCTGGGGGTCTTGAAGGAGGCAGAGGACCGTTTCTCTTTTCCAGAACTGGGACGCCCTGTAGACAACAACTGTATTTAATTTCATTCTTATACACTTTATGGAATAGCCACTGCCAACTGTAGTCAGCTTATGTCATCAATGTATTTTTGTAATTTAAATATTGTATAAGACATCTCTTTCAAACACTAGACACACATTTGTTACATTAATATAATCCTCAAGAGGAACCAGGTCTGTGAGCATTACATCTGAAATGTTGTTAAGTGTTGATTAAGTGTTGTTAAGTCTAATGTTGTCATTTGTATTGAATGTGTGTTTTTTTGTGTTATATGTTGTCTGTTATCTTGTCCTGACCTGCCAGGGACTACAGATGGAAAGTAGCCACTGTGCTAATTCTGGCATATTTACATTTTTATATTTATCAATATGCACTGTCCCTTTTAAATAAATAAATAAAAAAATAAAACCTTCTCTTTATCCTCCTCCTCGTCCTCTTCATCGACAAAGGCCAGCGACTCCCAGCTGTGTCTTTGGCCTTGGGTCTGTTCCTGCAAACTGCGACCCTGAAAAATAAATGCTTTTATCCTTTTGGAGCTAGTGCAGCTTGTGAATTCTACAGAATTGAGCAAAGAAGCAAGATGTATTCAACTTTGAACTTCAGGAATTTATTTGTGTGGACCACCAAACCAATTCACTTTAAAGTTCATTGGGTCTTGAATTCCTTTTCTTCACAGCTATTTCCACTCAGAAGAAATGTAGTCAGGCCAATTGTACCTGCTTATGTAAAATAGAATGGGATTCATGCAATGTATTATCTGATTGGTTGTATGTCTATCCAACTGCATCCAGAGACAGTTTATTAGTGTCCATTAGTCCTGTCCCTGGAAACCCAACTCAAATCCACAGAAACCATACGAATTCTTTGTAAGGACAGAAAAAATTGCAATGGCTGGCTCAGTACAGAGACAAATAGTGATAAAAGCTTCAAGTATTACTGCTTTTCTATGTTTATATAGTATGTTAATAGTTTTATTTTACTTTTTTACTAAGATATGTTGACTCCACTGTCCCCACCTGCATGAGGAGGCGCCTCTCGGGTGACAGCCACCAATCACAGAGCGCAAGCAGCTCCACCCTGTCGACGCTGCCCAATAGGATCATCGAATCTAAACACAGTCTCTCAGTCTGTTAACTGGGATCTTAGAACAATAATACAGTTTACCATGTAAAATAAAGCTCTTTTACCTTTTGAGTCGACCAAAGGGATCGTTTTTAAAGAAGTGGAGTCGAGCAGATGTTTGACTTCTCTGTACGTCGACTGAGAGGAAACAAACTTCACCTTCCTCACCATAATGTCTTCAACAAATATATTGTACTGGCTGCAAAGCAAACACAGGTGTAGCAGCAGAACACTATTAAATACTGGTGTAGTTAGGGAACAAGTGTGTCAAACGTTCATGACTCTTAAATGAAGTGTTCTGTTTGTGTAAATTAGCACATGGCAGGGACTCTAATGACAGGTTTGTGCTTAATGTGACAGGGCTGTTTGGTAATAAAAGAGTGACTGCTCTGGGTTTAAAACCAGGAAAGAAAATCTCATTGTGATTATTTAATTTAGAATTGTGACTAATCAACCATTATACAAGTTTTTTTGCTCAGAGTTACAAGGTTAGACAAAATACACTATAAAGAATTAAACCAGAAACAAGAACATATATCTAAGAACGTTTAAACCAATCAACCCTCAGAACTACCAAAACCTTTTTGCAATAAAAGCAGTTCTTTGTAATATGGATATTGTTGATAGTGAGGTAACTATCTGTTTGCAGTGTATTGTGCAGACTTATTTTTTACAGTCCACAGTGGCATTAAAGTTTCTCTGAAAACACCTGTCCCTTTACACCAATGACAAGAAGTCCTAACAGTCCCTGTGGCCTCCAGATTAGATTGCAGTTAAGGTTTGCAGTCTATAGTAACTCCTGACTCTATACAGTGGTACAAACGTTTCCCCTGGAGGAATCATGAAAGTGAGTTGAACTGAATTGAAATTACTACCTTGCTATTGTGGTGGTTTTGTGTTGATGCCCTAATTGTTGGCAAGGTTTTCAAGGTGTTTGTGGAAGAATATACAAAGTGTTTAAGTCTCTAGGTAAAGAATTTGTGCCTCCAACAACCAGCTTAAGAGACAAATGTCCCAAACACATTATCATTAAAGTCAAATATTACAGCCCCTCTATGGTATAGTATAATAAAGAATAGAAGGGTGTAAAGTGCCCAAATACCAGATATGCCTCAATAATTTTAAAACAACATTACACAGTACATATATATAAAAAAAAACATTAGTAAATTATGTAATTCTCCTTTTTATAAGATTTCAAAGAATACCCTTCTTAATTCTACTGACAATTGTGTCTCTGCAAAACTGGTGTTACAATTACATTTTTAATCAAATAATAACCATCTACTAATCCCATCTGGTTTTCATGTTTCTTGCTGGCGCCTGGGCAAATACAGCTGTTTCTTGTTAATGTTGGAATTCTTTTTTGTAAAAATGGAAATCTGCTCTTTCAATTAACAACTATTTTATTTGTATAATGTGCTGTATTATGTGCTTTTATAACAAAATGTTCGTTCATGTTCAAGAATGATTTGTGAGCACAGACCTGATGTGTCCAAAGCCGAGCTCAGGCAGGTAGGGCAGCTTTTTGACCTGGATGATGGAGTCGTAGAGGGACGGCTGAAGGCCCTGTGCCACCATGTTGGCCAGGATTACTGCCACCATCATGGGCAGGATGTGAGAGATCTGCCCTGTCAGCTCGAAGCAGATCACTGCTGTGGACACGGTGTGAGTCACTGCCCCGGTCATCGCTGCCGCTCCTGTTACACCAGTGAGATGGGTCGGAGGAAGAAGAGAAAAGAACAGAATGGGAAAACAATGTGTGGTTATTTTGAAGTTTAGGTGGAATATACCAATACTAGAGAGCGCCGGTTCAACTCTAGGTATTAGTTTTGGAGATTCTGGTTGATGCAGTGGAGCAACAGACATGGACCATCCTCTGCAGTGGGCTTTTGAACAACAGAGATTAGTGAGCTGCAGGAAGTCTCTACAATCAATCAGTCTGTCTGAAATGATAAAAAAGTGATACTGAATGAAACTAGAGTCAACACTTTTTGTCACAAGGAAAAGTGACAAAAAGCGTCACAAAGCAAAAACATAAAGATTGTTTCCTAAATGGTGTTTTACACAAGGCTACAAACAAACTACAAAATAAATTACTTTTATGGTTATGTATAGGCTTAGTTATGGTTAAGCAAACATATATGTCCTTTTAGTAATGCAGAAAATTATTATGTTATTCCATTTTAGCCACAATATAGTTTAGATAACCTTTTCTTTTTTAGGCGCAATGCCATTCTTTCTTCAAACCCAACCAAACCCACTTCTCATGCCAGTTTTAGTAATTGTAACTCTGAGATGGGATACCACCCCTAAGTAGCTACATCCTTAAGTTTGAAACACATCCCCTGCATCAAACTAAAAAAGTTGCTATGAAATTTCCCAAATAGTGGGTTGAGCAATAAAGACAGAAGAAAGCTGGAGACAACAAAGTAAGAGCAGGATGGGGAAGGAATGAAAAGATGAAGGGACCGAGGGATGAAGAGATGGATGGGCTTTGTACAGCGAGATGAGAGGGATTCAGGGAAGGCCATGTTTCTGGGTCAGTGGCTGAGGACAGTGAAGAGAAGCCACGACGACATTTCACTGTCAAAGCAAAGACACCACATGCTTCAGCTGAGGAAGAGACCGGAGGAAGATGAGAGGAAAGAGAGTGGAGGGAAGAAGAGGAGGGGAAGCTTGACCACTGCTGAAAAGACAAGGCTAACAAATGAAATAAAGTCAGGAAAGACTAAAGAGGACAAGCTGAAAACAAAGGGATTTGATTAATGTGGAACTCAGGAAAGCACAGTCGGCAAAAAGTTACATAATAGTAAGCCTTTACTAAAATCCTTATGCCATACAAAAAATAAGCTTAACAAGTTTTTTCACTGTTAAATGTTGACTAGGCACTTCAAGCATTAAGTGTTCTGCTATTTAAAGGTCTTGGTATCATCTCACAACTTATTTTTATACAACCTTGTCTCGGCCTCAGAAATAGAGGTCTTGGGATTTTTTTAATTAAGGCCAACCAAGACCACAACCTATAATTTTTTTACATTATTTTGTAATTTTAATGATCACTTTTTATTCTTAATTACTGTAATATAATTATAATTCACCACGTTTGGGCTTGGTGTAAGACTGTACCCTGGGATCTATTTAAATGTGTTCAATGTCAACTAAAAGTCTCAAAGCCAAATCTACTAAAACATTGCGCCATCGTGATTTAGCGGCTAGCTAAGTTTCCTTGTCAGAGTGCAAAAGCTGGGGAGGGGAGAAATGTAATGAGGTGGGCAGCCTTACTAGCAGCAAAATTTGATGTTGAAAAATAAATTGTAGTGGTCTGTGTGGTCTCCATTTACAACACCACGTATTATTAAGGTAAATAATAAATAAAAGTTGTAGAGTTTGCGGTCAAAATGAACTTTTACTGCTTCCTCTGTTTTATTAAATAATAATTTTAAACAGCCGGAGTAATGTTCACAATATTATAAAGATTATAACTGGAATATAGTTTTGATCTCTATGGAGTTTTCTGGCTCCTTAACTGCATTCTTCCTATCTGTGTACAAATATTTTTATTTTTTTAAACCTTTATTTAACCAGGATAGTCCCACTGAGATTACAAATCTATTTTGCAGGGGAGTCCTGGCCCCATGTGTGTTTGGGGGGGACTGTTGTACATGTCTTTAGTGGTAGAGGAAACCGGAGTACCCAGAGGAAACCTACGCAGACACAGGGAGAACATGCAAACTCCACACAGAAAGGCCCTGGAATCGAACCCAGGACCTTCTTGCTGTGAGTCAGGAGTGCTAACCACTTTGCCGCCAAATATTGTGAAGGATTGTGAAGTGAGGAGGAAGGGGAGACTGACCAATGACTGCGTACCCTCCAGGGATAATGCGATAAAGAATGCCATCGAACACAATCCCGTGAGGAAACAACGAAGCCATAATCTCTCCCACCAGACGCCCGAACGCTGCTCCTGCACAGTGAGAAAATAAGAATGTGTATATAACGCCATGAAAAAATACTTAAATGTGTATTTATTATGAGTAAATACATTTGACCTTTTTAAAATTCCATCATTGTCATCAATAGTCTATTAATCCATACACTTTTACAAGTAACGGTTATATTATAAATCTTAGTCATATCCAGGATGAATATTTTAACACCAAGTTCTGTAAAGGTCACACTCCAAAGCTTTTTACAAAACAAAAAACAAGATAAAATGAACACAGCAGCACAAACATAATAATTTTCACAGTGTTGTCTTGTATGAAATCTAATGAGGAAAAATTATCACTGCAGGCTGTCATGAATAATGCAACAATCAAGAGGCGTTTGAGTGTCCACAATATTAGTAACAAGTGTTTAGTAGGTAATTTATAAATATTATAAGTAATAAAAGTATAAATTGTGGTGTGTACTAACCCAGAATGAAGACAGGCATGAAGGCTCCAGAGGGAACAGGCATTGTGGTGGCGACTGCAGACATCCAGAACTACGCAGGCAGAAAGAGAAAAACAGGGGCAGAAGATTACAAACCAAACAAAAATCTGTACTACTTTGAAATAGTTTATAACATTGACAATGCATTTCAAGTCTTATAAAAAGAATGGTGACCTGTTACTTGCCAAAAGATAAGTGGCCTTTAAGGTATGAGTCTTAAAATTATTAAGTTAGTTACTTTTTAGCAAGCAACAGATGGTCATCATGGCTCTTTTTGTTAAGCCTATTAACAATTTCTAAGTGTAAAAATTAATAATATGTAGATGGAAATGTATTTTCTTTAAACATTTATACATCTATTATAAGAGAAGAATTATTTAAATTTTTCTGTTAGGGCAGCCATTTTATTTTTTTTTTTTTTTGGAAACCAGCAGTGATACTGTCTATTCCTGATTTACCATGAAACAGTATGTGTGGATTCTCAGTCATCCAGATCATCATATAACAAGGTCAAGATAAAAGCAAGGACATACGTACTTTTGGAAGTTAGAACACATTTTTCTTCTTCTTCCTAATAATTCAGCTCTAATTCAAGCACCTCTTACTGCAAATCCAGGCCTAAAACCCCAATGTGTTACATATCTACCTCACTATGTAACAGCAAACAACTGGGACAAAAATATTGTCTGTAATCTTCTTCTAACCATGGGACTTTGCTGAGTTATATGTGCAATCAAAAACACCCAGTGGGAAAGAAAGCTTTGAATGCTCCTCATGTGAAAGTCAACAGATGCCAGTGACTTGCTGGAGCCTTCTTGCTCAGTGTTTACAGTGTCTTCCCCCATGTTTTTATGTCACTCCTGGCAAAGCAGCTCAGAGATGCATTACAGCCAAATGTTGCTCTAATGTCATGTGAGAATGTGCTAAAAGCTCCTGATGCCAGACCACGTCAGTGCTGTGCATATAAAGGAGTAAACAAAAATACAGACAGTCTGAAGGACTTTTCTAAATGTTTTTTTCAAAAGTTATAAAGGCCAGTATAAAGGTATACAATGAGGGGCATGTTTTTACAGCTTCCTCTCTAGTTCACACTGCTTTGATTGGTCTGAATGTCAGGTTTGATGATGCCCGCAGCAGAACATGGATTGGCCCTCGTCTTTGGTTCAACAAGTAGGTGGTTCAAATTCCAAAGGCTCAGTGCTGGGGACATCGGGGAAGTCCTTTGGTGTAATGTAACGCAATACAGAACAGATTAAATGTATTCAGTGGTATTGTTTCAGGCCTTGATTTTGACATTCAGGTATTTGATTGCCCTTTAGAGCTGGTATTTATATTTTCCCCCTTGTGCAACTGCACAAACCAATCACTCAACTTAACAGGGTTCTCCAGTACAAACAGTCCTAACAAATCAAAACACCCCAGGAATTAGGTAAGTTTATCAGCAAACATAGTCTTTAGGTCCTAATACTGCTCCTTGACTGACAAATGTTAAACCCAAAACTCCTGTCCCATGTTTTAAAATAATAAACACCAACACGTCAGAACAGGTCAGAGGGAATTTTCTGCTTCTATCCTTCAAAACGTGTTTGCTGCTGGAGGTTACCCCCTTAATACTAATTAGATGGCTGGCAAGATGTGGTGTTGCATAGCAACAAGAGCAATGTAAAGTCCTTATGCCCTGGGCTCGTTGTCTGTGTTTGAGTTTGAGAAAAAAAAAGCTATTTGGTCACAGCTTGGTGAGTCACAGATTGTGAAGAAACACTGTGGGGGAGGGCACCAATCAGCCCGGGACGTCCTTGAGCAAGGCACTTCATCAGCAGCTGCTCAGTGACGCTGCAGTGCTTTGGGTGGATCTTAGGTGGACGAGGGCGACTGAGTGAGGCTGAGCAGATGAGGAGCACCAACAGACAGTGACAGAAGTATGGATTACAATACAATTGAAACTTACAATAAATCATACTAATTAATTAAGGTAACGTGTAGTCTGTGTAGAATGTTTAATTAAAGAGATTTTACAAAACAAAAAAAAATGTAATCTAATGTAAAACTCTATTTTATAATAAATAAAAAAGAAGTGCCATACCATGAATACATCTGAATCATACTGTTTTACGGGTCTCTTAAACCGTCTGTAAACATTCTCTTTAAGTCCCCTTGAAAACAGCTTCTAATAACACTCTTTGCTCTTTCGCTCATCAGTCGTAATGATCACTTTTGCACAGGCTGTGGATCCTTGCGTGTACACACTCTCCGACTGGAAGGGGATTTGTGTGAAACGCTGTGACCAGATTACTATTCTACACATCGTCCCCATCATCGTTTGAGAAGTTAATTACTGTGGTACAAGATAAAAACTCATTAGCACGTCGCTCTCACTGGGTGGCTGCTACACTGATGACAGAGCCAGGACTGCGCTCTCTGTCTTCGCCCTTTCACACTGACAAAAAACACTGCTAACACTAAACACAGCAATCAATGCATAACCACTTTTAACAGCATCACATCCTGAGCCACTTTTTAGATCTAACACCAGGACAGAGCGACCCACTAAATTGTATCTCTTAAAATGAGATGTGAAGGCAAATGTGTCCCAAGAGATAGAATCTGAGAACACATTTGGAGGTGTCCTGGATCACATGTATCTAGATAAATCCCTGTGGAGGTTTGATGGAAACGTGTCTTGGTTTGCACTTTTTTGCTCAAATTAAAGTGAAAGCTGTACCATGGGCTTTTATGGTTTATTATTTGATTTAAAAATGTAGATGTCAGAGAAGGAAGTAACCTCTTAATAAAACTGGTGAACTATACACAGAGAAATCAAGTCTGTCTCTTTATAATAAAGCCATTAAAAATTAACTATTTAAAAAGCAAAGTGTAAGTCAAAGCAGCAGTGGCTCAGGAGGTTGGGTTGTGCTTTAGGTGCCCAAGAGAATAGAAAAGTCCTATGCATGTCATTTATCAGTTAAAAGTTGGAAGTTTGCATGTGTAACAGGAAAGTTAAAACTGATCTAATGTGAAAATATCAGGTCTGTATACAATCTATAGATAAATAAGAGATGGAATAAAAAAAAATCTCTGAATTAGCTCACGTCTCACAGAAATATCTTGTTGTGTGTTGTTTCAAGTTTTATATCGCCCAAAGATACACAGAGGAACATTTTGTCTTGTGTTATGTGATGATTTATAAATATTACATTGATGGAAAGGAGGCAGTCAAATAAAAAGTGTGGTTATATATGAATTGAGTTAGTAAGATTTTGTGTTATCATTGCTTTTGTAAATCATAAAAAGAGCTGTAGCAGAAATAGTAAATGTTTGAAATTAAAATAACAAGTCAAATTCAATATATTTTTCTTCTTAAATGTAATTCTATGCAACAAATTAATTTGATTTGGAAGACTGAGATTGAAAAATCCTGTGTTAAGACTTAGATATAAGCTGAATCTGTAGAAATAATGTGAAAGCATGAAGGGAATATCCCATTTTCTGTGCACTGAGAACACGGTGCACTAACTCATTACATAAAAAAGAAGTCAAAGAGAAAAGCAGAGTGAGACACATTAAGACTGGCAGAGGACGAGGCTGACAGCTGAACAGACAGATACAGGAGCAAAGAAAATGTGTTGATGGAGGAATGTTATGAGGCAGCTGCTCTGGGTTTTGGCTGAATTCAGTATTCACTGCAGGGAGCCTCTGTTCCACTGAGGAGCACCGTGACTAAACATATACAGTGTAAGATGTGACTGACAACCTTTAATATCCTCTTCATAGGATTAGTTCTGTGGCACCGATGCATCATTTGAACTGACACTTCAGTAAATAACTTTTATGAATAACTCTAAAAAAGGCATATTTATAAGGTGCAAGCTTATTCTATTGGAGTTGTTTTAAAATGAACTGCACTTACATCAAAAAGACAGTAAATTCATTATTCTTTAAGTTACTTCTTCTCTGTTCTCTGCTTGAAGCCTTGAGAAACTGCAGACTTTGAGAGAACAGGAGGCTACAGCAGCTTGCCGCCTGTTTTAGCACCAGACTCTAAAGAATTGAGAGCAGACTCTCAAACAATAAAATCTCAGTTGGAGGCTCTGGTCACACTTTTTCTGTGAGCTGACAGATTGACATAGATCGAAAACCCACAGTCCTTCTATTAATAGAAGAACTGTATAGATTTATTTGTGTGTTGAGTAACATTTAGTGTATAGATGAATTCCACAGATCATTGTGGATGTACGCTTGTCTTTAATCTTAAAAAGAAAAACATGTATGAGAAGTATTTGAAAGACAATCAGTAATCAGTGATAATTGAAAATGATTTAATATACAGTGTGACAGGAGCCAATGTATTTACCAGGCTTTATAGATCTCTCTCTTGTGAGTCTTATTGATCATATAAAGTCTACAAAGTCCCAAAGCCCCAGTCAGATGGAGCAATGTTCTGTACAAGAATAAACCTGAAACGACTTGCTGCATGTGAAGCCGGGGCCAGCCATCCGAATCTTTGGAACAACCTCCCACTCCACATTAGAACCTGCTCCTCTATTGGCCTTTGTGGTTTTATCTGATAGGTTTTATTTACGTATTTATTTATTTTTAACTAAGCATTGCATTCTGCATTTTTATTTGTTAGATGGGAATTGTGTTTGCCTTTGGTTTATATATTGTAATATATTTGTTTCTTTAACCTCACTTGTAAAACACTTTGGTGCAACACCTGTTGTTTTAAAACGTGCTATATAAATAAAATGTCTTGGCTTGGTTGAACTGGACTCGGTGGAAGCCATGGTCAGTGGGAGAGTGTACCAACCCAACTGACGTTATTAGTAAACCTTTCATAAGATAATCAAAAACAAAACTATAGCGTATCAGAGATTCATTAAACCCATTATACCTCAGAACATGACTATCCATGCCTGAAACTAAAATTTAGAGCAGCCTCAACAGATTTTGTCTTTTGTTCATTTAATATTAAAGGAAGTGACTCAGAGAAGAATGTATCTCTCTGAGGTGCACGGTAGAGTGTAAGAGCTTTAAAGAAAAAAATAAGAAAGCTGGAGCTGCTGGCTGCGTGCCAGTGAGCGCTGACCTTGGATGATGAGAAAAGGCAGCACACACAGATGTCCCTAAGTCTAACCCATGGTAAATGTCCCTAAAAAAGAGGAGGGCTCTGACGAAAACGCTGATGTTGGGCAAAGCCACTCAGCCGCACTTTCAAGGGTTACTCACAGACCTTCATAATGAAGAAGAGCAGCAGGATGATGAAGACGCTGACGTCAGGGTGTAACCAGGCGGCAGAGCGCCCCAGGCCGGCGGGGGGGGAGGATCCCGAAAGCTTTGTCCAGGTGTAGTTGTCAAACAGAGAGTTAATACACTCCCTGGGCATCAGCTGCAAAGACAAGGAGGTAAATAAAAATAAAAATAAAACATTAGCATTAAGGACACACAACACCCTTTTATGAACAAACACATGGAGCAAGTAAAGCCTGGTGCACACATATGTAAAGCTTATAACGTCATTATCGTTGCAGGTGCATTGAGCCTATCCCAGCAACTTTGGGCATTAGGTGGGCTACACCCTGGACAATGGCCAGTTAGTCACCAACCAATCTTTAAAAAAAGACTTTAAAGATTACATAACTCAATGCATTTTTGGTTTTGTAGGTGTGGTGTGCAGTGATCTGACATGACACAGAAACAAATCCTCTTCAAGTTCAGAATGATAAAACATGACTTCACAATCACAGACACATGTCTCTGTTGTTTTACCAAATAAAGCACGGTGTAACCGAACCTCTTAAACGGTCCTCGAGTAAAGGCATGCCGCCATGCCACGGCGATTTACTGCAAAATACAGCGATATACATCCGTCCACCAGAGGGAAGACTCCAAAAGCGGAAATATAAGGAGAAACCCAATGGCGACTTTACAAGAGTAAAACTCATGTTTACAGCCTGGTACAAAAGATAGCTCCAGTCTCTAGAGCCCGGATGTAACTGCTATTTTATTATCATAATGACAATATCGGTGAATAGGGGACCAATGGGCAGATGACATCCATATTATAAACAATCTATGGTTGAAACACACTACACACAACAAGAGAAAGGACGGAACTTCTTAAAATAATCAGGGGTGTGCAGAGTATGTGTGGGTTATAGACAATTTCCCTTCATTCCCTCCTGGAGTCATAAAACAAGCCAGACTGATTCACACATGACCGAAGAAATAAATATTAAATGGCAATAAACAAATCTACTCTATTTTTTTCCCAATAATTGATGTCTCACTCTCATGTTTTTTTTTATATAACTTAATAACAAAAACCAATCAGAGAATGATTTCCCAGGTCTACTAGCCGTCAAAGCCGAGGTGCTCTTTTGGCCCTAGTCAAAGTCAATAAAGTCTTATCGCATCTTCTTTCCTTTTGGAGTGCAAAAAGAGCAGAAAAGAGGCAGTAACACAGACAGGAACCACAGATAGTGATAGCTGAAGTGAAAACTTGAGTGCTTGGGTGAGAGTGAGAGCTTCGAGGCCATGTGAGGACAGACAAGTATTACAAAAGTGAAGGAAGAAAGTCAAAGTGCGGAAGAAAAACAGAAATGTCCCAAAGCAGTGAGAGCATGTTTTAGGTGACTCATATAAATGACTAATTCACTTCAGCCATTTTGTTCTCCATCAGTGCGATGCCTTACAGGTGCTAACTGTACCGCCTCCTGAATCTGCAGAACTCCACTGCTGAGAAGAAAAAATCACCAATGTCACAGTTCAATTTTAAATTTCACCCTTGACCACTTAAGCTGTGGTGGAATTGAGGTCCTGAGATGCATTGTTGGGTCCATGTATTCTCTAAAGTCTGTACAAACTGCATTGGATCAGAAAGTTTGACTCACAAAGTGGTTTAGTGAATTTAGTGGATGTAGATGTTATTAGGTTTGTGCATTTGAAACAGATGACTACTACTGTGCTATAACTTACAACTTACCACCCTACCACCACATGACTAATGCTCCTAAATGCATCTATGGCATGATTAGACATGGCTTTGAATTTTAGGCTTTTGTAAATCAACTCCAATATGTGCATGAAACAGCCAGCTACGGGCGATAACGTGTGAAAAGTACACTTCATATTGTAAATATAAAGGTGTGGAGAGGTGATTGTCAGGGTCACATTCTAAAAAGATTATATAATATACAGATGTACTACATTATAGCAAATAAAAAGAGAGAAGATTAGAGAGTAGCATCACATCTGTCTTGGCCAGGACACTCTTCAATCCTGATTAAATAAAAGTTAAATAAAAATATTAAACCAGGGACAGAATTTTTTGGGGTATTTTTTATGTATTTTTTATATTTAAATAACAATAATTTCATTTTGCTAATAAGTTAAAAATGAACCATAACGTAATGTCAAAACATTACGTCTATATTTAATGATTACAATTATATCATTTTTGTTACGTAGTCCTTGTGTATGGACAGGGTTAACAAAAGTCAGTTAACATTTTACTTTTAATATACACCTAAGACGAATATCTTTGTTGTGCTTCCCATTTCCATTGACAGTCAGCTCCCATGCAGCACCGGTGTGCAGAAATGTCACGTAGTTTCATTAGATTGGGAGACAGAGTGGGTTTGAGTGGAGATGTGAAGTATCTGTTGCAGGAGAAGCCTCAGAGGAGATGGGCTGAGTAATAGGCTTTCCTGGTTCTTTTTGAAGTTGTGGTTCATGTCTGGTTCACCACCCGTATAGCATTAAATCCCCTCTTGCTCCACTGCGTCCTCTGTCACTGTGCTCTGAGCAGGAGGATATAAAGCATTTAATTCCTCAAAAGCCTACAGCCTCCCGTCACATACACAATAACTGGTCAGCACCTGGGTTTTATTTTTGGATCTTAACAAGTTTTAATCACTTACATTATTTCTTTTCTGTGACGATAACTCACTGCATCGATAAAGAAGAGAGTCTATTTTAGATTAAATGTGTGAAGAAAAGCACAGGGGGCTGGGCAGACAATGTGAGGTGTTTTTGACTGATTGTGATGAATGCGATAAAGACCTACGACAGAGGTTCACAGTTTCTATTTTGAGTCTTTGAAAAAACATGACGTTTATAGCTGTGATTACGAGCTCATATTCTGTAGTTTAGAGGGTTTGGAAACATAGAAGCAACATCTGTACTAATATAGATATGGTAAATGCTGTTAGTACTTGTCAAGCTAAACAGTAGTCTCTATTAATTGAGCATATTTAAGACTCATATTTCATATATTTATTTTATGTCTACTACATCAATGTTTTCTTCCAATTGTGAATGAATAAAAACAGGAACAGTGCACAATTAATCAACATACAAAGGGAATATGTGCTGCTAATTCCCACCTGTAGTCCCTGGACAGATGATGTTATAATATAATAAAAAAACATGGAAAATGGGGCACATAATAGTTAGGCTACATGACATTCACGGTATATTGTAAAATAAAACAATCAAGCGATCAGAAACTCTAAAACCCATTTCCATTTATCACCCTCACATTCATTGCTCAGTGTTGTTTGCTATTGTACCTATTTGTTCTTTGTTGTCTTACATGTTGCTCAAAATTAATTGCCCCTAGTGGGATTATTAAAGTTGTCTGAACTGAACTGAACAATATTTCCAAAGATTTTGGTTTAATTTAGTCACATTAAAAGTAAAACGTCTGTTATGTGCAAATGTTTATATTGTGACAGCCAGAGGTAATTTTTATTAGATTTTTCTGATTTCAGTGATACAGCCACAGTCCCTAAAAACACAGCAGGCACTAGAACTTCTCTATAAGCCTTTCAAAGAACAATGTCTCTAAATCCTGCTGCAGAGTCTTGCTATGTCTGACAGCAGCTTCATGCCCCACTGTTAATGTGCTTTGATGTTCTGATTAGCTCGGCCCAAGGAGAGATTGGGACACCTCAGCTTTGTTCTGTGTTTTTATTTTTTTAGGCAGGTTTGTTTGAACAACAGATACTCCACACAGAGATTTTAAGCATGTCAATTTGTACCTGCTGCTCTTTTTGGTTGGAAAGCATTTGCTGTGGGCTTTGGATTACCACAAGCAGAGACTAATTGACTAAAGTTGATCATGGGGTGTATAGAGTCAAAATAAGACTAACCTCTCCTGCCATGAACTGCCCAAAACCAGGAGGAAAGGTCAAGGAGGCGATGACCAGAGTGACCACTGCTGGGAAAATCAGTCGACTGAGAAAGACATGAAGACAGTGACACCACCTTAGCCATTGCCTTATCTGTTAAAAAAAGTTTTTAAGAGACGTACTATTTGGTCAGGAAGCGCGTCATGGCGTTGGGTCGTCTCATGAAGAGTACAACCTGTCTGTTGAGATACACAAAGAACGCCCCCAGGAATCCACAGAAGATCCTGCACAAAGACACTCAGTGTGAGATTATTCACAGAAAATACAGGTGATTAATGTTCCCAGTGAGAGATGAAATAAAACTGAATAAAACCATGACTCGTATTATAATTGGCTTCATATTAGGTCAGCTAAATCCTGTCCCTGGAGGCACACAGTGAAGTAATAAATTAGATTTTCAGATTTTCGAAATGCTACATTTGCATAAAGTTGGATTTTGAAGCTCAACAGCTAATTATTTGTCTAGATGTGAATAATGGAGAAATGCCCTAAAACACAGTGTTCATTCCTCTGAATTATAATTGTATTTAAGTTTACTTTATTTTGTGTTACAGTTAATAATTTATAATTGAATCTGATTTGTGTTTCAATTTTAGTAAGCACCTTATAAGCACTCAGGCACACATGTTTAGAAAGCTATTTGAACATGTTTTTTTATTATTACCCGATGATGGCAAATGCTGGCAGCTCCTGAAGGTCGAAAGGGAAATCCATCCGAAAATTTGTTCTGAACAAAGCAGTGATGGTCACTATAAAAAAAAAAGGAAAATAATTAACTTCAGCACTATTATTCATGAAATAGTGTGATACGGTTATTAAAGTAAGGGCACCATCTAGTGTGTGGCAGGTGCAAACACAAAAGAACTACCACACTTGATTTGATTGAAAGTGTGGACAACAGTTCGACACATGAGCATAGATCAGAAGAGTGCCTTTGAGGAATGGGTTAGAAGAGAAAATAAACATAAATCAGTTTAAAGGAATGTACAAAAAAATCCTTTCTAGAAAAGTATCTTGATATTTAAGAAATTACTTGGCGACTTGGTTTTTGCTGCTTGGATATTTAGTGTGTAAATCTGAGATCATGAAAAGTGGTTGTATGTCTGAGTATAAGCATGTGTGTAGATGTGTGCACAGTGGGAGTCAAATGTAGATTAAAATAAATGAAATGGGAAACAAAGGAACAAATGAGCACTGCTTCCTCTTACTCCTTTTCCAACACCAAGTATGTGTTTTCAACTGAATAACTATTATGTTAAAACTTTGTTTGTTTTAAACAGATGTTCGAAATAAAGACTTTGTTTATTTATTTGATTACTACATGTAATAAAAATAGAAAAATACTGTTAATAAGAAAAGTGTTCAAAAGGCTGGTTTGTGTTTCTCCCAAAGCATTACCTGCATCTTTATTAAAGACTGATAAGACTCTAAAGATGAAGGCACTAAAGGTAGCAGCAAAATATCCTCTCCAGTAGTTTCTAACGGCAAAGTAGGTAGATGTCACCTCAATACTGAAGAGCACACCTGGGCACAAAGAACTCATTAGTAATTACCATAAACTACAATGTAAATACACAAGAAACACTGGATTACATTGTACTTAATAGAATATATAAAGTATTTTTTTAAACCTCCAAGTGGTGTCCCGAAGCAGCAGCCAACCCCCACGGCACAGCCCACAGTCAAGATGTCTGTGTAACAATATGGGTTCTACTGACCCACAGCGAAGGACCAGGTAGCGTTTGGACAATTCAAATGAAATACAAAGAGATGATCAATATTGTAAATTGAATTATGGAAGGGAAAACTCTTCTGACATCAACTTACCTGATAAGCTCCTGCGAAGAATGACATGAAGCGACTGAGGACAGCTGCACAGATACTGGCGATGTGCACGAACGGTCCCTGGGCGAGAGACAACGTCAGAATTTAAATCCAGATTAACATGAATAAAGAAGTGTGTAGAGGTAGACCCACTTCCTTTCCCAAAGGCATGCCGCTGCCCAGAGCCATTGTCAGGCCGATGACTTTAGCGATGAAAGCCTTTAGAGTTAAATACTCCTTAAGGACCACACCTCTGAGGATCGTCTTCAGCTCGGGGATACCAGACCCTGAGAAAGACAGTTAAAGAAGAAGAAAGCAGCCATAATAATTTAGTAATGAGTGTCTTTAATAATTGTGTTTGTGTTAATAATTTTCCAGCTAGAAAAGGTGAATAGTTGTTATGGAAGAATAGGTCTTAGGAATATGCTTGACTAGAAAGTGAAGGGCTACAAACCGATAGCCTGAGGAGCAACAAGCTGACAGAAGAGTGAGGAGAACAGGATGAACAGAAGGGGATAAGAGACCCAGGCCAGATACTGCAGCGGAATGTTCCCTTTCAACTCTCCATAGATCCACTTATAAGCTGAAGGATGGAGGAAAGAACAATGATAGACAGGAGAATCTAAGGAATCATTTTTAGAGCAGGTAGAGAGTGCTGCACTGTAGAGAGTTCTACAGTGGACTTTTAAGGTTTAACAGGTGAAAGTGAGGACTGATAATGTGGCTCAGGAGGACAGATGCAAAGGCCAGGTGTGAGCTGAGCTGGACAGTTAGATAGAAGACAGGTTAGAATGCATGGTCTGAACTGCGTCTTAAGTTTTAGTGACTTAGTGCAAAATAAAAGCGCTATATGCCATAAGCCCAATGGATTGATGTTGGTAATGCAGGCCTACCTTGCAGGCTCTTCGCACTGGCGTAGTCCATGGTCCAGCTGACCAGGGCCATGGTGATCCCCAGTAGAATCAGGAAGATCCAGTCCTCACCCAGCCTCGTCACCAGAATATGCTGCACCCGGGCTACGCAGTCTGACAAAACCAAACACTGCAACTCACAGAATGGAATAATATAGCCTCCATCTGTGTACTTACTATTCCCAGGAGATGCACAGATGAATTCTTAGATCATTTACTGCACACATTGCTTTAGCTACTGTTATGAAAAAATATAATAATTGGGCCTGAGTTATGGGCCTGGGTTTAACCTGAATCTGTTAATGGTCAAATCTAATGTTTTTCAGGAACTGTGAATACGGGTTGGCTTTTCATTGAAAAGAGTTGAATGATTGGTGCACCTCTCCTTTTTGAGCCTCTCCTGTGTCTGCTCACCTCGACATTTGGAGATGGAGCGTTTCTTCCTCAGAGTTGATGCAATTGCCGGTTCAGCTGCCTGTTCGTCCACTGGTGTTGCCTCCATGTTGGACTGACGCCTGTTCCGGTGTCTGCTGAGGCCGTGGCGACTTTGGAATCCATTTTGTCCGTGGCTGCGGCGGCCGTGCCCATGTTTGGGGCGTCCCAGACTGCGGATGCCATGTTTTTTGATCTGTCTTTCTGTCAGCAGCCGTGTGGCCTCACGTCTCCCAGAGCCTCCCTGATGCTCCTGGTACTCCCCATAGAGCTGCCCAAAACAACACACAGCACGTGTCTTCAAGCTCAAAACATTGTCAGGAGGCCAAACTATGAGAAATGTTTTCAGGACACCTAATATTTTTCTCTGATTTCCCATGCATTCTGTTTTTTTATGTTTTCCAGGTTGTGTGCAAACCCTAGGTCTGATATCTAACAGGTATTTTCTGTGTAAAAGGTTGAGCAGTGGACAGTTGTAGTACTCTCCTGTTGGCAGAGGTGACACTTTATAAATAGACAGGACCACGTGTTGACCAAAACAGCTCAAATGAAAGGAAGCATGGTCTCTGCCTCCAGATTTATCACCTTAGGACTCAGGCTTCAAAACCCCCAACTTGGGAAGACATTAATTCAACCCTTCTCTCAACTGAACTAATGTCTTCATGATTTTCTATGAGACAAGTATGTTTTCAAATAAGCACTGAGAGCTAGCTGAGAAGGGTCTATGTTAAAGTTACATGCTCTCTGGTTAAATGTCAGGTGTAAACCAATATATGTAGCTCACACTGGTCCCAGAGCTGTGTTCATCTGCCACATCTATTAACAACGATTAACTTAAAGCCAACACAGCAGCTAACCACTTCAACAACCTATTTAAATCAGAACATCAGCAGACAATAGCACAAAGATTTAAAACGCTGAGGAGTTGAGTGAAGCCTGACACTCAGTTTTCAGGACAGCACCCTTTCAGCAGCTGCTGATTTAGCCTTTCCAGGGACGGACTGATTAATGGATAGACACATTCGGACATGTGGCCTGTCCAGACGTGATGGATGAATTGCCACTGGACGCAGATGAAACTTGAGAAGAACAATGCACACTATACAGTAAACAACTGATGTCAACAAACAACACAGACAATAGACCTGGTGTATTTTTATGAGTTTATTTTTGAATAAACAAAAGGCCTGAATGCATGCTGATGTTAGACACAAGTCACTTGAGGACAATAAAGAGCACTGAGCAATAGTCAGAATAATGTGATAGTTTAATATTTCCCAGGTACAATGTAAACTTAATGACAAATTCATTCACTGTTTTCAGTTGTTTTATTTTAACCTGAACTTTAGTTACTGTAGTGGGGTTAACCTGGAAATGGAGCACCAACTGTGGACAGTGTTAAAATATTGAGCCAGTAATTGGTCATGGACACTAACATAAGGATTAATAATAATTCATTTTATTTCTAGGGGCCTTTCAGGACTCTCAAGGTCACCTTACATAGCAGCAGATGAAAACAAATAGTAAACACTGGACCTTATTATTAAACCATGCATATTTTTAGAGGATGGTGAGTAAAACTAAATTGACTTAGATACAAGGAGAAAATTCAAACTCATGCAAAGTTCAGAATTCCCATTTTTAATAGATTTTACTGTTTTACACAAAATTTTTGTTTGTGTCAGATAATTTTTATATAAGGGTGATAAACTCTGGTTGGAGGGCCCCCTGTGAATTTTTGCCTAGGGCCCCATGATACCCTAGAATCGCCTCTGACTGTGCCGCCAACAGGACCCGTGCACTGCTCAGTACCAGGACAGACCTGACCTGTGTCTGTGTTGTGTAAAATCATTCAGTCCCACTGGGTTTCATTACTTGGAGAGAAACTGGACTCTGCACAAATCCCTTGTATCCTTATTTCCCTTCTGCTTTCTTCCCACCTCTGTCTGTTTGCTCCTGAAATACTACTCTTGGCTAAATTTAGTATCAGGGGGATCCAATATTGCTCATTACACTATCCCACACCTCTCTTCTTCTCTCTGGCCAGCAGCGAACCTTTCAGAACCACCTTATATTGCGCTGTAAGCTCTCTTTTCACATGAATAATAGGACGTGTGGGGATAATGCTCAGTTTACTAACCTTCTCTAAAACATGCTCCGTCTAAATTGTTGATTTTAGTTCGAGCTGTAATGCGTAAACACATGGGTGGCCTTACAAAACCCAAGACACATAAATAGGGGTTACATGACACTGCTTAGGCCGGGACAGCTTATACGCGTAGGGTTTCAAAAACTGTTAAATTCTATAGGTCACAGTAATAACCAGGCCATGCATACCGACCAATCAACACCAAAACATTCAGCTGCTGCTCAGACTAGTCCTTCACGATCCAGCTTTAGCGTTTATTATATTATATTATTTGTTCTGTTTTATCACGAGGAAACATTGTGATATTCCCTCGAACTGAAATGTATCACTCAAACCCGTAATATTGCGTTACATTCTGCAGGTGTTTCTGATTTTCCAGTTGCTCAGTGAACATTCCTATTGAGATATGTAATGACACGGACGCTCATGATTACTGCTGTTACAAAAGAACAGTGAAGTTTCTGCTCTGTGCAAAGAGTACGGAGATCCAACCCATGTCTTTATGTAAACATGGGAAGGACCGCGATTGTAAAATGGCGAGGTTTAAATACTGTGACGTATTGTTTATACTGTTCTTTTAATATGAGCTGCAGAGACAAGACTGAAAAACAAAAAACAACGTATGCTATTTACTATAACTCCCAACTGTTTGCACTGTTGAATGTGTTGCAGCTCTAAACCTTATGTATCTATCTTGTATTTATCTGTATTTTACTTTTATAACAACTGAAACATTCCCGTGTGTCCCTTTAATCTGTAAATAAAAAGCATGTACAGACACCACAACCACTACCTCAAGGTGATCATCTAAATACTGTCCTATTACTTCTACTTGCAACTTAACAATAAAAAATGACTTCTATAATTTGATTTAGGAAGAACAAGACCTAACTAAGGAAAGTCAGAGGAGGAAGGCCTATTTATGGAATGGCCTTTGGGCAATATAATAAATAGCTGGCTTGATTAAGAGGCCTCTTTACACAATGCTACACCACAAGCACTGGCCGTTGTGTAAGTAAGTGGCATCTAATTTAAATTTGGGATCCTGGGATTTATGTGTCCCATCCTCTACTTCAACTTTTCTTGCATGTGCCAAAAAACTAGTGCATACTAAACATATCTTAAATATTGCAATATTATATTATATTATTGACTTGTGATATTTAAATGTACACTTTAACAAAGTTCAGCTTGTTTTAAATTTATTGAGAAATACAAGGCTCTGGACTAACTTCTACCTCCAATACCAAGTCCAGACCAAGACCAGATCAAGTCCAAACCAAGACCAGATCAAGTCCAAACCAAGACCAGATCAAGTTCAGACCAAGATCACATCAGGTCTAGACTAGACCAAAAACCAGACCAAGACCAGTTCAAGTCCAGACAGACAAGACTGCAGAATGCAGATGAGACCAAGTCCAGGTTGTTGACCACAGTTCAATTTAAGGCTTTGATTGGTCAATGCTTTTGAGAAAGTGTAAAAAGAGTCAGATAACACCTGAGCATTCATTTAATATAAGCAGTTCTATATAAATATTGACTTTGCTGATCTGTGCAGCCCTAATCCAGACCACAAATAAGATCTTAAATTGGCCAAAACATGAAAAAGATTTGACATTACTTGGGAGGTGGGTTGCCAGTTGATGTTTGCAAACCGACAATGTTTCCACACTTTGTCACATACAATTAAGAGGACAACCATATCGCAGAAGTCAGTGGGACGTGTTAAGATGGAGCAAGGCTTAAGAAATGAGGCGAAGAAAAGGGGCGCAAACAGGTGGCCAGTGGAAAAGCAGGAAGTTTGTGCACACGGCGAGAGCAGGGGTGAAGGAGATGCACGCCGGTCAAACACCTGTTGTTGGCCCTGTTGTTAAATATCAGCTAATAATTCTTAATCATGTCGACAGCATGCAACAGCGGCTCCAGACACAGCACTATGCAACTGATTGTTCCCCAAATACAAACAAAAGCAACTTAATCTGACAGAAGTGTTAGAAATACGTAAGGTCATTTGAAAAATACTGGAGAATTGTGCAAGAAATAGTCAAAATAAAGGTGGACTAACCAGGGTCTGCTTGTATCTCAGAGCCTTTCTTTCCGATGCATCTGCGGCCATTGACACGCTGTCACTAACCCAAAAATAAACCGGGCCGCTCACCGTGGGTCTCAGCGTTACCGGACACACATATCATACACACACGTAAACTCTCACCGTCCACTCACAAACAAATATGATACTGTGCTCCTCAACCTGCCTGGGACTTACAGAAGTTACCTAAACAGTTTCTCTTTCAAGTCAAACAAATCAGCTCTTTTCATACTGGGAATTCTATTTGTAGTTCACCTCTATGGAAATTGTTGAATGACTCTTTTGGAACTGGTTTAAATGTAAGTTAGAGTATTTTTTTTTTGTGTTTGTTCATTGTAATCACATGTTTTGTACTTTTTCATCAATATTGCCTTGAAATGTGATGTGTTTAACACAGTATGATTTATAAAACATATCCAATCCAACTGCATGTGTCAGTCCTGAAATGTTATATCTCCACAGAGAGACGACGGAGACAGAAACATAACAGACAACTCACAGAGAATGTCATTAAACCATCTGACTGACAATGCCAAATAAAATGTGTAGTTGAAACATTAAATGAAGCATTAAATGAGTAAAACTGTTAAGTAGCTGTAAACTAGACAGTGAAAGTACTCCCCAACTATTAATAGGCATTGTTTAGATGTTTGACGGTGAAACTAGAAATTCTAATAGTAACAGAGAAGAAAAAACAATGATGTAACTCTTTCTCCAAGACTTGCCTTTCTACAGTTTACTCTTTACAGGACAAAAGAACTTCTGATAAAACTGATGTTTAACTGAACCCAACCTTTTGAGGTGTGTCCCAGACATGAGGGCGCAGCTGAGGTCAAAGGTTATAATTATTCAAAACTGTTCTGACCACACACACACTTCAGCCACAGTTAACACCTTTAATCCAAACAGTGGTATCACATAATCAACATACATCCTATCACACTGCACTGTAGACCTTTAAGGCATATGAACACAGAATTATTAAACCTTACTCTTAGTTCTCTCTTTAAAAACTTAGTCCAGATGACATCTCCTGGACCTTTATTTTATATATATAATTACCAGAATCATATAAAAGCCTTAATCCAATAAAGAAAATAAAAACAAAAAAATAAATAATAATAAATTATTACAAAAGAAAAGGTAATGCAAATACTACAAAAATATATTGAAATTATTATACACATACAAATATCTACATTTAAATAAATAAATAAATAAAAACTATAAATAACAGTGTTTAAAGAGTTTGTTTGATTAAATTTAGGTAAGATAAGATAAGAAATTTGTGTTGGGCAACAGAGCCAAACAGATGTATCTTGTGCAGAAACAACTGAAGCAAACCCTCAGATAAAACAGTATAAAAGTAGTAGTAAAAGGGCATAAAAAAGCCATAAAAGTATTACTGAGTTATAAAAATCTAGGATAAGAACAGAACATGAAAGAAGATGAAGTGACTGAAATGAAACCTGAAATTAAAAGGGCTATGAGAATTATTCAAAACCTGACAAAGACTAAAACATAAATGTCAAAGCAGTTCCAGGAAACTGTCTGCTAGTCAGTGTGATGATGGTGACTGTTTAGTGCTGGACAGACAGTGGAAATGTTAATGTGGAGGGTGTGGCAAACCTAAGAGATAAAGACAATGTGTGGAGCAACATAAGAACTCAAACCTGCTCTACAGTGTTTGTGTGTTCGTGTGTAGAGCTGCAGAAAGATAATCAGAGACTAGGAACTAATGTATGACAAAAGGGAAATTGGATTTTTGTTTTTTTATGGCTTGCGAAAAGAGGAACTTACATACTTTGGACATAGAACTCGGGACACCTGAACAGAGAATTGTGACAGGTAAGAGTCAAGGCACATCAGCTGCATATGTAGAAAAGTCAAGTAAGAAAATATTCATCCACTGTTCATTTTGAAATCTGGATAATCTGTTTCTAAATCATTTAACTCACTATAATAGGGGAAGAAAGGTGGATGCTGAATAAGAGATAGAAGCAGCTTTTAATTAAGGCAGCACATGGTTGTAAAAGTGTTCACTGGACTTATCCACGGTCTCCTGTGAGATTCATGAATCCCCAGATATGATCATTAATAAAGTATATAAAGTAATCATTAGGTTATAACTGTGTTGTTACATACAGTATGTTGACACTATTGTCACGCTGTCAGTGTCCTGCATCTTTTCAAAACACTATTATTGAATTATTTAGGCAGAAATGTCCAAAATGTTGCTGTTTAGAGCACTCCGACTGATGTTTGTTTGACTTACTCCAAGCTCCACTTTGAGCACCTGCTCTTGAAGTGTGTTGTGTGTTGCCAGAGCTTTTGTTTTGCCTGTAACTGTGTGCTGATGCCAGAGATGCACTCCTACAGCTGATTGTGAGAGAGTAATGTGGTAAAACTAGTTTAGTGACATATATCTTGCCAGAGGGACAAAAATCCTTTTTACATGCCACTGTGAGCTTAAGGCGTGCGACAATGACCAAGCGCTTTTTGACTTGTCAATAATCTGAGAGGCTGGCCTAACACTGTCACACATCATTGCAGGATAAATGTCATGATTTAATGTGTCACAAACAAGTATCGCTTCATTGTCATTTAACAAATGTCAACTCGCCACTTGTGGAACACTTGAATGACAGACTAAGACCAGGTAGGCAGAAAATCATTTTATAGCATTTATCATTTCAAAAGTTGTGTTTAAATATGACGTTAAACTAAACTATTAAAATGTACTTAAACTGACTGTTGTTCTTTGCGTTTCACTTTCTGCTGTCTGTTTTTTGCAGGGCTTATATTGTCAGTGTTATTAGAAGTAACTTCTGTGACAGATCCCCATCAATCTCAGGAAAGCAGTGTTGTGTTGCCCTGACTGTATTTGTTAAACAAATCAAACAAAGGCCCATTGACAAGCCTAACTGCCTAAAACAAACTGACAGCCGCTGACAAAGACACCACATTAACTTTGCTTTCCCTCATTGATGTATGTGCTGCCACGCTCTGGCTTCAGGCCAACAGCTCAAGCACACAGCACTAATTGCTCAAGCATTTGAGTAAAAATTAACACCGAAACTCCAATTGTTATGACAAAAATAGATTTTTGGTTCAGTGATTTTATTAACTTTTTAATATTGTTGTCTCGGCTAAAATCAAACTGTGATGAAGCAAATTGGAAAACATTAGATTATGTAAAAAATCAGCAGCAGACTGTAATGATAATTTGATTTTGTGGTTATTTCACCAATCAAAGTTGTAATATTCAAGGCAACTCAATTACATTCATTTACCAGCTCACAACTAAAGTCATCTCAAATGCCCAGTATGTCCTAAACCTGAATTATTATAGGTTTAAGTTTATTGGTGAGATAATTAAATATTTTCCCCTTTTGGCCTTTGAAACATTACCATTACAATAGTCGTCAGGTTAGTCCTTGTGTTTACTTTAGCATCACTGATCTAAACTAAACAGAGCCTCCTCCTCAGGCCACTTCAGCTCAGCACATAACGTGAGCTCAGTTATGAGAGATAGGTTCTGAGATTAAAGGCTTTAGGTTTGGTGCTGAGCAGATGTAATGCTGATCTCTGACTTTTACTGTGAGTTATGTTGATCTGTGTCTTCTCTTCTTTTACAGCATGTCATCCAACTCCACTGAGTGCGCAAAGGACGACAAACTCTGCAGTAAGGACCTGCCATGCCTCTTCATTTTATGTCTTTCCTTCTTTTAATACAACCACACTTATGTAATCCAGTCCATATGATCTATTTATGCATTGACACTTCTAACATGGATCTATTATGACTATTTATAAATACGTATGTCTATAATACTATGTTTAGTAATGATATTTTTTAATGACTGCACTTAAGCAGCTAACTTAAAACTAGCTTAAGATTAAATAGTAAGTACATGAGTATTTAGATTAACAAACCTGGATTGGACTGTGTGTTAATCATAAAGAGGAAAAGCTCAAAGCATCTTACAAACGTGACAAATGATTATTGGTATGCTATAAATTGTTTACCACACCAAAGAATGTGCTACAACCAGAAACGTTTAGCTAGTACAATAGTTTTCTAGTTATCCGGTTTCATCTCTCTAACATGGACAGGTTTCAGGGACTGACCTTTCCAACATGAGAGTAAGGTCTGTGTATGTGCTGGGGTTGGGATTAATTCACTGTCTGCATTCTAAATCCAAAGACTGAGCTGTACCTGGAAAGCCCCCTACAAGAACCAGATTTGAGTGAAGTGCTCAAAAACAGTTAAACAGGAATTGTTACAGAAAGAAAGTGTCACAGTGCAACTACATGCAATGGGCAATGTAAATAAATAAGTCTTTAGCTTAGCTTTAACAGAAGCAGGTCGGTGATGGTATATACTGTAACTCAATCAGAAAAGAATTCCTTGGTCCTTGGTCTTGGACCTGCTACTGCAAATGAACAATCACCTCCATTGTTAGGACAGCAGCACTTTGAACAAGTTGAAGGATAGCGAGACAACACTAGTAAACTTTATCATAAAGCATGTTGCAATAGTCAAGCCAGGAAGTAATAAATGCATGGATGGCCATTTTGAGAAACCTTACAGCCCAAGAAGGACAGGACTTTTGCTCAAAGCTAAGAAAAACCTTGCCTGATATCATCTGTTTATTACATTTTAAACAGATATACATTTTGCCCTCAATAACAGGCAGAAGCATTTGTACATCTAATGAAAGGAGAGAGCAAGATTTGCAATATATGACCCTAAAGGCAGCAAATACAAAAAATAATAGAAAAAGGGCCCAAAATGGCACACCTTTTGATTTCAATGCTAAAGACCAATGCAGGGTGTAATGGCAGTTCATTGAGCATCTTAAATTATTTTAAATGAAGAAAAAAATTGACTAATGTTTACATCATGAAATGTTTAACTGTGTTTAAGTAAGAATAAGATTAGAAATTATAAAAAATAATAAGTTAAATTAAAAATAAGTCACATTTGTCAGTGGAAGTCAGTGGTAGCCATGCTTTACTTTAACTTAATGATTTTTTAAGCCACTCTTTACTTTGTTTATTCCTCTTCCGTCAATAGTATATGTTCCTTGAAACTAAACTGTGTGTCTCTCTGTGTTTTCCAGTTATTCTAAACCATGATCTGGCCGTGATCATTGTCCCCGTTCTACTGCTCTTCAGCAGTATCATCTTAATAGTAGCACTTTTTTTACTAAGGTGCTGTTCCGAACAGAAACAAGCCCGGACCACTGTTCCTCAGCAGCATCAGAACGATCATCCCATTCCTCATCACCGCAGCTCAGCCAACAGACACACCAGCAGGCACAGCCGCAGGAGGAACCTGCAGGGCATCGATGGTGAGAATCTGCAGCAGTTAAAAGCTACCATCCTTCTTTGACCAAATTTGGATAAAGGATAAAATGTCAATGTCAGGAATAGTCCAACACTTTTTTAATGTTCTCGAGCGTTGGGTCGTATAGCTGTCTGTAAATGTGTCAAATGTTACAGACAGGGCAGTTGGAGACAGGTTTATAGATTGTTGAAGTGGAAAAAGAGTTCCCAGTTACAATTATCCTATATAATGCATTTAAATATAATAATACATTTTTATAGGGAAAGATTCCACATATTGACAAATTCAGTCCAGTGCAAGAGTGGTAAGAGGTTATTTAGTTTTGTTCATTTTAAGTTTAGGGTCACAGTAAATTACAAATTTAAATAGCTTATGTCAAATTAATAGTTTAAAAGTGCTGTCTAACATTTTGTGCTTTGTGTGCATTGTATTTTTAGAAAGCCCTTGTAAAAAAAATAGCTTATGAATGTAGCCTTTTAGCAACAAATTCTAAACTTTGTGTTGCAAAAAAAGTTAAATTGAAGTCCCCTAAATTACTACTCTAATTAACCAGTTTTTATTTCTCTTTCTTCCGGTCCCTTTAGCGCCCTTGGGTTGAATCCACTCGAACATGAAGAGCTACCGATGACAGTCCATCAAACCACACCACAAAATGTCAAGCCCAATATGGCTGCAGCAACTGAACCGACCACAGAGAGGCAGCAAGGGGCCTTCAGTCAAGTCACTGCTCTGCCCAAGTCTGTCTTCATTAAACCTGACAATTCTGTGACCCTCTACAGAGCGCGTATGGATCAAAAAGACGTGGTCCTCAGATGCCTGAGAGGTAAATACATCTCTGGCACATAGAAGACATGGTTGTAATATGAGCTGAAGTTTTAAAATTGATTTAGGCTAAGTTGAAGAAAAGGTTAAAGCAAAGCCATCCGGACTAGGTTTTCAAGTAGAAGACATTTTTACCATGAGACTTTTTAACCTAGTCCAAATACCTTCGCTTTAACCTTTTGTTTAAGATAACCTGGATGACTAAGAACCTTCCCAGACATGTAGGCTAAGTTATTTTTGTGAATGGGTGTGGTGTTTTTGGTGTGTGCCACTTCCTCTTACCTCTTGTTGGACCTGTCTGTGCCAGATTCAGCAACTCAGAATGAAAAGCAGCAGTTCCTTGGTTTTGCGTCATTCCTGTCGGGCCTGGGGCCACACCCGTTTATCCCGGCTCTGCTGGGGGTGGTTTCAGTGCAACCTCCTCTCATGATGGTTACAGAGGAGCTACAGCACCGGGACCTGCTGGGTTTCCTCTGGAGATGTAGAGTTGTAAGTACAAAATAATCGAATTATTTATTAATCAAGACTTAGACATTTTATTGTTAGTCTATCAGAGCCTGTACAATAGAATTAAATAAGTGTGTGACATTCATTTGGTCCTACAAACTTAGTTTTTCAAGTTTACAAAAGTGATCTGGACTTTTATTGGACTATTTATCTGGACTATATTAGGCTATCAATAGCTTTTTACAGACTCATACAGACCTACACACAGTTTTCAAAGCAAATGAAAACATGTATCAAACTAGAATTAACAACAGGTTACTTGTGTTCTTCTGGCACATTATGTTTAACATTACAACACTATTTCTTTTGTTTTTATTTGTAGGTTAACTCAGAGCCTGGATGTGATATGACAGAGAAAACCATCTACTCCATGGCACAACAAGTGGCGTCTGCACTGGTTAGTTTCATTTTCATAATTTTAGTTTTTATACAGTTTTCTAAGTCTAGAATTGCTTATATGCGGTTTGAAATGTTATTTGATTAAAAAAAAAAAAACGTGATGCTTATTCAGGTAAAATACATGTTGCAGTTTAATATAAATACCAACCACACTCCTCTTCTATCCTCCTTGGTTTTATTTCCTAGGACTACCTGCACACTCAGCTGTGCATTCACGGAAACGTTGCAGCCCGTAGTGTTCTCGTCGGTCAAGATTTGACGGTGAAGCTGTGGGGACTGGGCTCGGCTTATCGCAGGAGGACACAGGACAACTCTGGTGGAGAAGTGGACACCATGGAGCTGAGGAAGTGGCAGGCCCCTGAAGTATTGGCAAAAAAGCCTGTTAGCAATAGCAGTGATGTGTAAGTGTATCTTAGATAATAGATCTTTTAATCTCTTTTATATTATGGTCTGAATGAAGCTTATGCTCCAAAACTGTTAAAAGGGGAGCTACTGTCCTCTTTTATGCTGGGTCAAAAACTAAAAAACTGCTATGTAAAGTTTAAACCAAATAGGACATGGCTAATTTGCATGAAACCCTGTGTGGGATCAGGACTGGATGGCACTTCATCTTTTAGAAAGAGAGGAACATTCTCAACCAAAGTGAGAATAAAAGGGGCTAATTAACACTGTACTTCAGAGTCCTTGCTCTAAAGTAGTGCTTGCAAGAAAATAATTCTGCACACAAATACAGATACAAAAGGATTAGTGGATTACAAATATCTACAGAACATTAAAACCATCTGCACAGGTTGACATCTGTTTTCTTCTTTCGGCAGATGGTCTTTTGGGATCCTTCTCTATGAAATGGTGACACTAGGTGAGAAATTGAATGATTGAATTTTGGAAATAACTTTAAAGGAAATTAGATATGTGAGTCTCATACTATGTTATGTCTGTGTCACAGGAGATCCACCGTTTACTCAGCTCCTGGCCACAGAGCTACTGCAGTATCTTCAAAGAGGAAAGTTTCTCAAACGACCAGCCACCTGCTCCAGCTCACTGTAAGACATACTGCACAATGCAGAATTTACAAAGGCTTTAGAGAACAGTTATTAGGATTAGGATCATTTCTAATGAAGGCCTACTACTATATAAGCCTACACCTACCTATAATAAACAAGTCAGTATTTTAATTTTTTTAACCTCAATCTGTTTTGCTACATACATTTTTATTATGATTGCATTATTTTATTACATAATCAAAAATCATAATCTTTTGTTGAGATGTTATATAACTTTAATAGTTAATAGTCTTTTAAAGAAACGAGCGTTCCTTTAAAAGAACGCTCATTTCCAAGACAACGCCACCAATATTGTCAATATTGTCATTATGACAATATTGGTGAGTAGGGGACCACACTTATCCCCTTTTTTTAATACGTTAACAGCTTATATTCTAACAAAACTTTCAACTTTTCTAACTTTCACTTTGGCAGGTATTCACTTATAAAATCGTGCTGCCAGTGGAATCCTCAGCAGCGGATCTCGTTGCACGAACTGATCCGAAAGTTGGAGTCGGGAGAGCGGACAGCCAATGGGAGGACAGTCCTGAGGGTCCCCGAGCCGCTGGACATTGGGAAGTACTTGCGGGAGGCAGGATATGGAGAGGCCTTTAACTATGCCGTGCTCTGATTGGCTGAGAGGACTGTCAATCATAGAATAACCTCAACTGTTTGTTTTCACAATGGAAAACTTCTGCAACTTCAGGACTTATGACTTTATGTAATGTGAATATTGCTGCTTGAAACTGAAAATACGTTTATTTTATATTTAAAAGTAATATATGTGTGTAGATAAATGTAAGAACTGACTGTGCACTTTAAGAGATCAGTTAAGCTTTATAAGCAGATGAAATGACTGTGACAACATGGAGTTATTTTAGAACCAATAATAACTAACCATTAACTGGTTGGCTGCCTTGTTGTACTCCGTTAACTTTTTCATGATTGTTTAAAGCAGAGGCAGATCTCGGGGCTGTGTAACATCAACATCAAAAATATATTCAAGTTAAATTTACCATTATCGTTACAAAAAAGATTATACATAACAGAACAGAACAGAAAAAAGTGTGTATTTGTATAAAATGGCTGTTACTTTATGAAAACCCATGCAAACAAATTGAAAACAGTTATTTGAGTATTTATTTGCTTGATCGTACTGTTAACCCTCTCCCTCTCAAAACAGTCCCTCAAAGATTTTACAGCTTTAGATTATTGCAAACAAACACTTTGATTAATCCAAAATTGTGTTTTCCCCCCCCTTTTTTTTTAAAATCAACTAAAACGTCAACATTTCAAGTGAAAACCCATAAAACAGATGTGAATTTGCAAAGATATAACCTTGAAATTGTGTTTTTCTCGGTCTTTGCTGAGAACTGTTGTATTTTTAAAACACATCGAAATCTTAAATTGGCTTTAAAATATAAATACACAACTACCAAAGATTATCATTTCTGAGAGAAAATACTGCCACATTCACTAATAACAATATAGGCAAACGCATCTAGCTAAATACTTTCACCGCTATGAGCTATGAGGAAGACAGAGAAGAGAAGATCCTTATGAGAGTAGCTACTATTCAGTCACTGTTTTTGGAAAAAGGCAGCAGATGTCAGTTTAAAATAGTAAAAAAGTGAGCACTAATATAAAAAGGGAATGATATGAAAAGCATTTAAAAAAAACACAATCCTCATCTAAACCTATTGAAAAGGCCACAAAGTTCACAGAAATAGAACATGAGAAAATGTCTAGTGTAAAAAGCTTAAAACAAGGCAGTCCAGCAACAAAATGTGCATTTAAATATAAAGGCAAATATTACACATATTACAGTATAGTTTAAAGTTTACACGTTCATACTCTCACTCATACAGTAAGGATAGTTTTAGTTCATCCAAATAGGTCCACATGCGACTGTTTAAGGACTTTTTAAACAAAGCTTCATCTGCTTCAAAATAAGTATCTGCACTTTTTGTAAATCCTATTTGCTTTAAATTAGAGTCACTTCTTCAAATCATACATAAACAAAACAGCCATTGTACCCTTACATAACATTATATAAATAAGTCTAAACAAAAAACAACATTGAAAATATGCAGTGAACAAAGATGTGAAGAAGCAGAAACAGTTATAATACTATTGTAAAGCTAGGCAAAACTAACTTCTTTATCATTTCTTTCTCTTCTTTTCTCTCTGGAGTATGGACTGTATCTGTTATTTTTGGGAGTTTCTGTCTGAAGCCTATACCCTGTGCACTCTGTGTACCCTGTAATGTAGGCAAAAGAAAAAAAAAAGGACATTCCCAAACAAAAAGTGCAACTATTTCAAACTAAATACAATTGAGTGCATGTTACAAATGCTTTAAACAGGACTAGTCCTTTAAATAATATCTACAGAAACAAATAAAGTAACAAAGGCCATGAAAGTTTACCTCAAAAAGAAGTCAAACAGGTTCACAAATTTAAAGGAAGTCCTGTATTTTAGAAAAGGGGGTCTATGAGATACTTAGTGATGGTGACTTATTCCCTACAGTAGGTAAGTGTCAGTACAGCCCCAGTTTGTAGAAGCAGAAAGGAATTATGATACAGGCTTTGCTTAAAAGCGTCAATTTACACCAAGGACGTCAGAGTTGCTGCTGATACACGGCACTTGTGAAGCTCCCCCGTTTTGCTAACTTAATCATATTTTTGTGGATATTCTTGCTTCTTCAAATGGGTTAACTACAAAATTATCAACTAATTTATCCTAAATTGTCTCTGTTGTTACTAAGACGTGCTTATACATTTGTAGCTAAACAACCCAAAGTTGTGGCGGTTGAGCCCCAATCTTCTCCTTCTTTACATTGTTCTTACAAAATGGTTTGGTGTTGTAGCCTAAAGTAAATTAAATTACTCCACCTCGGTGTAAATTTTGTGTAAGGCACCATTTTGGCCATTTCTCAACAACAACAGAAAAAAAGTATATGAAGCGCACACTCTTTCTCAAACAAGTGGAGGCCATTTTGGTTGGAATGTGTGAGCCTCCTAAATTTTGCCCTTGTTTGGGTTCTTGGTTTTTATCTCAAAGCCTCCAAACTTGGTCAAAACTGTCCCAGTGCATACTTTAGTCTCCGTGGCATTGCTTCTGTCTGCTTCTCCAAACTGCGAGAGTTCTGACAACTACCTACTGCGGGAAATAAATTAGCTCCAAAAGTATCTAATAGAACCACATTTAAACAATCCTGAACTATCCCTTAAAGTAAAACATCTAAAGCTTCATTCTGTCACTAAACTTAAAGTGTGATATAGCTTATATAAAACTAAAAACTAGCTCATAAGTGGTCAGATAATGGACTGATGTGCAACTAATGTAGCTTTGAAGCACAGATTCACTTCCATTCAAAGCCTTCAAATTTGCAATACTTCAGGGGTTTAAGTAACGGTTTATAAATTCTTCATCAACAAAAGAAAACCACTAAGGGATCCAAGATTGATTTTACCCAAAAATACTGACGCTAATATTGTTTTAAAAGATTACTTCTCTCAAATACAGATTTTTTGGCCAAAGAACTTCTCATTGAATCTCACTTAAGCCCACACTTGTCGCTCGTTTTGACAGTAAGTGTGAGTTTAGGGTTAGTTCAGTCTCTCAGGTTGTTGATGTGGGCACAGATCTTCAGCGCAGGGCCCAGTTTGATGTTCATGGTCGACATGAGGTGCTCCTCTTTTAGCAGCAGCAGCGCCTGGCCGTCGATCTCCTGAGACAGAAACTGAGACGCCAGATCCTCACAACCTGCGGACGGACAGAATAAACTAATATAACAAACATCTTACAGCCCTGAGATCTTAAAAGGCCAGTGTCCCTGTACCTTGCAGTGAGGAGATGAATTGGGACACTTCCTGGACGCTCCACTGTGCAGGGCTGGACGGGGGGCTGTTGGGGGCCAATGGCTGAACGGGGACAGGAGGAGGAGTAAGAGGAGCCTGGGGGGCAGGAGGGGCCTGGTGACAGGACGCAGACGACGCAGGTGATAGGGACAGTGGGTCATCTTCATCCTCCTCGGCGCTGGATTCCTCCTCTGAGCGACTGGACTCAGACAGACACTGAGGACATGAGGAGCAGATGTAATGTTTAGAGGTACACTGACTTTATTAATAAACACGATTTTTTAATAGTATACCTAAAAAGTAAGCAAATCCCTTTAAACTGCTAATATCAAACCAAGAATTATTTAAAGTGCCCTTTACCTTAAAAAAAATAACGCCTAAAAATCATTACAATTATTGTCTCAAATAAATTTTGATGTTTTTTTTTTTTTACATAAAACAGGGCTCTTAGAAAGTAAAAGTACATCTGGTTCAACACTACATATATCTTGCCAGAAAGGCCTAGTCCCTCAGTGGGAATACATTCAAGCCGTTTTGATACAGAAACATGACCAAGACTACTTCTTTGAGCATTTCTAATGGGAAAAGGAAGGAGGAAAGGTCTGTGTCAACAAACCAGTGAGAGGGCACACAAAATTGTGCCACACAACCACTAGGGGGCTGGGCCGATACAATTGAATACAAAGTAAGTAAAGTCACATTGATACAGTGTAATATAAATATAAAAGCCCCGATTTTACCAAGCCTTAAAGCCACTTAAAATATGTGCGTACTAAAAAGTGCATTATGTATTAACTTCCTGTTAACTACTTATTGATAAAATGTGGCTTTAGAAACCCATGTAGTAATTCAACTCTTCAATCAAACATTAGCATTGTATATTTAAGTGTTACCTTGTCCGCTACGGCCCGTCCTGCAATCTTGGCGCTGGCAATCTCAGAGCTGGTTCTCCGAGGGACTCTCCTTCGGACCGTGGTCCCCTCCTCGTCTGAGTTCGACATGTGACTGTGGCTCTGGACATGGTCTTGGTCCTGATCTTTGGAGCGGTCCGGACTTTGACTCTGCCGCGTTGATAGGTGCTGCCTGAAGCTGACGTTGTACCTGGGGAACCAATACATACTGTATCGTAGACAAAGAGTGACATATACGGAAATGAAGCTGGACGAGCATCACATACAGTCTACCTTTGCTCCATACTCTGTATTTAAACCAAACTAATACAGTGGGCAAAGGAACTGAACAAAGAAGCAAATGTGATAAAATGTACAATATATTTCAAACAATGTGAGCAGTACATTGTTTAAATGCTTGGCAAATTACAATTACATGGAGCACATTTAAGGGTGTTTTCACAGTTGGTCCCTTTTCGACCTTCAGACAACACTATCTTCATCTTCTTTTAGTGCTTAGGTAGATCTATAAAGGCATATAATATTATGCCAAATATTAAACTACCCCTAATCCTTCTGTTGTAGGTCCACATTTAAGCCTAATAAGCAGGGAAAGTAAAAGATTATATGTTCTTCCGCTTAGTCCCATTAGGGGTCAACCTGGTGACTTCAGCCTATCCCAGCAGCTTTGGGCCTTAGGTGGGGTACACCCAGGACAGTGGCCAGTTTGACATAGACAGTGACAGACAACCCTTCACGCTCACATTCATTCACTGTGCAGATACAACACAATAAAATGTCACTGTATGTGCACTTTGTCTTTTTCTGGATGGCACTCAAGATGAAAGAGGACATTCTGCATGGAGAAGTACCCATAATGCAATTCAAACCAATACTAATCTAAAAGCCCTAGAGGAAGTACAATAGAGAAAGTGGACTAAAGCCCTGCAGACATGAAAGAGAGTAATTTTCTAAATGAATTGAATGAATGTCTGTTTTTCTATTGGTTGACTTTAAGACATCTGAGTCTGGTTTTGTTAAAAAGGGAACATGTGTTAGAACAACCCAATGTGTCAAAATAAATAGAAAATAATAAATGACACCATTGCTGTAATTAAACATGCACAGAAAAAGCATACATACTACTGAATATACAGCTCAAGCCACACAGATTCACAGTTTTCCAGTTAAACAAGGTGATTTATTTATTAGTTTGTCTTAAATTTTTGAATTCTCTGGTTAAATTGTAAATAATAAATCATGAATAATGTCAAATAGTTTTTTTTGCACAAAGTCTGAAAACAGTAGCCAAAAGCAGGACCAAACTTTACTTTGAGAGGTTTCTGATGGACTGATTGTGGATTCTGGGATGACCTTTGCTGTATATTGTGTTAGATTTCATGCAGGTTGAAGTACCTCTTTGCACAGGACATGGAGCAGAAGCGTTTGGTGCCTCTGAACTGGCTCGCTGGGGCAAAGTTCTTACAGTATTCACACTTCAGCACTGAGGAAGAAACCACACATGCATCATTTATACTTTTACAGCTCCTCCAAAGCAACAAAAGCACATCAGAGAGTTGAAAAGAAAACACCGGGCATGTTCTTACACTGTGGTGCTACTTCACTGTCACTTTGAGGTGGGAAATTCTCAGCTGTAATTAAAGTACATTCCTGTAGCTCACTCAGACGTAGAGTAAACAAGGGTCTGTTTTTGTTTGAAAAGTCTTATGAGTGACTTTCTGTTGTTTCAGGTTATGTTTATTTTTATGTTTTCTATGTTTATTATGGTGTCAAAAGACTGGCCTTGTATTTATGCATGTTAGGTAGAAAATCCTTATGAATTCATGGGATACTTTTTGATTTGTTTTTGTGGCTTGAAGAGAAGTACATTACCATGTAGCGTGTGAACCCTGATAAAAGGAAAAATCTACTTCATTATGTCTCAGAGTTTCTGGTTGTTTACAATACAAAGGAAGGGAAAGAAAGGAAATGCCTTTTCCACTTGTGTGAAGTGAAAACAGTAATTTTCTGCTCCCTCAAATATGTCTGGAACGCGCTGTTACCTGTGGCTGTGGTCTCTGATTGGTTGTTGTCAAGACTGTCATTAGCTAAATCCTCAGCAGACGAGTCTTTAACTGGGCCACACACCTGTCAATCAAACACAACATCACTGTCACATGACTCTCAAATGAACTCTCAAAACGAGCTCGATCTAATCAAGAGTTCTCACAGGAAACGGCTCGGCTCCTTCCTGAATGACGAAGCCTTCAATGAGGTGTGTAAGGACGTGGGGTTTGACCACCGCTTGAGGCGGAGGGCCTCGCTCTGATTGGCTACAGCTGCCACGGGACACAGACAGGACGGGAGACACGGACGAGACTCGAGGAGGAGAAACAGAGCCTAAAAGAGAAATATTTACACACAATTATGGGCTAGTTATTTAGACATTTATGGGAAAAATCTTAAGTCCCTGAGACAAAGAATTAACTCTCTAGCAGTAGTTGTAGTATTTATAGTAACCTGGTTCTGTCTGATTGGTCGGGAGTGTTGTGGGGTGGTCTCTGATTGGCTGGAGCCGCGGTGGAGAGGGGCCGTCTGCATCATTTGCTGCATTAGAGTCTGATTTTCTTTTGAGGGAATTGGACAACTGCTTTACCTGAAACAGAAAAGACATGACGTGAAAAGAATGAAAAAAGAGAGAAGTAATGTCTCCTCCACTCTTTAGTAAACTTTAGTAAACTCAAAAACTACTTAGCCATTAGTAAGCTATTTATTAAACAGTGCAGTGGTGATGAAAGGAATTAACCCCAGCTGTGTTACCTGAGGGGCGTGACCTGCCCCGGAGTCTCCGTTGGCCACTCCTCTTTGCTCGTTCACTGTAAGAGAGGCCGCCGAACGGGACATCGGTGAAGGAGAGGAAACAGAGGGGGGCTGGGAGGAAGAGGCGGGGCTTGGGGCCAGGTGTCCATTCTGACTTTGTGCTACGCTCTGATTGGTCTGTGGATGCACCTGCGACACCTGAGCCAATGGGGAAGCCTCCTGTGGGGACTGCAGTGTCTTCAGCCCCACCCCTCGCCCTACGACCCCACTGTCTCTGGACGCTATGGACGCCACCATTGTCAGCAAACTGGACGAGCTGGTCAAAACTGAAGTCCCGTCTTGGTTACAGCTGCTGCGGGCCAGAGCCAAAGCCTGGGTGCTCCCTAAAGTGCTCGGCCTGGCTCCGACAATCTGGACGGGGATGTGTGGGGCCTGGTGGGTGGTGCTACTGGAGGCTGGTGGGGCAGGCAGAATGGGAGGGGGGTTTCTAGAGGGAAGCTGGAGCGGCAGACGGAGGCCATGCAGGGTTTTGGGCTGGATCGGGACCGGTCCATTTCCAGATTTGTCCACTAATGAGCCCCTTTGCAGCGTCTGGCGGGAGTGGAGCTGGGCTGAGAGGAGGTGGGTGCCGTCACCTACAGAACGGGACAGGACGTGTATTAAAAAACTATGATAAGAGTAAGAGGTAGACAAAATGTTAAATTTTTGATTTTCTGTCTAAAAATGTAAAAGACCTTCACAAAATGTGGCAAATGTATCAGGATTGCATTATCCACTTCAATCAGTTTCAAAAACACATTGTAAAAAAAAAGGCTCTATAGATTGAGTGGATATTCCTTTTTAAGTATGACTTTGGACTGCATTAAAACGCTATGAATTTCCAGAGAAGGTTTTTCAAAATATCTCTAATTGTCCAAACAACACTTTCACAAGTCTGCCAGACTTCCCTCAAAAAAACTCACAAAGTCATGCTAGTGTAAAGTTAAACTCTCTGCAAACTCTTTGCTAAATGGCATTATCTACATTTTCATTCTCAAAACAACAAACCTGGTGAACTTGCTAAGAAAAGCTTGAAAAAAGTTTTTACTGTCTGTTCATCTATTTTGGTGGTTTTCAAAAAAGTGTGTTTTTTGGAACTAAAGACAGTATAAAAATTCACAAAAAGTGACTTTTGTTTCATGTAAACAGGGCATTCGCTTGTACAAGTGCTGAGCTAGTTAACATTAAAACTCTCGCTCTTGAGACTAGGGCACACTGTAAACTAAATGTAATACACTAGTTATTACACTTACTTTCTTACATACAACCCTATATAGAGGGAAAAAAACACTTTACTGTACTGTCAAAGCTAGAGGAAATCTATGAATGCACTTCAAAGTACAAAGTCCTGTGATCAGAGTAATACTACATTTAGTAAAGCAATTTGAACTTTTAACCCTCTATATGAGTTGGCTGCATGTGCTGTGTCTGTACCCGACTTCTCCGCACCAAACGAGCTCTTCTGCAGCGGCTGAACCACCAGAGTCTGAGCGTTCACCGCCGGTTTGATGGTGGCCGTCCCGACTGGATATCCGCGGGGCTGGGACTGCGAGTTGGACGTCTGGACGAGGATGTGAGTCCCGGTGGGAGCAGAAGTGACTGCCGTGAGGGTCCGGGGGCCGTGGAGCAGCAGCTGGGACAGAGGGATAGAGGAGGTGGAGGAGGACGAGCCCGAGGACGAGACGGGATGGGCTTTGAGGTTCGTGGGCTGAGGGTAAGTGGGGATTTTGATGTGGGGCTTGTTCGGGGACTGGCCGGTCAACTGGTGGGACGGAGGCACCAAAGAGAACAGAGCTGGGAACAGGAGAAATAAAAGGATATGTCATTTAGATGCAACACTTGTAGAAAGAATGTGTTTAATGTAAACCCTCAGTGGAAATGTTGCTTCATAATTTGAGCAAAGTATATTGGAAAATTCTTCAAATATAATTAATGAAGTGAAAAAACCTATGGCTATGTTTCTGATCTTTTCATTTCATTCTTTACATTAAACATATTCAACCCTCACCAGAGTCATTCCTGTCTGGTGCTTCAGTCTTGACCCCCACAACTTTGGGAGTGGGTGCACTTCGAATGGCCAGATTCTGTGCCTACAAAAGGGAAAGGAATATGTAATGAACTAATGAGGCTGCAAGTTCAGAAAATAGCTTCCTAACGAGCTGCCACTTCCCTTTGAACTACTGGACAGTGAGCAGCACAAAGCTTCATTAGACGGAGCTCATTTCTTTCACAGACCTGGTCGTTGTCAGACTGGCTGCTGGACGAGGCTGGAGCCACTTCCTGTTGTTGTTGTTGCTGCTGCTGGGTCGTCTGCGGTTGCTGGGTGACAGTCGCCATGGCAGCAGGGGCCGTGCTGCTGGGCATGAAGATGAGCTGAGGAGAGATGGGGGACCTCAGGGAGCGGTTCACCTGCCGGACACGACCAGACACATTAACCTGTTACATGTAAAGACTGGGAAACTAGACTGTATGTAGAGATGTTAAATGCAGGAGGTTTGTACTAAATAACTGATACTGTTCTTTTTCCAACTTTTTTAGTAGGGTAGGACCTAGCGATAATGTAGACATCTAGTGCAGTGGCTTAAAGGTTTAAGATGTCCAGTGCATGACATTGTGTTGATTGCAACGTTCACTATGTCAGTTTATTTGTCCCTTTATCCCTTTTTTTCCTCTCCTTTAAAGATCTTTGTGCTCAGTGAGGCGTCTGTGTCGTGCTGCTCTTTCAGTGACCACTTGTCTCTGTTTAGAGCAACACTCAGCCCCCATAAACGGCTGTGTCAGGACCCCTGCGCACATCATCACAGCACAAAGAAATACCCAAAATGTGGCTCAAATATAACTACTGATAATTGGTTCATACAATGTTTTTAGACTGGCCAAGTTAAATTTTCCAATCACTGAACATATCCAGATTTAAACTCAGGTTTAACTCATTACTACTAGAACAATTAATTCATAATGTAATATTATTAGGGCTGGGCAACGATTAAAATGTTTAATCGCGATTAATCGCACAATGTTCTGTGATTAATCGCATTATACACAAAATTTAATAATGAATTCAAAATTAGTGTACTGCATACATTTAAAAAGAACTGCTATATGAACAAAAGTGCAATAACATTTGGTTTGCACTTTAAACAACACTTTAAACAAATAATGTGCTTTTTACAGCAGTTAAAACATTTCTTGTAAATCTGAACTTAAACATTAATGTAATCAAATTAAATATTAAAACCAAAAATATTTGCCACTGACAGGGCATTAATATTTTGTTTAGTTTGTTATAGAAAAACAAGTTATGTCCAGAGCTTCAATCATAACAATATAAACAATATAAATGTCTCTGGAAAGCGGCAGAGCAGGCAAAGTATTAAAACCTCTATTAAAACAGATGTCCAAATGAGCGTGCTCAGTGTCGCTAAAAGCTCGTTCTGACCACTTCGGAGAAGTGGCGGTACTGAGTACACATCATCACAGCACAAAAAGCACTGGATGAGGTGGCTCATATAACTCTGATCAATTGTCTTTCACCATACAATGTTTTTAGACTGGCCAAGTTAAATTTTCCAGTCACTGAACATATCAGATTTAAACTCAGGTTTAACGCGATACTAGAACAATTAACTTAATGTAAATATTATAAAATACAGATCCCATGCAGTTCATTACGGACAGCTGTAGGACCCTCAGTGAGACTCACCCTGAGGTACATCTGGCCCTGACCTCCGGCCGCTCCACTGAACAGCACTGATTGGCTGATGGTGGACGTGGCTGAGGCACTGATTGGTCGGCTGCTGGCTGTGGAGCTGGACCCAGACGTAACACTGGCCTAAAGGCACACAGAGAATATCAATAACATTATTTGCTCTATTAAAGAATAAAAAAAAAAAAAGGTTTTGATGAGACGTACAGAAGTGGTGCTGGTGGTCTGAGAGGAGCTGCTGCTGGATGGACTCGACTGACGACTGGCAGCTAGTGTGGCCTGAGAAAAAGAGAGGAGAGCTCTAACTTATACTGTACTACTAAGCTCTCCTTTAGACAGATACTGAACTTAAATACGCTGATAATGCCATAATTTTAAAAACTCAAGACATTTAGTCCTAACACACAGTGGCACAGTCCTAAAATAGTTTGGGTTGAGTTGAGTTATAAGCAGGTAAAACAGAAAATGAAAAAGGTGGATTTTTGTTGTAGGAATTATTTTTGGTACAGTAGGGCCACTGGAGTATTCTTTTTTTTTTTATATTTGAAATGATGGATGTATAAGCACCCACCTTTACCTGTTGCACGGCGGCCAGGTTTTGCAGCTGTGCGTTGTTGATCTGCTGCTGGAGCATGAGCTGCTGAAAATACTGCGCTGCATTGGGCTGCCTTTGTAACGCCTGCAGAGCCTACGGAGACAGGAGAAATACAGTATGTCAGAGTGAAGAATGATACACCACAGGATGCCATATGGAGCCAGAAACCATAAAGAGAGAGACGGAAGATGGAAAAACCAGAAGACACTGTTAAACTAAAAACAGGTTTACCTCTCTATTGTAAAGATGTGTTTTTGCAAAACCTTTTCAGGACATTATCAGTAAAGATCTACTATATGTGCAATGACAGCTGTAGTTTTTAATTTTTTAAACCAGAATATTGTTATTGAGTGTTATTGGTATCTTCTTTTTGAAGAATATTCTGGACAGAAAATAAAATACAAAAAAACTGTACAAAAAACAAAACAAGAGTAAAATAAAAACTTGAGTTTAGATATTATCACTTTGGATATTTTCTTTCCACAACTATTTAGACCTTGGAATGATAGCTTTAAAAATAATGGTAGGAAAAAACAAGGATAAAATGGAGATTATTATGGAACAAAACAACAACAGACTGCATTAACCATCCTGCAGCAACCAAACTCTGGTTATTTATATCCCATCTTTACTGGGCTGGTGAACCCAAGAACCTTACAGGGAAGAGAAATACTTTTGAAGAAAATTTCCTGGACTTTTATGATGATTCAAGACCACATTTTCTGATCCTAATAGTAATATAATTTAGAACAGACCCAGTTTTATGTATAGAGATTGCCTTGAAATATTCTGACCATTCATGTCTGTTTTGGTTTTAACTGTTTTTTTGTGTCACAGACATTGCTTTTGAATAAATGTCCATCAGCCTTAAATGAAGCTGTTTAATGGTTCAAACAATCACTGTATCTGGTTCAGTCCTAAATTAGGCCAGTCTTTGGTTTGGTTGTGGTTTCGTCTCTGTTTAGTTTTAAAGTGTTATATCACAGCAGATGTCATAGATCACTGTTATCGCAATATCCAACCCACTTTCCACATATCACATGTTTTCCTGGTATTGTGCTGCCCTAATTTGTTGGAAGTGTTTATTTTCAACACGAGGAGGCCTTTTATTACCAGGTTGACAAGAAAACAACCAAAAGCATTTCATGGAAGTGTGTCAGTCCTGGATTTTCTGCTATAAACAACAAAGGTAAAGAAAGAGATAAGACAGGAGTTGACAAAGCAGGGCGAAGGCAGAGAGGAGAGAAGGAGGACGGTTGCTGTATTAAAGTGGGAGTTTTTCTGCCAGCTGCCTGATGTATGAGCCCCGGCTGCTACTGTAATAAGTCGGGGGATGAAAGCGAGCGTGGCGGCCGAGATTAGTGAGCACGGGGTGACAGAGACAGATGGTTGAGAGAGAGTCGCACTCAGCCTTTATGAATCCTGCTGCCTCCTCCTTTAAACCAACTGAGCAGTCAATGTGTCAGCTGTACTTTTAGACAAACTGTCAGCTTGTACTTAAATCAAAACAGGCACGTCCAGGGTCTTCCTCAGAGAGAGAGAGAGGAAAGGGAAGGATTACAAATGATTTTCAATGAAGATTAGCCATAAAAAAACATAAAAAATATATAAAAACATAGCTTTTTAGAGTACACTGTTGGGTTATCATGGTAATCATTAGTAATACATTTCATTGAAATAGGGCTGCATATATTAGGAAAACAATAACTACGATAAAGTAAAAGTAAACGTTCAAATATACAGTATTGTTCAAAATTATAGCAGTACAATGTCACTAACCAGAATAATTCAATTTTTTACTAGATTTTGTATTGCTAAGTGGCAAACAAGTTACCAGTAGGTGCAGTAGATTCTCAGAAAACTAACAAGACCCAGCATTCATGATATGCACACTCTTAAGGCTGTGCAATTGGGCAATTAGTTGAAAGGGGTGTGTTAAAAAAAAATAGTGTCTCCCGTTGACTGTAAAAACTCAAAACTATTTTGTACAAACGTTTTTGTTTCTAGGATTTAACAATCCTGTGAATCACTAAACTAATATTTTTTGTATGACCACAGTTTTTTTAAAACTGCTTCACATCTGTGTGACACCTTCAGCTGTTATTCCACTCCATGGTTCTTTAAAAACATTCCTCAATTCATTTACATTTCTTGGTTTTGCTTCAGAAACAGCTTCTTGATTGGATTAAGGTCCGAGGATTGGGCCGCCCACTCCATAACATTCATTATGTTGGTTTGGAACCAAGACATTGCTTGTTTACTGTGTGTTTGGGGTCATTGTCTTGTTGAAACAAACATTTTAAGGGCATGTCCTCTTCAGCATAAGGCCACATGACCTCTTCAAGTATTTTGACAAATGCAAACTGATCCATGATCCCTGGTATGCAATAAATAGGCCCAACACCATAGTAGGAGAAACATGCCCATATCATGATGCTTGCTTCAGAGTCTTCACTGTGTACTGTGGCTTGAATTCAGAGTTTGGGGGTCGTCTCACAAACTGTCTGTGGCCCTTGGACCCAAAAAGAACAATTTTACTCTCATCAGTCACAAAATGTTGCTCCATTTCTCTTTAGGCCAGTTGATGTGTTCTTTGGCAAATTTTAACCTCTTCTGCACATGCCTTTATTTTTTTTTATTTAACAGGGGGACTTTGTGGGGATTTTTGAAAATAGATTAGCTTCACACAGACGTGTTCTAACTGTCACAGTACTTACAGGTAACTCCAGACTGTCTTTGATCATCCTGGAGCTGATCATTGCTGAGCCTTTGTCATTCTGGTTATTCTTCGATCCATTTTGATGGTTGTCTTCCGTTTTCTTCCAAGTCTCTCTGGTTTTACTCTCCATTTTAAAAGGCATTGGAGATCATTTTAGCTGAAACAGCCTAAATTTTTTGCACCTCTTTATAGGTTTTCCCCTACACCAATACATTTTTGATCAAAGTACGCTGTTCTTCTTAAACAACCTTTTTTCCTCAGGCTTTCAAATGCATGTTCAACAAGTGCTGGCTTCATCCTTAAAAGGGCCACCTGATTCACACCTGTTTTTTCACAAAATTGATAACCTCATGGTTTGAATACCACACTGCTATTTTTTGAACACACCCCTTTCAACTAATTGCCTGCATATCATGAATGCGGTCTTGTTTGAGAATCTACTGCACCTACTGGTAACTTGTTTGTCACTCAGCAATAAAAAATACAGTAAAAACCTGGATTATTCAGGTTAGTCAGATTGTACTGCTATTATTTTGAACAATACTGTATGGAAAAACACAAGGCTCGTCAAAACAAGAATCGCAACTTAACAAAGACTGAACCAGGTTTAAACCAAGGATTAAACTAAAACCAAATCAGGACAACACCTGGACTAAACCAGGACTTTGAAACACACTTTATTTGCACTTGGCTGCACTGCTTTTTTAAGTACTTAACAAAACTGTTATTTACTTGGACTTTTTACACAATGTGTTCTTCTGTGTCTTATTGAGTATTAAATGTCTTTTAAACTGTCTGCCAACTGCAAACCAAATAAACTGTTGAACTGGTAAATGTCTGACGCATGGAAGTTTTTGCTTCATCTTGTGATACATTTTTGCGTTACATTGTGTAGCCCCAGTGTGAAAAATTACAATTCACTGACATTATAATACAACACAGCATTACATGGACAATTCTGACACACCAGCAGCTCCAACACTATTTCATACTCGCACAAGGAAGCTTATCATAACAGTTGTACTTTGAACCTTTTTGCACTACAGCCTCTTTGTTTGAATCTTACAGCAAACAATGACAATTACAAAAGGTGGAATATTTAAAAATACAGACCTGTTGCAACATAAATTGCCATTCTATAATGACGTGCCTCAAAAAAGAAGCCTTTTTATGTGGTTTGATTAGGTTTGTTGAAAAATAAATGTGCCTAAGTTAAGTTTGTGGTGTTGTGGCGTATAAAATCAGTTCTTCACTTGACACCAAGATATCAGCAAATAATAAACTATTATAAAAGGTAGAAGTTGAAAAAACATTATTGATTAAGGGACATATGCTTTCATCCTTAATTAGTGCTGTGTCTGAAGTAATTTGCTTTTGATATGAAATTAAATTGTATTAGTTGAGATTTAGGGACGGTGTGTGTTTTGGCATTAAATATAGAGTCAGTTCTCTACTCTAAAATGGAATCTGTAAAAATGAATGATGATAATTCCTCAAACAAGTTCATTTAACTTGATCAGACATTACCTGCACGGCCTGTCTCTCATACAGAGACATCGAGTTCATGGCCGAGGGGCGGGAACTAGTCCCAGATGCCGCGCTCCCATTGGTCGAGGTCCTCTGCTGGCTCTGCTCACCGTCCGTCTCCATGGCTACGAATGAGACATAGAGCTCGATCAGTCAAACTCAGAGTCAAACACTGTGGTTGTGATAAAAAACACTGGGTCACAGAGTGTGGCAGTGTCCATCTTTCACTCCTTCAGAAAAACAGAGTCAACGTTACAGGAGTGACTGTATCAGAAATCTGTCACGAAATGTCATCTGTCAGACACTATCCTGACTTTTGCTAAAGGTGCACTCAGTATTTACATAGTTTCTGATGTAAACTAGCCACTTTATCACAAGTCAAGTTTGAATACCTCACCTCCATCTTAGAGCTTGATTCTATATTTACAGCTCACAGTGCAAATATAAGCATTAATCATCAATCAGTGTGAACTTAGCAAAGTTACCTTATGGATGGTAAAAGTGCTCAATTACAATTTTATTTCAAAGTTTCTTTATATTAAATTAGGTGTTTTTAGTTCAGCAGCTACAAATAAACTGTTGCTGTGCAGTTATTTTCAGGGAGGACCATTCAGGACAGTTTTTTTTTTCATCTAATGGTTATAAAATTACCTGAATTATCTGTCCATTCCACTCCTGCATTTTAATCTACAGCAGCCTCAGAGGGTCAAAACTCAAACTTAAAAAGCCCAATGAGTTTATGAAAGACAGGGTGTTGCTTTGTTGATCAAAAGCCAGCAAAGTTTTAAAATAATTACTAAGGGATGCAGATGTTATCTTAGAAAATGTGAGCCACTACAATTTTTCAGAACATTCTTTATATCGTCTTTTCAAAAAATTATTTTCCAGGTCATTTCCATTAATAGGTCATACTACGGCTTTTTAAATGAACATGTTTTTCAGGATAAGTGGGAAACTTGACATTGCAAAAAAAGTGTTTAACTGGTATTGTGTGTGTTTATATTGTGTCATAGGGCATAAAGGTAGCCAGGCTTTGGACGTAGGTGGACTAACTACTCAATTGTACACAGCATCCATCCCACAACATGTCATAACTAGTGCCAGTAATTACAACCAGACATGCTCTGCTGCACTGATGTGGGTGTCAGCATAAATCCACTTGAGACATTTCACAAACAAACCATGGCAAACCTGTTCCAATTTAAAACTAAAATTACATCTAGGAGTAGTTTATTCCATCTACTTTTCTACACAGCATCCTTGTACTTCATAATAATGTGTCACAGCTGCTCAATATTTGTCTTTTTATCAGATCAGTTTCTGGCCAATTATTTTCAAGTTGTAATACCTTCAATCCACAAGTGCTCATGTTTGTTTTTGGACCTCAGTGTGTTAAAATCTTGTATACATCCCTGAATATGATTTCACAATGAAATGACATGTAATGCCTAGTTTTTTTTTAATTAACATGTGCTTTTGCTTTGTGAATAATGTACTGCAGCTCAAGTTTTTGTTTTTTCTACAAAAGAAAGAAATTTATGGATTATTGTTTATAGTGTGCATTTTAGTGTTGATATTGCAAAATCCTGAGCCTTTCCTTATCATTTAGTTGCAGACTGTGTTTACCCGGACAACACAGAAACCCAGTAATAACAGGGTAATGCAAACATCCTCCACTAGCTCTCCCTAAATACAGCTCTTCCACCATTATCTGCTCTGGTTTCACATGTTTAACTATCTGTTTTGTCCCGTTATGATCCTCTGTTCATATCCAGAGAGCTCTGCAGTGGCTCATTACCACTCTTCCTCCGACCACCACCAACCCCTATCCCATCTCCACATTTCCACCGGCCTCGGCTTCACCTTCCCCGGCCTCCAAACCCATTAAAACCCACCCTTCAAACACAGACCAGACCCCCTCATAGCTTCTTAGCATTAGCCACATAACATCCCCCCCCCTCCAAGTCTGTCCTCATTAGCAGCAGACAGCGACTGTGGGCTAACGCCGTGGTCTGGCCGAGCTCTCACCGTGAACGGGCTCCTGTCCTCGGGCTGCTGTGGACCGGCTGCCCGCTGTTTTATCTGCTCCCCCTCTGCGGCTTCCCGGGTCCTCTTCTTGCGGGGTACGGGATTTCAGCTCCACGGGACGGTTTGCTGAAGATGCAGAAGCACTGGGTCTTATGGTGTTTTGCATAAATTTGCAGCTGATGTGTTGTCGTAGGGAAACGCCTCCTTCTGGTGCTCTGCCTTTTCCGGCGCGACGGGATGACGACGAGGAGGCGCAAAGGCTCCGACCACGGCCCGGAGCCGGAGCAGGGGAACCGTGGGGACACACCAGGAGACCCTCCTCCACCTGACCCATATTTCTACTAATAAACCGAGAAAATATTCCACTTTTCAAAATCACACAGATATTACTCATGATAGACTGCACCCAAGAGTAAACCCTTGCTCTGGGATCTTTTCTTTTTCTTTTCTTAAATCAAACCACTGAACAAGAAATCACATGAAGTTGTAATTAATAAATGTTAAATGAAACCTTTGAGTTTAAAAGAAAAACAGCCAATCAAATAAATAATAATAACCCCAATTAGCTCATTCATAAAAAAGCAACAGCTCTAACCAATTAGGCCTACACTGGGATTGTTGTAGGTTAAAATAAACGCCTATACAACAATAAATCATTAAGAAGTTGCTGACTTGACTTTCTTCATCTAGTTTGGTTAAATAAACATGTGAAATAAAGCTTAGATGTCAGGGTAACACCAAACATGATAGTCATGAGCCCATATTCAAACAATAGATCACTTTTTCATTGATTTGTTAACACAAAATATACAGGCAGAATGTAGGCCTGCTCTACAGTTTCCTAGTGAGGTGACCCACTGACTTCCAATCAAATCTGAATTAATATGCTCTAAATAAGACATGTCCAAAGTCTGGCCTGGGGGCAAATCATGGCCCAGGATGAGTTTTATGTGGCCCTCAGCTTCTGTGACCCCAACACATGAGATTGGAAAATGTAAATGTTTCTAAACTTGCACACATTGATTGTAAATATTATTTGTTTTGATGATGTCTTGTATTTTTATTTCTTTAAACTGTATATGCTCCTGGCCAGGTCACTCTTGGAAAAGAGATTTTTAATCTCAATGAGTTTTTACCTGGTTAAATAAAGGATAATAATAAATAATAACAGCAGCAGCTTTAGACAAACAGATTCAAATCCTAACTAAAACCTGTTCAAATCCAACTAAAACCTGTTCAAACCTAGACCTTGGCCTTTTTGACATTTGCAGGTTCTTTCATTGTTTGTGTTTCAGAGGGACTTTTCTTGTTAATAAAGGTAAAATAAATAAAATGTACTGAAAAACACTTTCAATAGTTTCTTTGAGGCTATTTGACTTAATGACCTCAAACTAAAGCTGAATATGAATACTATACTAACATTTTAGCACCTACTGTTCTTCTATAATTGAAATGAATGTCATAAATACAGACATTTATGTTGGTTACTGGGTGGTTTTGTGGTAATAGCCTATTTTCCATTAGGCCATATTAGTTTTTCATTTCCCTAATTAGCAATAAAAAAAAACCCCACTAAGTTCAATAAATGTTATAGCTACCAAATATTATAATACATACATACAATACATACAGTAAACACACATTCACATGGTCTTATATATATATTTAATTTGATTTACTATGTACAGTACAAATCAGTACACATCAGTGAGTAGCACACAGAAAAAAAACAATATTTAAGAAGTAGTGTTGTAGGACTTCTGACATCAAACCACTTAAAGGTCTTGATTTTGTTAAAGACTCAAACTCATTGTTAATGAGTCTTGACTAAATCTCAGTATGGTCTCCACTACAACATTGATTGGCAAACTATAGAGTGACTGAGTGAAACTATTTAAAAAAAAAAACGAACAAAACAAAAAGCTTCTGGTGACAGCACACAGAGGATAACAGTCAGTGTAAGGTGCAGTCATTGAGGCACAGATTAAGCAGACTACAGAAAGCCGACGTACAACAACACAACGACAGACACAGTTCATCAAACACACAGTTAGAATAAAACACAGGACAATCAGCAACCACCAAAACATTTGTCACAGACTCACATAATTCTTTCTAATGGTTTTTCCATACCTCCTAGGGTTTTAAAGACAAATAATGTATAGTTTAATTTGATTGGTCGGCTGTTGCTAGATAAAAACCTGTCCATTTAGAGTTCTTTCTTGCTGTTGCTAGGTAACATAGCAAACTAGGAAATAGAGCATAAAGCATTAACTAGAAAGAGAAGAGGGTAAATCCTTGTGTGTTGCATGTATAGCTGCAATAAATAGTAAAATAATATTGTTTGTGGTTTATTCCAAGATTTCTAAGCTTTTAATTAAAAGCTGCAGCATTTTAGGGGTTCACAATGTCACAAGGTAAGCACCTGTTTAGCATTATAGGCAATTAATGAAGTGGTTTTAATTCACAAAGTAAATTTTGTTTCACTTTTTCTATCTGTGTTTGGCTGCTAATTTTAGTGACCACATTATTGGAGCCAAAAGCAAAGGAAAATGATATGTTAAGATTTATTTTAGTTGCTTTGTCCTACTTATGAAAATGGAAACGCCCCTAAAAGTGTGCAGCACTGATTCAATCCATATTGTACTGCTCTTGTGGAAATATGCCTTTTGTGACAGTCATGTAAATAGTTAGGTTTAGACACACTGGATAATGAACAAGATGGGAATGAAAGCAGAAAATGAGCTGAAAGAAGCTTTTACTAAAAACCTATTCTCAACAAATAAAGTTTGTGTGCACCCAAAATGAAAACGCATACAGACTGTTCAAGTCAACATAGTAAATCTTTTTAAAAAATACATATTATTTACAGATAAATACCTATATTTTCTTTACATCGAGTGAATAAAGTGTGGTTTAAAGCAGTGTGCGCCTGGGTCCATGTGATTCAAATCCTTTCTGGTTTCAAATACACTTTTTTCACACTTTTATAATATATTCACATCATAATACCTCCAAAACTGTGAAACAGTGATATTAATTCAAAAGCTTCTCCACAATAACTTTAGACCAACACATGATTGCACTTTAAGATCAGACACAGACAAAGGATAAGCACCTGGATTTATATGGAGTTTATCTTCTTTCAAGCTTTTTTAAATCCATTTATTTAATAGGACCATGAAAAGGGAGATGATAGTACATTGCACATGAAGGGTCCTTGTGATTTGCTCAATTATAGATCAATATCTTTAGTGTAAATGTCTGTTTACTTAAAATAAAAGGAGCTCTGATTGTTTGAATGGCCCAATCTGTTGTAATTTTTCTATATCCTGGCTACTATATACTGTAAAGCCCCTTTTGTTACTCATCTACTTCATTATGTAACAGATTGCCAGGCTGAGAATTTAGGGAGTCCTGTTGAGATCGTGAAACTCTTTTTCAAGGCAGTACTGGCCCCATAGTGTTTAACCTAAACACAGAAAGGCCTACTGCTTCATTAAAACTTGGCTTTGGGACATTGCTCACTTTTAGCTAAACAGACTGGGGGACTATTGAGTATTTAAAACACTCATTTAAACCTGACACAATGGGTTTTGCACCAGAAAGCATTTTAAAAACCACTTTAGACTCAGTTTTCAGAGTTTACATCAAGCAGTGGACAAAGGTTAGACTTGGCATAAAGTGAACTACACTACGACACACAATTCCCCACTGCACCACGTCATCACTACCGCCTAAAGCACAGTGACACAGAGAAGCCAGCAGCATCAGTCCTTTGAGCTAAGAAATATTTATCTTTCAACAAAACCGCACACTGCAATTATATTCAAACTTTACTCTTCATTCATTTGATTTAGATAAATATTTCCTAGAGTAGCAAAAATAAAACATACATAATAGCTTTTAAAGAATCTGTTATTCATGGCATCAGGACATGAACTGGGAAAATACATTTAAATCATTTGTGTCATACATTTATACACCATACATAATGGTACACACAGATAAAAGAGACACAAACACACTGGACACAAGCATTAACACAATCAAATCCACGGCGCATCAACATGAAGTAACAGTTTTCACTCACATAAGACTGACCTGGACACTCGAGGACGGCTTCTGACACAAGTATACAGGTACATTTACTAAAGCCTATTAATCATTCGGCTTCAAATTGGGAAGAAAGCAAACATAACACCTGACTCGTAATTTCTCTTAAACACTTAAAAATAACATTTCTAACCAATAATTGAGTCGCTCCATAAATAGGAATGTTGGTATGTAGGCTATGTTTATTCACTTATTACTTCATTAATTAAAAAAAATAAAAAGAAGCTATTAGTGGAATGTATGACTTGATAAACTTCACAAAAAAGCTGCAGCAATTTTCATTTTAAATGCAGTAAGATAAAGATATTTATAAGTTTCTCTGGTCTACAAGGAAATTAACCACATATTGACTTGAGAAAACAATGGATAACAGATTTATGCATTAATAAAGCATCTCATTATCTCACAATATTTAACTTATATTCTCTGGCTTTTAAAAGCTTGTATAGAGCCTGCCATTAAACTTTGCTCAGTGTGTTTGGTTCCATGAAAGTGACAGGACATCTACAGCAACACATATCATATACACAACATGTCATTAGAGCATTCTCCACACATAACACAGTCACATCAGTTTCTTTATCAAAATTAATTATTTAGTTGAGAATAGGATATAAGTAGTTTCATTTGAAGGTCCTCTAGTCTGCACACAAACAAAACATTACAGCAATAATGTTTTGAGGTCTACAATAACAAGTTATTACATTTTCAAAAGACATTACTTCTCGTCCACTGGCCACATTGATACATATTGCACTGAATGTGTCTAAGCCCTGCTCTGATTGGTCACATGCCTCTGTTCTCTTTAGAGGTCTTCTGTGTTACTTATCTACATCACTATGCAACAGGAAGCCAAGCCGGACATCCACCGAGCTTTTTAAGGAGCTTAGAGAGATACATTCTTGAGGAGAAAACACAAAAGACACAAGAGGAGACCTTTAAAAACAACACATTTGGTTTTGATGAAATTAAGCTATATGGTTTGGTTTAGTAACCGCGGTTCTCTGAGTGATGCAAGGCTGAAATAAAATCATTTTACTAGGATAGTCCAGTATTTTGTAAAAAAATAAAAATAAATATATATATATATATATATATATATATGGATAGGGACAGGTAACATTCCCTACAGTAGGTCATTGTCAGCACACTCACAGTTTGGAGAAGCAGACAGGAGCAATGATACAGGTATGTCACAAATGGGGTCAGTGGAACAGACTTTTCTAACAAACTAATATCTTCAAGAACTACAAGTAGTGTGTGTGTTACAAAGAAGGTATTTACATGCTTTTTTATGTTTTATCTTATGGTTGCTTTTAATTCTGTTCTTCATTTATACAACCACAGAATTTAGAATCTGAACCATTTCTCAGAAATATATATTATCAAAATATCCAGAGGGAAACACTTTATTATAACAGAACACTATTTAGCAAAGCATTACTCCTATAATAATCTAATAATAATAATAATTGTTATTGTGTTAGTCTTGAATAATAAGCTCATGTAATATGATGAATACTAATGGTATTTAAGCACCTAGACTGTTTATTTATTTTTCATTTATCATTATTAATGCTTTTAATAGTGTGTAATAAGCATCGAGTAGAGCCACTGCTCCTCCCATGTCCCAGCGGGAAGTGGCCCGGGGAAGACCTAGGACACGCTGGTGGAACTCTCAGCCTGGGGACGTGGTGTTCCCCAGGAGGAGCTGGAGGAAGTGTCTCCTGTCCACGACATGGCTCCAGATAAGCGGAAGAAAATGGATGGATGGATGTTATTTACTCTGACCTCATTTAAAACAGTTTAGTCTCTGTGCCAATTGCTCCTGTCTGCTTCTCCAAACTGTGCTGACAACTATCTCCAAATGTATCTAATAAAAGCACATTTACAAAATACTAAACAACAATATTTAAAATGGAATATCTCTTTGAGGCGCTGCTGGTTGACACATTATATATTGTAATATAATGTATTTCACAATAAAAATATAAAATCTAATTGTGACTTTTTGATGATTCCCTTTGATTCACACAAAATCAGCATTTCCCCTCAAATATAATATAATTTCTATTAGGTGGTACTGTAATTAGGCTTTTACACCGATTGCACTTCTATTTTTTCTACTCTAACGTCAGAAACAGCTGAAGGTAAATACAGAGTTGAGCTAATCAGCGCTGAGTGAATAGTGTTATACTTTGACATATGCTACTGAGATAAATGACTGCCTTTCTGCTTTCGCCAAAAAGTGCATCTAAAGAGATTATTCAGTGTCTATATATTCAAGTGTTTTGATTTTATAATAGTACATATTTTACACACTTCCACTGTCCACAGTCGTTGATTGAATAAAGCCATAATCCACAAGAAATTTCACAACCCATACATTATTAATGGAGAGTAATGTTGTAGTTAAAGGTGCAGATGGTTAAAGCAGCACTGCATAATGTTTAGCTAGTAGCATTGTGTAACTTTAAATTCCAAATATAGATTTAATGGTTCTTAGACATCATACCCTCAGATGGACAGAAAACTCTGATGTGCCACTGGGACGAGCAGACCACTCCTGAGTGATACGCTCAGCAACTCAAACAGAGGGAGCAGGACAATACATTGGACCCTACAGAGTTTGATTTCTGTACAAAAATGCACTAAAGGTCACGCTTTAAGGTTTGGTGTGATGGATTTTCTTTTTGTAAGTGAGAAATGTGTATTTAATTGGTTCAACCCTGCTCACAAAACCAAAGTTAAAGGCATTCACCGTTGCCTTTATTCTAGAATAAAGGGTGTGAATAGATGGAGTTGGAAATGAGTAAGTAATATATTTCCCTTGTTTAATCTCGAGCAGTAGAGGCTTTACAAGAATATTCAAGAGACAAAATCTAATTTGTTAAAAGCAGTAAAATAAAAACAACTCTGTCAGTCCCAGTTTGATTTCCAGGGGGCGGGACAAGTGGATGCAGATTAAACCAATTTCGCTAGGTTTCGCTTCTTTATGAGTGATGACATAAATAGATAAACCATTGGTCGATGGTGTGGGACTTGGGTGGAGGACAGACTCAATAGTTAGAGGTTCTAGACCAACTAGACATTCTTAAGAAATTGTGTGGGTCTTTGTAGGCTGGGATACTCTGCTGTACTCACAACTAAAATGTACTTGTACTATTTAAACAGTCTTTTTATTCATGTCTCTAGTTGTATTTGTATTCTTAAATAGGTCTTTTTGATTCTGTAAAGCACATTTATGGATTGTCCATATACAGTAAAGAAAACGGCTTTGGTTAATATGGTAATATGTTGTTAACAGTGCCCCCATGTGGCCGACAAGCAAACTATTTGTGAGGAAAACTTGAGGATTACAGCCTTATTCTCAAGTTGAACCTTTAGTTTTTACCTCAGCTGTAACACAGAGCAGTTCACTGAGGTAAGAGATGAAACAGTACTTTGGCTTTGCTTTTTGTCCCTTCTTTGACCTATATTTGACACTAAAATTGCAACAAATAAATTCATCTAACACTACATACTTTATTTATTATATTATACTAAAATCTAAAGTAAATCTATTCATTTTGATGTGAGCGGCCGCTGTCAGTTTCACAAAAAAAGAACCAGGAATAGGTTTTCAGGTTCCTATACATTTCATATTTTAAATGACATACTCAAATTTCAAGGCCTAATTTGGATTCTGGCAAATTTATCACATTAATGCACGAGAAAAGATCCAAATTATGGAGGTGAATTCCAGTATTGATTATAGCAACACTATGTAAGTACACACTATTATTTCATCAAAATTTTTAAGTGTCACTTTTAAATGTGTTTTATGTGACTGTGGATTATTAAAGCCTAACTTATTTTGTCTTATCTTGAAAAAGATGGCATAGAATAATTTTAAATTCTTTTTGATGGCTTCTTGAAATGAAACAATAAAAACTAACCCTATGTTTAAAGACTAGGTGCTCTCGGTTTGACAGATACTACACAAAGTATAAACAAAGATATTTATGAAAAGAGATAACGTGTCTCTTTTAGTCCCCAGAGGAGACTACCTCCAGCTAAATGAGTAACCATTGCACCGGTTACAAACCGTTAAATAGAGAGGGTTGTAAATAACGTAAAAAACTTTAAAGCCAATTGACCAGATATGAGAACCACCACACGATGATTTTATGTGGCGACCTCTGAAAGAAGCAAAGTTACATAGTGTTGCTTTAATAAGTTTTTTGGAAAATATCAAAATTTAGACAATAGTCTGGATACTTTTCAACCTTTCATTTTGACAGTTAATTCGTTTCACAAAATCTACATCACTTTCATAGCACTTTCTTTTAAAATCTCTCTTTGACTTGGGCTGAATCTGAATTTTTGTCACAACGTCTCCCATTGTCACAGCTGTGTTCCTGAACTTTGACGCGCTTATACCTCACATGATTCCATTCACAATAAAACTCTACAGGAATGTTTCAGTTGAATCTGTCGTTTTGCAGTGAAAGCCTCTCTTTTCTATTTCATCAAAAGAAACATCACAAAAAGTCGATGCTTTGAGGAGAGCGAGCACTGAAGCTGCTAATGTTCTATTGTTTGTATCTTAAAACAAAATTAAAATGAGATCTCTTTGAATCTAGTTTCTGTGATTGCACCTTTCTTTCAAACCCTAGACTTTAAAAACCTGCTCTACACACTCTTCTGGACCGTAGACTTGGGTTTATCCTCGAGGGGCGTGGTTTCGGATATGGCGCCCAGAGCAGCAGCTGCAGGAGTGGCCTCCACCAACGGGACCTTCTCCTTGTCCGGAGAGGAGGAGATGGTGACTGTGATAGCGGTGGTTGCGGTTGGAGTTTCATCTGTGGCCAAACGAGTAGCAAGCGCAGGAGGGGGGCCGCCGAAACCTTGGGCGATCTCGTCGAACGTCTTGCCCTTCGTCTCTGGGACTTTGATGAAAGTGAAGATAAAGAAGAAGACGAGGGAAGCTGCGAAAATGAGGAAAACCCAGGGGCCGCACACTTCCTGAGAAAAACAGAGAAGATAAGAAGGAATAAATGACCAGATATTAAAATAAGGACTTGTTTAACTCTTTGTGGTCTCTTACTCACCACTAGTTTGGGGAAGCTGACACCGACCAGGAAGTTGGCGGTCCAATTGCAGCAGCCAGCCACAGCCATAGCAGCGGGACGAGGGCCCTGAGAGAACAGCTCTGCCACAATGAACCATGGGATTGGACCGGGACCCATCTCGAACATTGCCACGAACATCATCACGGCCAGAATAGCAATGTAGCTCATGGCAGGAATGCTTTTCTGATCACAAAGAGAGACATAACTTACAGCTATAGATATTACACAAAGCCTTAAAACCTACATCACATTTAGGCCCTTTTACTGTCTAGGTACTCAAAATACAGGCAAATTATATTCTTGTTCTACAAGAAAAAGATTGTGTTACAATATTCCTGTCTAAGGGATCAAAATTATGGCTCTATTTCATCAGGCCCATTGCCAACAGTGCTGAGAATATGCACTAAGAGAACATTGCTGCAAAAACCCCAAAACATGATTATTTTATGAAGTTAAATGTGAACAAAATAAGTCTAGGACCAGATTGTTTGTTCTTAGTATTCAGGTGTAGTTTATAAAGTCTCCTTCAAAGTCTCCTTCACATGTTCCCTGAACTTTTGACTCTATTTTTAGACCAAGGCTATGACAAGGCACACTTTCCACAGCACCATGACAATTTGAACTATGATATTTGGATGTCCCCTTTAGGAGAGTAGTATTTTACAAGAAACAATCTTACTACTACCTTCCACTGGTTTGATTTAAACCTCTTTTCAGCCAATAATTATGTCAAAGGTTGAGTTAATGAGGACAGAGAGGCATGTATGTTCACTAGGAAAATAAAAGATATATGTGAATGAGGCCCAATGATAGTACATAGGAGTCGACTATCTATTGTCATTGAGTATGTCTGCGGCATTGTAACCACACTATTTAACTCTAATCCGTTAGATCTGCAAATTTCCCATGGTTCACAAAAGGTCATTGCAGTTACTAAAAATCACTGACCAGCAGCAGAGAGATGGTCATGAGGATAGCGCTGACGGCCATTCCTCCCAAACCGAGCCAGGTGCAGAGTCCGACGACCTGCCTTTTCCACCAAGAAGAGCTACAGGGACAGAGACAGGCAGCAGCCATGAGCCACTTAACAAGTACAGAAGTTAAAACAAAGGCTACTGCAACACTGTACTGTCACTTACAGACACAACGGTAAAGATAGTGTTGACGATGCCGGCTCCGATAGTGGCATAAATCGGCTGCTTTACTCCGGCTGAGGCGAAGATACCAGTTGAGTAGTAGAAGACCTAAGGAAGGATTTATAAGTCATTTGTGTCTATTGAATGGTTTAACAAAGATAGGATTGTCAGAAGGCTACACAGAGAGTAGATAGAGCAAGGAAAAACCCTTTCATATTCTAGATTTCTTTAAAGGGTGGGGGCGGGGGACAAATACAAAACCAAAGCAAGCAAAGACAGAACTAAATAAATGAGTATTCACTCACTTGTTTGCTACATTAGGCAATTTTAAATGTAGCTATTGTGTGCTTCACTATTTCTGCGCCAAAAGACACCTGCTATGCAACAGGCATTTTAAATAACAGCATAAAACCTCTTCATGGTTCACAACTAATACGTTTATAAAGACTCCTTCAGACCCAGAGCAAGTCCTAGAAAAGGTTTGGTCAGTCTTCCTGAAAGTCCATTATAGTATGCTCAATTTAAACTTTTTCATATATTGGTCAATGTCTGTGAAGCTTCTCAGTACAGGACATCTTGACAAAAAGGTTTGAGTAAAAGCATCTGGACTCAGTTTTCAAGGTGAAGGACGTTTCGTCTCTAATTCCAAGAGACTTTATCAATTCTGAGATCAACTGGTAAGACAGCTGAGCTTGCTGAGCTGAGCTGAGCTATATTGGTCAATATTTGTGCAATGAATAGAAACCTGACTAATCGTAATGAATCCTAATTTAGAACTTATTACTTTTACTTGAGTACAATCAATTAATATAATTAAGTAATTAATTAATTAATCAATTAATGTTATAGTACTTACACTTGAACATTTTGGCTACATTTATGAGCAGCATAAATCCAGCAGCAGACTACTTAAATGTGTTTTCTGTGTGTAGTGACTCACGGCGTTGATGCCCGACAGCTGCTGTGAGAGCTGTAACATGACGGCGATGAGCAGAGGCTGTCTGTAGGCTGCAGACCTGAACAGCTCTGCGATGGTCACTTTTTTTTCCAGAGCCATCTTTGCACTCTCCTCCTTCATTTCCTGCATGTCGTCAGTGACGTTCTCACTGCCGCGGAGTCGCACCAGTGCTGTGGACAAACACAAGAAAGACATTTACATTTACTACACAGTAATAGTAAGTTACAGTGGCAGAAGTCTTCCATCAACCGGAAGGTAGGCGGTTCGATTCCCACTCTCCCCACAGTTCATAATGTCGTTGTGTCCTTGGACAAGATACACTTACCCACCTTGCCTCTAGTGGTGTTCCAGCTGTAAAAACTGGTGACTAGAAGCTTTATGTAAGTCACTTTGGATAAAAGCATCTCCTAAATGACTAAATGTAAATGTAGTTGTAATGTAATATAACACCACTAAAGTCCACTGGATGCTGCTCTAACTTCAACAAGCCTCTATAATTTTCCTTTTTTCTCCTCCTATGAGCCTTAAAAATGTTCTAAACACTTTTAAAAGAGGATGACTGATTTTAGTTCTTCTTACATACTTTAGTTCAGTTTACATGCCACTATACATACATTACATTAGGAATGTCTGTCAGTGTGAGAGAGCGAATGTTAATGTCATATTCATGTCTTTGTGACAACTGTGGTGGTTACATATGTGTCTAACAACTGTGATATACCTTTCTCCAGGTTTCTCCCTTTTTACTTAATATAATAATAATAATAATAATAATAATAATAATAATAATAATAATAATAATAATAATATATTATTAATATTATTATTATTTACTTAATATGTTGCCTTTAACTGTTTTTCTTCTTCATCTGTTTTTTAGTTTTAACATTTGGTCTGCAGTAAACAAACAAGCTAAACTAAAGAAACTGACCCCATTAGATCTTGAAGTGCAACAATTTTTAGGATATTAAGATCTATGTATATTTTACAATTTAAACATACCCAAACCTTATTGTCTAACTTATTTGGAGACAGTTAATAATAGCTACACACTTAATTTATAATTTATAAAAGCCTTACTCCTGCATTAATAGTCACTATTGAGTTATGACACTATTGAGTTTAATTTTCTCATTAACCATCATCATATATTACAACAGACCTAGTTTTATTCCACAGTTTCTTATTCTGGTTCTGGCGTGGGAATCTGTTGAATGTGTACCTTTACGCGCCTGCTCCTCTTGTTTGAGGTTGATGAGCAGGAAGCGTGGGCTCTCGGGGCAGAACGGCAGCAGATGCACTGTAGCACAGCGGGGGCAACAGTAAGGGCCAGCAGCAGGGGCCACAGGGTCGCCGAACCCAGAAGATTCTCCAGACCGAAGATCTACAGAGACAGGAGGCATTAGTTAAGTTTATATCAATGCAGCTGTATAATGGTGTAGGATGGACTACTGTCAGGTCCACTTTGTAATACTGTATACTGTATGTTTAGTATGACATTTTTTAGTCTTTTTTGGTGAATAACTGTGACTGACCTGAGCGATGAGGATGCCCACCACTACACCGAGCTGGTGCAGCGTCCCGAAGGCCCCTCTGAGCGGAGTGGGGGACACCTCGCCCACGTACATCGGGGTCAGTCCCGTGAAAAGGCCGCAGAACAAACCGATGACCAGACGACCGGCGATCACCATTTCATAGGACGAGCAGATGGTGGAGAAGCCCATGAGCAGACCCCCGATAACGGCCAGAATGTTCACCAGGAACATGGACCGACGTCTGGAAGATTAACACTGGGGTTTTGTAACATCTCTGATGAGGACAAATTCAGATTAAATGTTCCCAAACAGACCATGGCACAAGGGCAATAGTCTGTATTGGTAAGTCGTTTTTTGTTTTGTTTGATGTAAGTGAATATTTCTGGTTGCAGTGATTTAAAAATGACAAAAGGGATGTGGTTTAAAAGGCTTAATAAACTTGGAGACAATTAAGAAAAAACAAGGCCGACTCTGGGGAACATTAATGCCGCTGTGTGGACTCAGGACGACCATGCTTCATAAAACCTATTAGCGCTAATGCTTTGTGACGGCACAGACAAAACCAAACAGGAAACATACAGAGCCATTAGAGGACAAGGACCATTACAGCAGCTCAAAACACAGTCACAAACTGATTTACCTGCCGAAGCGGTTGGCCATGACGCCCACACTAAAGGAGCCCACCATGCCGCCCACACTGAAGATGGCCACCGAGATACTCCACACGATGGTGCAGACACCGGGAGAGATGGGCTCGCCGTAACGCTCCATCCAGGTGTCGTTGAAGAAAGAGCGAAGTTTCTATAAAGAGCAAGATATGACAATGTAGCTTTAAAGCTGTCAAAGTAAAATGGTAGCTACAGAAGATTGATAAAGAATTATTTGTAAATATTAGAAGAAAAAAAAAAGAAGTCAGACTAGTCTACATGAGACTACACTAGACTTTTATAGACACGTCTGTTTGTTGTCTCTTTTATTGCCCACCTCCTCTGGAGCATTGATGACTCCAGTGTTGTATCCGAACTGCAGTGAGCCGATGACAGCTGTGAACAGAGAGAACAGGAGGTAACCTGTCACCTGCTTCGGCTTCTGCTGAAACACAAAAAGACACAATAGGGTTTCAGTATTTGTTTTTTTCATGCCATTTCACTCCATTTTCATTTTAAGACAATATATTCCTCTGTTTTAGTAACAAATATGTCACGTCACATTAGATTATTCCTGACTTTACTCTACTACTATAACACCATTTGGTCTCCTTACGTTGACAACAGCAGTTTAATTCAGCCTCTGTTATAATGACAGCTATTTCCAGTCTTTAATTAACAAATGACAAAGCAGTTTTACAAAACAATACATTATCATTTGTTACAGCTCACATATCTTTGACATCTTCTAACTTAACTAAATGAAAACCTACAGCAGTCGCAGACGGGTCAAAGCTCTGAGGTTTAAACTTAAAATCTACATAATGACATTGTTTATCTTCAGCCAATTGATTTGTCTTTTTTTTTTATATAATATTTTTTGTCTCCGTTTATAAAAATATCTCTGTCCACACGGCTCTACTGTAAACGCATTAAACACCACAAGATGGCGGTAAACACTCATAAACAACAGTTAGAGCATGCGCAGTAAGTCTGCTTTGTTTCGGCAGCACTGAACTCTTCTGAAAGTATCTGCGATGCTGAGTCTGAAGCAAAAAAGTGATTAATTTGTATCACAGACAATGAGGTGGAACATGTATCCGTTACTGAAGGATTTTCGATCGACGATGTAGTAAGCTAATGAGTGCTTTAGAGTGAATTTATATAATAACGCTCAGTTCACCTGCAATGTGTTTTGCAGTGATATGTAGGTTAGCTAACCTAGTTAGTTAGAATAGAGACAAATAAATGTAAAAACTGGGTCCACAACCGCTGTCGTTGTTGTACTTGTTACACGCATGCTCCATTACATTAAACAGGCCTAACGTCAGCGCGGATATTTAATCTCCGTTTTGTCCGTCTACACCATAGATAGTATAATTATGGATGATATCCGCCCATTGGTCCCCTATTCACCAATATTGTCATTACGAATGGGCAATAAAATGGCCGTTACATCCGGGCTTTTCGGGTTTTACTCCATAGTAAAACAATAGTTTTTAGATAGCATAAACCAACGTAATTTTCAAAAATTCACCCCAGAGTTGTCACGTAGTAAAAAGTAAAAGCTCTAGAGACCGGAGCCATCTTTTGTACCAGGCTGTAAACATGAGTTTTACACTTGTAAAGTCGCCATTGGGTTTCTCCTTATATTTACGCTTTTGGAGCCTGCCCTCTGGTGGACGGAGGTATATCGCTGTATTTTGCTGTAAAATCACCGTATGGCGGCACCCTTACACGACGACCATTTAAGAGGTACCATGGGAGAGGCTTGGTCTACACGTTTCTGTTGCATCTGTAATTTATAAAAAACTTAACTTTGGAAAAAAAAATATCCGTTTTGCGCCCAGAAAACGCCATTTACGTGTGGACAAAAGGCACAAACACATAGAAACACATAGAAAAGTTTGCATTTAGTTATAAAAAAATACCCATGTAGGTGTGGCCTGGGCATTAAGCACTTTGAAGCTATATGTATGAATTGTGCTATACAAATAAACTTGTCTCGTCTTGCCTTACCATTATTACCAGGACATTTTGAGTCCACTTCCAGGTAACCTCTAAAGCTAACTATATAACTACTATCGAAGCTAATTTCTCACGTTTTCCAAGACAACCCTCCCTGAGACACTGTTACTAACTGCAACAAGAATAAAAAATAACAGTGGCACCAATATGAAACTTGAGCTCATAATGGGATTTTAAATCACCACCAGAGACATAATAAAACTCCCAGACAGGTCAGTGACACAGGGTAAGACACATAAATAACACATGAAGCCATTTCTGTCCCTTTATGAAAGACAAACCTTCCTAAAAAAAAAACACAATTTCTGCCATTTGTTTTGGACACTGTACTCTACTCTGCTGTGTTTACAGCTCCATTCGTCACTGATAGATTTTGTTTCATTCTAAATCTAATCAATGTAAATGCAAATGGATCCTGAAGGTGTTTTGCTGCCTAATCACATCAAGAGTTAATGACATAAATTCATCTTTGTAATGAAATCAACTGAGTCTGTGGCCTCACTTTGGATACACAGAAATCATTACCTCTTTTACAAACAGACTCAGAACTCATAGACAATATCTGGATTTAGGATTTACTAAAGCTTTAACAAGTTTTGGAAAGACTATGGTGCTGTACAATGAGGTCTTATTATTTTATAAATTCAATTAAAATTATGTTGTTTCGATGTGGACAAACAGAGAAACAAATCAATGGATATTAGAGCCAATGAAATAATCCATTTGGAAACTGGTCTAGACCACATAAACCAAGACCAGAACCTGTGCATGATACATATAAACAGGTCAAGTCAAGTGTAATTCAAAACAGTACAGCTCCCATATGAACTCTTAAACTAATATGGAGGTTTGCCAGTGCAATGTTGTTCTTGTTTATAAATCTCGTATCCGCTGCCAGAGGACAAAGTACAGTAGCTACCATTGGATTGTGTTGCAAAAATCAGAACAGACGTTTATTCGACCTGTGCACACATTTTAACCGTGTAGGCCTGTTCACCAAGTCACTTCAAAGTACTGCATCTTCTCCATGTCTAAAATGTATTCTTTATGTGGCTCCCATTTGTCTCAAATGGGGTCTTCCAGCCAAGTAGCACACACATATATATATATATATATATATTTCCTAGATTCCTGAATAACTCATAATGTAGGAAGTCATAAGTTTTCAGAAATAGAGTATCAGTGGTCAGAGAAATCAAAGCAGAAATGACCCATGTTCTTGTATTTCTGTCATCTGTGATCTTGAGTAGCTTTCTAAATCTGAGACCAAGACCAAGTTGATTCTGAGAAGAAGCCTTTGAAAAGACAGGCCTCAGAACCAAGGCTTCAAGTAAACAATAATTTTAGACTTTTATCAAATAAACACAACATGTAATATCCTTATTTGTCATTTTGTCATTGACATTTGTTTCTGTCTCCCAGCTATGGTTTTATTTCTTATTTTGCGGCTTTAGATCCAGGCCAACAAAGGCACCACATGATCAGAAAAGTTATATAAGATGAGATGAGAGACGACAAGATAAGCTTTTTTTGTCACATGTAAAGCAAAATGATTATAGGGGTTATAGGCTGCATCAAACCAAACAAGTCCATATTAGTGCCATTCATCTGTTGTTTTATCAAAGCCGATCTTCAAATCTGGTCCCTGAAAATGGGTTCAGTGCATTTAGGGTCAGGACAGGAGAAACGAGGTCACTGACTTTGGTTTTGTTGACGTCAGTGAAGCTGCTGACTCAGCCTGGCACCGGTGCTGTTATTTGAGGCGGGCCCCAGGTGACCCACTGCCCTTTATTCTCCAACACACACCCAGACTGGCTACACTGACACCACTGTGGGCCACAGCACTCCACCAATCACAGCATAGACAGGGATCACATGAGGGTGATACACTACAGACTCTGCACAAAATGGATGTAGCCACCGGATGTTGAATTGAGCGCTCATGTAGAAAAGGTTAAAGCAAAAGCATCTGGACTTAGTTTTCAAGGTGAAGGCATTTTGTCTCAAATTAGAGACAAACTGAACTGGTTTATGCAGTTCAGCAAGAGTGCAGTGACAGTTGTGTCGATGAAAAAAACAACAGCTTCACAAGAGGATGTACAGAAGAGCCAATCCTGGAGGTCCTGACTCTGCAGTCCACCTCCACCTCAAAGGGAAAGGACATTCCTTTGAGGACAGCAATGTCTGAATTTTGTCCAGAGAGGCCAGATGGTTTGAGAGGGGTGAAGGAAGCCATTTTTGTTAAAATGGGAAAGCCCTCTCTGAACAGAGGTAGTGGCCTCAGATTCATGTTGCCTAGTATTTATTATTATATATATTATTTTTTAACAGTGTTTTGAAACCTACAGTAAATCAAAACAGTTTCACTCTAGAACAACAACAACAACAACAACAACAACAACAACAACAACAACAACACCTGAATAGAACAGTGAACTTTTTGTTTTAAAAACACTTTCTCGTTACTTTTTATGCATTGCAACAACTATTAAAAGTATTATTTACAGCTTATTGAAAACACATTGATCCATTACCTTGTTGTGCAATAAATAAATGTGCAGCTTACTTTCTCATCCTCACAGTAATTACACCTGTTCTCTCCAGCTCTAGAAGGTCACTAATGTCATTGGATCTGTGGCTGACAGCATTCTGCCTCCTCCTCTGCTTTGTTTACGCTCTCTCCCAGGACTGAGGTGACATTTGTGAGTGATCAATACGTTTTTAAACCCCCCTCTGACTCTGTGTGTCACTGCAGATGGGGGATGGACTAAAGAAAAAGACTGAGCTATGAATGGCGCAGATGCCAAATAAGCAGCTACAGGTGGATTTAGAGCGATGTGGGAGGTCTCTATTGAAATGAATGTTAAAGTTTCTGTGTCAAACAAAGCCCATCTGTCACTGTAATTATCTCTTCATACATTTGAATAGCACCGCTGCCTGTAGGTCACAGTAGGTCCAGTGGCTCTTTTCTTTTGTAAATGGACACCAGTAAAATGTGTTTTAGTTTTGGACAGCTGTTTAGTGACAACAAGAATTTCTGTCTGTAAGAAGAAATATTGTTAAGAGTTAATCGACTGCATAATGAAGCAGCAGTGTGTTAAAATTGGCAGGTCAAGTGGGAGTGCATAAAGCTGTTTAAAATATTGATTATATCTCTCAGCAGTAAATACTGTTTGATGTAAAAGAGTAATTTCAAGAAAACCTTTTCTCGATTACCTTCTGGATAATTTGAGAACTTCCACAAACATAGTAGTCTTTTAGCTACTCATAGGGGTACATGGAACTATTCAGATTACATAGACTAGGGATAGACTTGTATTTTAGAAAATGGGGTTTGGAGAAGCAGACAAAGGCAAAAACACAGGCTTATAACTTATGGCTGCTATTGGGGGAATTAAAGATACTATTATAGCAAACTAACCAGGGTTCCACAACTTAAAAAATATAATCAGTGAAAGTGTTGGTTACAAGAAGTCTGTTTTTCATCTTATTTATACATCCTACCTTCTTAATGTTTGTTATTTGACTTACAACCACAAGCAACAAGCCTTCTTAAACCCAAGCACATGGGCCAATCGCAGCTATGTATTGAAGAATTGTCTTCTGGGACCACACATTTAAAAGGACATTAAGGTAGTTCAATGTATCAAAAGCTCAACATTCATATTCACTGACCCTCTCTTACAAGGTTTAGTCTCTTCACCAAAGTTCTGCTGACCGTAGAAAAATATAGCCATCCAAAAGTACTTAATAGAATCTCATACAACCACATACAAAAGACTAAACTATTCCTTAAGCTTAGTCATCCTCAGAGCTACTCATAACTGCTCGGGCTGTGCAGACTAATGAAAGAGCTCTTGAATCCTCTGTGTAAAGTGTGGCTGCCACAGTCTGTTGTCATAGCAAAGTGTGATGTTTGAGTAATATGAATTTACCTGGGGTTTAATCTAAACACTCCCAGGGGCGCTGAGTCTTATCCCCTTCTGCCTTGATTACAGTAAGTGATAACAAAGGGCCAAAGTGTATGGAGTCCAAGTTAAGCGCTCTTTGGTTTATTAAAAACATTGTGTTTAGAATAAAATTGATGACATGTATAACATATTTACAAAAGCTTTGGTTTTAGTCACATGCATTAATCCACTCCTGTGTCCTTGGGGTTGCCATGTCACACCACATTTTTCTTCTCTGACCAATTTGCTCTATATAATAAATCATGTTCTTCATCGGCACACCACTAAACCCTGTCAGATTCCTCTTCCTGGTTTAACGTGATTGGCTCAGATTTGTGAATCACCGCCGGCGGTGAGCAGATGTAGGTCACGTACGGCCGGCTTTAAGCTTCACTATATTGCACCGAGCTAATGCTAATGCAGAGTGTATACGTGCAGAAGGGAGCGTGCGGCTGTGGCTTACGTTAGCCTGTGTCAAGAAACTGTCACCTTCGGGCTGTTGCCATGGAGACTGACAAAAGAGGCGGGGGAGGTGAGATTGAGTGAAAAGTCTTGGATGGAAAGAGGGAAAGAAATGGAGGTTTCAGGCGAATGGACAAGTTTTAATGAGAAAGGGAAAAAGAAAAGCGCAGTGATGGAGAAGATTGGACTGTGTCACTTAAGGGGTCACTTGGTATCTCTAGTGTTACTCATGTTTAGTCCTGGGTTTAGTTCTGCCCTAGTTTAGATTTTTTAGTCCTAGTTTATTCACAGTTTAGTCCTTTTTAATTTTGTTTTAGTACTGGATTCAATTACAGTTAGTTGGTCTTGGTTTAGTTAGAGTTAAGTCCTAATATAATCTTTAATTTAGTTAGGACTCGTTTATTCTTGTATTTAGCTCTGGTTTAGTTCAATGTTAGCCTTAGTTTAGATTAGTTTAGATCTAGATTTAGTTTCAACCCAACATCAGTCCCGGGTTTATTACTGGTTAAGTCCAAGTTTAACAATAGTTTAGTCCAAATATAGTCTTCAGTTTAATCTTGGTTTTCTACATAAATCCCTAGTTTTGTGTTAGCTATGATTTGTATGGGTTTAGTCGCGGGTTAACCTGCGTTTAGTCCAAAGTTAGCTCTAGTTTTTTCCTGGTGTAAACCCCGGTTTTATACTGGCTTTAGTATTGGGTTTAGTTGTTTAGTTGGCTTGTTTAGTTTTCGGTTTAGATTAGATATGTCCTGAGTTTAATCCTGGTTCTTAGTCTTAGGTTTAGTTTTTCGTTCTGTGGTCTTAATATGGATGAGCAGTAATTATTGAATGCATGCAGTTCCCATAGTAACAAAGCATCTGTTCAGGAAGTGCTGCAACAGGCGTGTTTTATTATGCAATTGGTGCTACACTCAGCTGTGTTTCTTACATAACAACAGGAGGAGTTCCAAATCCAATCAGCACAAACACACAAACAGAGACAGATGTGATTGAGCAGAGTTTCATTCCAGACTTGTGTGGCTTTCATCACCACACATTGTTTTTTCTTGAAGGGGTTGAAAAAGTAAACAAGATAAACAATTGCTGACAGGACTTAAATTGTTTGCTCATTGCCAGTGATTACATTACCTGTGTAAATGTGGCTATAACTGATTGTGATCCATTCTGCCCTAGAGTTCAGAATTGGCTTTTCATACACTTGAGAGACTTTCTGGGCCTGACACTTACATTGCTCCATATAGGCCTCACACATACATCAGAATGGTTTGTGTTCCTTTGTTTCATTGCACAAACAGCAGGCCAAATCTTTAACATTATTTTTAAACACACATTTGAGTAGAATGGTCACACTGTCCTGAGAGGTTCTGGGTCACATGTATGACTCAGATTAAGAGAAAACCTACAATAACATTGTGTTTTTTTTTTAGCCAAAGCACGTCATTGTATCTAGAGTTGTAATTAGATTGTTCTTCTTTAACAAGGGGTTTCCAAAAATAGGATGAAAAAATGACTGTTTAATACAGACGGAAAATATAATATAACCAATCAAAAGCCTGTGAAGCTATGCATTTAAAGTGAGGCTTGATCTAATGTGGACTCAGGTGCAGTCATGTGACCTGTTTGTTGTTTCCACTGAGTCACTGTGACAAAACAGAAATGGATCTAGTATCTGACGCCGAGGAGGAAGGCTCGGGTTGATGCAGCTCTTTTCGAGCGGTGGGTGTAAGCTGGTGTCTGTCAGCAGTGTTGTCAGGCATCAGTTTTGCTAAAAGTTTTTTTCTTTCTGTCACTGAGAATTAACTTGCAGCAACTAAAGACCTTTAGTTGACTTCCATTGGCCAATTGTATCTGTATCTGTCTGCTGTCCACTTAATAAAGATATATATATAGTTTTATATATATAGTTTTATTTATATAGGCTGTGCACAAATGTCTTTTATGTTACGTCCCATTTGTTTCAGAAAGACAGTGGGGCTTCTATAAAGGTTAAAAAAAACGTGTTATCTGTGAAGGGCACATTTGCATTTTATGAAAAAAAGATATGAATAAAATAAGTTGGTGATAAAATGTCTGTTTTTTAATGAGGTGATTATTGTTCAGAATAAATCAATGGAGCAGTTTTCTCTAATGTCTGCTTCTCTCTAAGTGGCTAAACTGTCCTGACGTTCAGCCTGACGTCCTGTTACATAATGAGGTAGACAAGTAGCAGAACAAGTCTCCAAAGTGGACGTAAGGACAATAAAACAAGCCAAGGTCATACAAATGTCCAGAGTAGACACAAACCTTTTCATGGCTCTTTAGACAATGTTGTATTAAGAAGTATATGTTTAAGGAAAACAATATGCAATAACTATGTTGAAAACCGCTATGATGATAAGACTGAAGATCTGAAGCCACTGTGTACAATAAATAAATAGGGAATTGGATTATATAGTATAAGTAATAAACACTCTACACTAGCTACCTTTAAAATAATTTAGTCGTGCTACAATGTGATAATTCAGATATGTCAACTGTCAAATGTCTAACAACATAACAGACAGAACACCATAAAGTAATTTTTTTCATGGATTTAACAGTAGCAGTCACAATAGTTTTGAAATATCTTCAATAGTGAACCAAATGGTGTCTTTTAAACACATTCTTGCAGATGTGTTTAAAAACAGAGAAAAGGCATGACTCTGTTAACCGCATGCGCTCAAGCTCTCTGCCTATGTTCAAGATTATTAAACTACTGTATATTGTGAACACATGATCAGATCTATTTCTATTTCTACTTGTTCACAGAGAACTACATGTCACTGTAGGGCTACCATAGAAGAGGGACACGTAGTGTTAATTTCAATCTGTAACGTTGTCAACAGAAGTTGACAAATATAACACACTGCAACTTTAAATTGTACCGGATATCTACAGTGTTTTAAAAAGGGCTCACAAACTAAATTATTGATCCATAAGGAAATATAGGTAAGACAAATGCTGCAAGTGTACATTGTAGACACAACTGAAACTTCACTGAAAGGTCACCATAAGACACTATTTTCTTCTTCTGCACCTCTCCACAGAACAGTGCTTCCAAAGGGCCCCACAGCTCTCAAACAGTACTCTCCTATTCAAGTCACGTAGCCTGAATACAATCCCTGACATCTAATACATGATATTCATTATTTATGTTAATGTGAATATGTCCACAGCACACAGAGAGGGCTCTTGGTGACTCAGTGAGCTGAGGATTATAAATACCACCTCCTCAAGCTTCACTCGAGGCAGGATCTCAGGCCTCGAGGAGTTCAAGTATCTTGGGTTCTTGTTCACGAGTGAGGGAAGGATGGAACACGAGGTTGATAGACGGATCGGTGCAGCTTCTGCAGAGACGCAGTCAATGTACCAGTCTGTCATGGTAAAGAAGGAGCAGAGCTGCAGGGCAAAGCTCTCAATTTTGCTCAATTTTGAGCTTTGGGTCATGACTGAAAGGACAAGATCTCGGATACAGGCGGCTGAAATTAATATTCTTCCGCAGGGTGGCGGGGCGCTCCTTAGAAATAGGGTGAGAGCTCGATCACTCTGGAGGATTTCAGACTAGAACCACTGCTCTTCCGCATTTAAAGGAGTCAGTTGAGGTGGCTCAGACATCTGTTCCGGATGCCTCCTTGGGAGGTGTCCCAAGCATGTCCCACCGGGAGGAGGTCCCAGGGAAGACCTACGACACGTTTTACGGACTATGCCTCTTGGCTGGCCTGGGAATGCACCGGTATTCCCCCGGAAGAGCTGGAGGAAGTGTCTGGTATGAGGGAAGTCTGGGCGTCTCTGCTTAGACTGCTGCCGCCGCGACCCGGCCCCGGATAATCCATAAGGATAAGCGGTCGATAAATGAATGGACCCCTTCACTCTGAACATAAACCAATAAGATATACAAAGTGCCCTCTACAAATAAGATTTAAAAACACTTCAACTCCAGAAAGACTGATACAAAGCATTTTGACAAACAACAGCTTCATCCATGTGATAGAATTTGATTTTTATGTCAATGACGTGATGTCAATGCATTTTCAAAAGTCTACACTGAATAATGTTAATGTATTATCTACAGTAAATGGAGATCAGCAGGTTTGAAGAAATCATCGGGAGCACTACCATGGAAGCTAAGCCATACAGGAGTTAGTGGACAGATAAATCACCAAAAATAGACAATTTAATAGTACTCTATATTTATGGTTGCATAAAAAACAAGTAATATGTTGCAAATTGTGATAATGCTACTGTACGTCTTGCTCTAAGTGGATGTTCCTCTTGACATAGTAAAACTTAAATCAAATTTAAATTTAAGTATAAAACTTGGGAAAAAAACTATTTACTTAGTGAGAGGAACCTTGATAATGAACTATATAATTTTCCAGCAGCAGAAACTGTATTGTGATAATTAATGACTTCTGACAGAGGCTCCAGCCCAGGATGTGGTTTGAGCAACATTTTCAAACATTACTCTCTTCCTCCTCCATTAGCCTCCTTTGTGTTTCCGACAGAGTTGGCCCTGACAGATATTCAAGAATCCTATTAATAACCAAACAGTGCTTTGAGTCAAGGGCTTTACTGGAAAGAGTAAGACTGTTTTAGCTACTACTATGTGCTTCTTTCTGCTCAGTTGCTTTGTCAACCTTATTTGGTTGATAGTGGTGAGTTCAAAAGAGAAAGATATACATTGCAGGGGCATAAAAATAAATAAAATTAGCTAGTTTAACTTTGAAGGGTAGCACAATGTTAGAAGAAAACATGCAATATTTGTTGAATATACTGCAATGACAACATGACTTGAATACAAGATATAGATAAGATATACAAACACAGGACTCTAGATTAGAACCAACTGGTCACTGGTCACACTGGTGCAATTGACTTTTTCATTTGGTTGCATCATGGTGTTGTCTAAGGCTCCATATGATTGACCAATACACGGACATGCAAGGAATTCTAAAAATCACAGTTCAAGCAGTTTGTGAAGTTGATATTATGCATGTTTACAGACGCTGCTACAACATTTGCTATAAAAGGTTTAGTGGACTTACAACCGACTTAAAAGAGCTACAGAAAATAATGTTTAATACATGAAAACTGCACAGATTATGGGGAAACAACAACTTTGCAAAGATCACCTAATAGCCACAGCAGTCACCCTGGAGCGGCCTTTATAATAACCCCAACTTTGATAACTGTTCAAAATATATGTAGAAGTTTACTGTGTTGCTTTTTTTAGCCTTTTCCAAATGATTAGATCTGACGGAGACAAGGGTTCAAGGGCTGTTTAAAATGGGTCAAATTAATGTTTTCACTGATATTTATTAGGCCAAGAGACAAGGAGCTTACAACCGAGAAGATATAGTCCCCAACAAAGTACGTAGTATATTCAGCACATCAAGCACACAGAACACAACTGCTTTACGAACAGAGTGCAATGGTTTGTTTAGATGTTAGATGAGAAACCTTCACTAACCTGCTCCCCTTCCATGTTTAGAGTCTAGTGCAGTTTTTCTCGATCGTGATCTTCAGGTGGAGGTACGGCTCAGGAGGACCCGCCCGGCGGCGCTAGCAGCTGAAAAAAAGAAACGCACTATAAGTCGCTGTCCATGGTACCAACTGGCACGACCTTGTTTTACCGTTAAACCCGTGAGTTAGCCTGTGTAATAACGCAATGAATTGGTTTACAGTGGCCTGCAAGACTAAGATATCCCATAAGAGTTGATCACTCACGCTTATTCCGCTCCTAAATGTGGGTCAAACCACAGCACACACACACACCCTTCCAAACCCAAAATGCAAATTGTAAATAGAACCTACTTTTCGTGACTGATGCGAGACAGGAAAGAATGTTAGGCTTTCTCAGCTTCAGCGTCTCCTCTTTTAGCTGCGCAGAAGGGAACACGTCACCAGCGCAGCCGTTTTATTGTGCATACGCCGGTTCAATCCCACTGAGCGGTCTATGATGCAGGGATGCCCCGCCTCCAAAGCGCGTCATCACCGCGCGGAGCAGCATGGACGCAGCTTTTACTGTGTTAGTCGGCAGAGAGCTTGAGCGCATGCGGTTAACAGAGTCATGCGCATCATGCCTTTTCTCTGTTTGACCTTCAGACTGACTGTGATGCTGAAGCTGGGATGATGGCGCATCAAAGCTTATTACCAAGGCAACACGTCCACATGCGGATGCTCTAGGGGTAAAAGTTGAGCTAATCTTGATAACTGCGTGCATGAAAACACAGATGAAGCATCCGAATGCACGTGTTACAGTGGTGTCCATTATGATGCGCAGGTATGTCACACACTCAGTCAGCTGATGGTGCGTCATGGAGATTAGCCTAAACATATTATATAACACTTAACCCGCTTTCTGACTGCGCTTTTAAAACTTCTCAGCTGCTGACAGGGACAGGACTGACCTTTAAACCTCTCGGTTGTATCTTAGCAACAACAAAGCACACAGACGGACAATAAGCAGCACCGGGCCCTCATTGCAGAAAATACATGGTAACACTTTTTGTTCCATTTCTTTTCCTGTTTGATGAATAAAGTGTCACTAAATGTCAATAAAGTGATTATATTCTAGTCTATATGCTGAGAGACACTAACTTGTCTGTTTTGCCTTTATTGGGCTCTCCAACACTCCCTCAATTGTTGAAGCATACAGGACATTACTAAGAAAACTGATGAATTGATAGAAATTGTTTAATAATATCCGTGGCTACATGAATATAAATAATAATTGTATGTGATCAGCTAGGAGCCCTGGGCAATTGTCAGGACAAAGTAAAAGTTTTCTATTTAAGATCTGGCTCACATTGTAGAAAATACCTGTGTGTATTGTAATTATATATATATATATATATATATATATATATATATATATATATATATATATATGTAATAACCCACACAGACATTCTAAACCGTCTTGTTAGGAACACCTTTTTTAATCACATAGCTCATATTAAAGAACAAGGGTTGTCAAAGTTATTTAAACATGTATTACAAGTATTGTGTGTCAGATTTTTCCAGCGAAGCTTCCATTCTCCACTTGTTCGTCCCATCTGTTAACCTGCAGCAAGAATAAGACATTTTAACATTAGAAACTCTTTAGAGACCGTATTAGCAATATATACAAGAATTTCTTATGGAAAAATAATTTGCCCATTCGATCACTGTAATCAAGATTGACAACTTGTAGTATCAGGAATCAGGACTATCTAATGGTCAAGTATTTTAGTGAACAGTCTATTGCAAATTGAATTGAATGTCTAACCATAAGTCAACAGGCAACAGGCTACAACAATTCAATAAAAGACAAGGTTTCTAGATTCACAAACTTTCAATTCTGCTGATCTTACTGTACACATTTATTTGTGTATTTTTATTTGAAGATGCGTTTTTAATAGGGATATACCGATACATCGTTGGCTTAACATCGCTATCGGCCGATATTGAAGAGGTTGACTGAAATCAGACATTGCAAAATGAACCTATACCAGCCTACCCATAATATTCTGATGTCACGTGAATTATATGCGCTGGATATATTTGTCATTCTCTCCTGCCTTTCTGCGGCTCCTTTGAGTGTCACTATGGTAACAGCTTGTGCACATGACATGTTTAACCTGCTTCCAAAATGACAATAGGTGTAGGATAACTTTTGCCTCTCAGAGAAATTACTGCAACTTGCTTTGTGCAGTATTTGTTCTTCAGAGATTTCAAGAGGAGGGGTAAAGACATATGTTACTTTATGTGAGACAGTGTCTGTATTTTCCATTAGATTTACGCCGCTGACAAAAATGCTTTGAAGTAATGGGCAATGAGCTAGACTGAACTATTATTACTACATTTTGTTATTATACAGTCACTCTATCGGCAGATGGCATAATTAAGAAATAAATTGCTTTAAAGCTGTATTTTTCATTATGATTTTTTGGTTTCCTTGATTTTAGTTTTAATAATAATAATAATTATTCACGCCAGTCCCACACTTCTCACTAATTACACCTGTTCCCCAATCTGAACATGTTTACCTTTCTTTTGCTTCTCCTAATAAACAGACAGGGCAACACCTATTTAGTGATGTAACTTTTAGAGAGCCCTGAAGAAGACCTAGTTTGATTGATGTTAGCCTCTCGAATTTTTAAGCTTAATATCCTCATGCCTTTTTTTTTTTTTACAGGTTGGGAGTGTGTATTCTTTTGCTTTGTAATGGGTGGAATTGAGTTTAGAATTGCACTTTTAACCCCTCTTCAGTCCAGCCGCACAAAGGGTGCACTTATGAACTGACTGAGCTGAGAAAAGAGCTAAAGCACAGCTGTTTTATTAAACAGGTCTAAATATTGTCAAAAATCTGTCTTTTCTGACTATTCAAGACAAAATGTGAGTGTGACTGACCCAGCTCATGGGGCAGAGGCTCTTATACACCCTCTGGTACCAGTCACAGGGCGCTGTGTCCTGGTCTTTGTCTGACAGAGCCTTGTTACATCTATGGAAGTCTAAAGAGAAAGAAATTAGGTTCAAATTGACCACAAAGTACAACCAAAGTTACATTGCCCATGTCAAGGTGTAGTTGCACTAGAGACAGACATTGAACCAGTATATTGCATAAGAAGATTCAATGATGTTAATGTAAAATGGTTGGCTTTTACCAAGGTAGTTCTGGTAACAGTTGCGGGTCTGGTTGGTGTTGGGGAAACGGGCGTCAAATGGAGCCGTTTTATAGTTTTTGATCTTCTCTTCGATGTGGTCAGACATTTTAGGATTTAGATGAGCTGCACAAAAGGAGAAAAATACATCGATTATGATATAATAACATTGTAAAATAAAGTTAGCAAGAAAGAAAGGTTTATCTTAAAAATAGTCACAGCCACGCCTAAGCTATATAATGTGGAAAACACTTCCAAACACGTTTCCAAATGTGGAAGAATGAGGGGCATGTGTCATTTCGGAGTTAGAGGGTACAAAAAATACAACAATACTGAAATCGTCAGTAACATTACTCTAATGGCCACGGAATTGTACATTTAAATTAAATAAACTAAATTTACTTATGATTGGTAAACTATCGACCAGCTAGCTAACGTAACGTTAACTGTTCACCAGGTTAACGTTAACGGTTAGCTAAAGCTAACATGACAGTTTTCAACAATGTTTGAAAATCTGAAATAAAAATAACAGTCTAAGGTTTAAAACGATAAAAACACGAGTCAGTAAAATGAGTTTGAACATGAAAAATGTCTTGAATAAATTGTTTTTTTTAGCCTACCTCTTCACTGGGATCGCTTTAATCTCTCGCAGTGTATTATGGGAAATGTAGTGAAAGTTAAACTGGCTTTAGGTTGGTTTCAAAGGACAAGGAAGAACTGCCATCTGCTGGAAGATTACAGAAGTGCAAAAAACTATTAATTTCAAGTGAGAATGTAATAAAAATAGAAACCTTCACATACACCAATTATGCAGAATTTTTTAGAATCTAATTTTAGCTACTATAATAATAATAATAATAATAATAATAATGATAATATTAGCGGCTTATTATTGCTTTGTCATTTAACACGTTGTAGCCTAGCCTGCCGTTCAAATGAAATAATTGTATTGTTTATCAAAGCGTTGCTTTAAGGAGTTATGTTTACAGTTTTCAGAAGTTGAATGGTTTGTGGAAAGACATGTGTTTATCTGCTCTTGTTTTGTCCATATCTACAGTGCCCTCTAGTGTTCTGTAGAAGGACTGACTACACTTTGATGGATACAATCAGACCCTGTTAAAACTCGTAATTATGACTTTAAAACTCGTAATTATGACTTTCTGTGGTGCTTATTTTTTTTTTCTAAGTACCGGAAACCGGCTTCCATACCTTTTAGATGAAACCCCTAGGAGGTATAAAATTTCAAGTGATGCATTTTCCACCCAAAATGGCTGACTTCTTGTTTGGGGTAGGTAGGGTAGAGTATTGTCAAATAAGTCTCCAAAGCAAGTAACCATAGGGTAGGGCCTTAATATAATTATTTTGTTTGCCTTGACATTGCGTAAATATCTACTATGTTCCGTTTTTGTATGTTGGAAAGCATTTTGCTGCGGAGCATTTGCCCTGAAATGTAAATATGACTAAAACATAATAAGAAATAACACATTCAATTTAGACCAGTATAATTTAACACAACACAGGATACAATGACACAAACAGACGGGGTAGAGAAAAGGTTTCAACAAAGGCATCAGGACGTAGGTTTGAAGCTGAAATGTTTCATCCCACATTCAAGAGGTCCCAAACAGGAGGAGTGGGGCAGCTTGATTGGGAAATTGGCCATTGTTATTGTATTTTTTACAGAAATCTTGGTTACATGTGACAGTGAGCATGTGCCTCAACTGCCATTGGTTGACTATTAGGCTATGCAGACTTTGAGAACAAAGAACAAAGGAGGAAGTGTCAAAATATAACTGTAATAGATGCTTATGCAATTATGCAATATCATGTGCTACCTTTTCCCAAAACAAGTTTGTTTATTCATGTAGTCCATAGCCTACTTTCTCCACATGATGTCAGTACAGCTAAAAGTTGTTAGTGCTTGATTTGTGGGGGAACACAGGGACTATATTCCTAAACCGGGACCGGGATCTATTTGTAAAGCCTATTTAAGTTTCTTAAAGTAAAATTTAATGTGGCCTGTTTTCAAACATTTTTCACTCTTGATTTTTAACTGCCTGTAGAAATGACATTAGTTTGTTAAAATGGCATCATTTAGATACAAAAATCTATAACGCAGTCCTCATGATTTATGTTCCTTTACCTTTTTTTTCCTTCTTGATGCTGGGGAAATATATAAATATTCTCTCTGTCTTCCCCCACCTCCAACTTTACAAATTAAGCACTAAAAGAATGATCTGTCTTTTAGTTGCAGTATGTCATTTTGTAGAATTAACTTTGTATAAAAAAAAAAAAAATGTCCACCAAAAAAATAACTTCAAGGCTACATATAGCAGTGGGGCACAGTGGCTCAGTGGTAGAGCGGTCGTCCTTCAACCGGAAGGTAGGCTGGTCGATTCCCGCTTTCCCCCACAGTTCATACTGTCGTTGTGTCCTTGGGCAAGACACTTGACCCACCTTGACTCCACTGGTGTTCCAGCTGTAACACTGGTGAATGGAACCTTCACCTTGGAGGTAAGTCGCTTTGAATAAAAACGTCGGCTAAATGACTAAATGTATATGTAAATATAGCAAGAAAGTCCAAGGATTTAATGGTTTATTAAGTATTACATGATGTACTGTAACAAACAATATATAGACACAAGCAGAAAAAAACATTGTGCATTTAGTCTAACATACATGTCATCAACTAAAATTAAGAAACATTTGGCAAACTGGGATGGACATGAGGATTTCCTTTGCATTATAAAAGCACTTGGTGGGATGTGTCTCCTTTTTTACGTACACACATACGGATCCCTCTCTTTCTCTTGCTTTGTGAAACACTCTGTGAAAGATAAACAGAACAATTTTATTATGTAATGTCATTCTCTTCTGTAATAACAGTACATAGTGCTGTACCAACCAACACAGTAAAACACATCCAGGACACGAGTACAAATACAAGAAACAGAAGGACAACAGTAAATATAAATACAGTAAGAAAAGTATTAGTTGAATTTTATGAATAGAATGAGGCAGAGAATAGTCTGTTATACTTTCAACATGGTTAACTTTATAATCCTGTTTTTGTGTGGAGATTATAATGGTTTTCTTAATGATTCAAACTAGGCCATAACTCACCTCAAAATAAGACCTGGACTTCTGCTGGTCCTGATGGAAAGATGATTAAAGCAAAGAGAAGGTTAATAGGGTTCATGAGGTGTTAATGTTGAGAAAGTAACCATGTTAGTCAAATTCTGGCAGTTACTGATGTGTGTGTATTTTCCACTGAGGATTATCCGACTGGGTTTCGGCCCCCTTTGCCCATTCTCCTATCTCTTCACAGCACTTCTTTGGGCCCGTCGACTCATGGTAATGTGAAGAGTGTGTGGCTGTGTGTCACAACATCTGGAGACATTTTTAGAAGCTGAGTGCTGCAATGACATCACTCCCCCCACTTCCCCACCCAAAGGCAATCCCTTGTTTTTTCCCTCGACGGACCCTCCCATGTATGGCTGTGTCTTGCATCCCCGTGCACATCTTCGAAGCAACAGGGTCAAACACTTATTAACAAATGTCTTGTGAAACGTGTGCCTGTGTCTGTTTCACAGTATTGTATAAGAAATGATAGATATGTCCTTTACAGAGGGAACCACATTATTCAACCTATACTTGCAAAACCTATACTTGTTTATATTGATTATGTCAGTTTTTTATGCTCCTTGTTATCTCTTCATTCAGCACCCCATGTTTTTATAAAACTTTAATGTTTTTTTCTCTTAACAGCAGTTGAACACTAACACGTTGAGCAAATCGTCCTGGCATTTTCTGAAAGGCTACACCACTCAAGTGTTTTAGGAGCTTGTGTGAAAGTGCCAATTTTAAATCAGCAATATGTCTGGAGATTTAAATAGAACTTTTAAAGCTGTAAAAATGTCAAATTTGGAATTTCAAAACAACGGCTATTAATCCTCGCCACATTACCACATCCAAAAGTGGTACATGCGCAGAGGAGAAAACCAATAAAGTAGACAAGGACCAGAAGGGCCGGTGGATCACTGTCACTTGAGCAATCATTGTCTATAACATAAAAAAAAAACTTCTATCTGTATCTTACCTCAAAATGTTGTGGCTTATTTGCCCTTTTCAGCATCTGGAAGTATAACCTCTGTTGAGACAAAAACATCAGTTACACATCTATTACAAATCAGTTGTACTTCTTTGAGCTTTCCTACCATTTGACAGAAGATACTCACGTTTGAATTCCAGCTTGCAGGCTTTAGTGTTTGCTAAAAAATAAAAAATATATATAAACAATCCAGACTTACTGTTGTGGCTTAAAAATGACAAGATTTAACATCAAGATCAAATAATTTTCACATGCAAGTAATATGCTGTGCTGTTTACCAGAAACTGTGAGACTGAGTGGTTTGCTTTGTCCCGAGCTGATGGCCCTGGTTTTATGGTGGCTTTTGCAAGAGTAAGCTCCTGCATGATCTTTAGAAGCCGAAGATATTAGAAGCTCTCCCCCATAATTGTTAATTTTTAAGATGCCATCCTCTGAAAGTGGTTCTCCATTTCTCTCCCACGTGAAGCTCCAGTCGGTGCTTCCAGCTTCACAGCCCAACTTCACATCCTCATTAACAAACACATCGGACCACCGACTGAGCAACCGTACAGATGGCACAGGAACAACTGAAATATGGCAAACGTATTTTTAAACTGGTCAATTATTTAAAAAGAACATAAATCAGTTGAGTAGTAACTCTTCACACTGTTGTTTTTATAATGATGTTTAAGAATATAACAATTAACTTACCATTAACATGTTGAGTGAGTTTGTCACTGCTGTCTGTAGTTATCTGTCCACCTCTAAAGGCCTTGCACTGGTACCCCCCTTTATCAGAAAAACCAAGAAGAACGCTGATGGTAGAACCAGTGCCGCTGATCTCTTTGTCATCTTTGTACCACTTAAACGTCCAGCCAGACGATATAAAAATGTGACAAGTGAAGTTCACCATCTCACCCACATACATTAGGTTGTCAGGTGGATTTTTTGTCACTGTGGGCTTAGGTACGTCTATAACAAAAGCCAGTTTACATTGAAATTGTGAAAAACAACATAATAGCAGAATTATACAGCGATAATAAAATATGAACTTTACCTAATATTCTGATATTGAATGGTTGGCTTTGTGATCACAAACTGAATTTCTTAATTATTATTATTAACGCCTGAGTGGTGCATTGTAAAGTGATAAGAAGTAGATAAATAAACCTACCCACAACCTCCAAAGGGACTTCATTACTCTGTGTGCTCATTGGCCCACTGTCTCTTTTGATCTTGCATGTGTATTGTCCACTATTTATAAGATTAAGTGGTTCTATGGTGTACACATCCTGCTCAGAACGATGAAGCTCTCTTCCATTAAGGAACCAGAAATATGTCCACGAAGAGGACACATCGATGGGACATTTGAATGTGACAGATTCTCCAACAAAAAGGTTTTGTGGGATAAGATTATGGCTCAGAGCAGGCGTTGGTTTATTTGCTGATTGGATAGCAAAAGAAAAGTAATTTATTATAACTGGATATTAAAAATTAACTTTCAACTAAAATTAAAATAACTAATAAATAGACTTACCATGAACAGTGATCTGAACTGAGTTGCTAGCTTGTGTGCTTATTGAGTTGCTTTTATGAATGCCTTTACAGCTGTACTTTCCACTTTCAGGTTTGTACATTATTAGAAAAAATCGGTCTACAGAGAAAAACACAATAGGTCTGACCTCTTGAACTTCTTTTTCATCTTTGTACCAGGTGATGAACCAATTCAACTTGTCGTGGATCTCACAATTTAATATAACTGTTTCAGAAGGAAATGTCTCAGACCATTTTGACTTTAGCTTTACAACTGGCACAGGAGGATCTGAAACTATCAAGTCAAAAGAAGAATTGGCATTAACAGAAAATAGTACATATTTTATATCACTGTATTATTGTTTTAACGTGCATTATTAAGATGATGTTATTTTACGATCTTTTTTTTTAAGTTGATGTTGTATTTCAAGAAAAGGGCATATGTTATACATAGTATAGTATAACTGTATTCACTGAATATTTCTTTCAGCTTTTATCAATCACACACGATGCATTTATCAGGAACAGAACACAATATGCAAAGCGGCACAGTTGGTCTCTGTGCTTGGCAGGAGGAACTTAAAGTATTTCTCGTGAGTAAGTTCCTCCTGCCAACTCGTACTTTATTTCCCACACACTGTGAACTTCTGATTTAAGTATATTTCTATAGATTTAAGTTCAAAGGCTGCAAATGAAAACAGCTTCACAGCTTCATAACCACAGATTTACTTGACTTACCATTCTCTAAATCCTGAGCAGTACAAGCAGCACTTAAATCTGTAAAATCATAGGTTCATTGTTTAAATGTAATACCATTTAAATGCAAATAAAATACATCAACAGGTAATGTTTGTGAAAACTTACATATGAAAAGGATAGCTTCAAAAATCCACATTTTCCACTAAGACATGGATGCTGTGCTGCGCTGTCATTTATCTGCTGTGTGGCCATTTTTTCAGTAAAAGGAAATAAGATGCAAGCAACATGGGCGGGTGTAACAAGTTCATGTAGAAACTCACCTCAACCAGCATCTTTTCTGCCTCTCTGTCATTTGCTGTGCGTTTCTTCTCTTCACATTTCTTTTTTTTCTTTTTTGCAACAGGAAATGTGTCAGTAAACCACAATCACCTTTGATGTTTGCTCTACATGTGCCCCCTTGTGACTGTGGGGGCACATGTCCTCAGGAGGACTGCATTTTGTGCTTTAAGTACATGTTGGATGACATTTTATAGTACTCCCCTATACTAACCCATAATGAAGCCACTATAGACATTATAGCAACTGAAGCAGAACTCTAAGTCTTAATTTCATTGGTCTTCTTGGTAAATATCCACAATGACGGGTCTGCATTCCATCATTTGGGTTAATTTCTATTATTTTCATTTCGTTTTGTTTCTTTTTGGTGATTATTGTTCAAATTACTTCTGAAAAAAGACCAGTCACACTGTGTTATCCTCTATAATCCAATGATTTATTGTTTATATATGTGTTTATCCAAATGTGCAAATATTTCACTGTGTATTCAAAGTGTTTTCACTTAACATTGTGAGATAAAGTTAGCAAGGAAGAAGGGTAAGGAAGGAAAAATCCACAACACAGAGATTCACTTTTACACAGAGCTGTTTTGAAGTCCAGGCTTTGTCCAGGATCAGCGCAGGTCAAAAGTGACATAAAGCTGTAAAGTTGCCTATCCCAGCGCTTTCTTCAGGGTTGATTTTTGATTCAAACACAAAGGTGAACGCCGCTCTGTCAAGTCAAACACAGAGAAACCGACAACATAAAGAAGCAGCCGCTGCACTCACCGACCCTTGTCACTTGTTTCCATGGTAACACTGTGATATAAGACATGTGTCAGGGACAAAAACAACAGACTGACAGCCGGAGGGAAATATAAAAGATGACACCTGAAAGAGTGTTAATCCTCTCTGTGCCTTTCACTAAAGATAAAAAAGTAAAGAAAAAAGGGAGCAGCACACAGCAACTTCTGGCACAAGAGAAAAGAAAACTGTGGGTTTAAAGCCACAAGCAAGATGTACGTGAGAAGGATTTTGTCCTTAAATCCCATCAAAAAGAAAAGAAACTACTCTGTAACAGCAGGCTATATCTCCTAATTTAAATGTAAGAGGTATTTTTTGGTAAAGAATATATACCATAATAAAAGGAATAACTAACATGAATAGAAGTGCATAATGGCAGACTGGCAAACCTTCTTCCCACCGCCGCAAAATATGTGCATAGGATTTTTCCTTCCTAACCCGTCTTCCCTAGTGAATGACTGGGAGTGAATGATTGTCGGTCAAAGTCTGTCCTGTGACTAACCATTGTCCAGGGTGGACCCCGCCTGAGGCCCAAAGCTGCTGGGATAGGTTCCAGTCACCTGTGACCCCTAAGGAATGAGTGGAAGTGAGAGTGTGATATATAGAAAAAAAAATAAAAATTGTGTGTAATGTTTTTAAACCCAAGAGTCAACACAAGAATCTAAAGTGATTCTGACTAAAGTACGACTAAAAGTAGATTAATTTATTTTTATGTTTTTATTATTTTTTCACCTGGAGTAGCAACACCAAAGTAAAACATCTATGTGTATTATGTCTCTGTAGAGATGCAGGGTTTATCTTGCCTTAATCCACAGAAGCCACACTTTAAATGGTCAATGCTATCACACATTGTGTTGCGAGTCTCCGTGTTTGGTATTGATGGTAAGTAAATCTTTTTCTGCTTAAGACCTACAGAAGCTCTCCAGGCTATTTTTTTAGTATGACTCACAAAGACAGCACAAAATTCTCATTGAGCTAAAAAAAAATCCTTTAATGGAACATTTAAAAATAATTATAGGGCACAACATCATGCCTTTGTAGATTTATCTGGTATTCATCAAGACACATTACACAGGTTGATAATCATTGCTTATGATCTGAAGGGGCACCAAAGAGGCACTCAGTCCTTTTGTTTCCATGTCAAGAGAAGCCCAAATGCTGGATAATTATTTTTTAATCCACCATTGTCCTGCAATTAACCGCTGATAGTTCAAGGTCCAAGACAGATAAAGAATAAGTAGCAGAATCATGAACAGGTGGTAAAATATAAACAAATGCACCTCTGTAGTCATATTTTAATTCATAAAATGTACTTTTATTGTAAACTGACTTATGTACAATATGTAACAGAATTTAGAGTGTATTTATCCTCTTTCAAGTTTTACATGGTTATATATTTGGCTTACACATGAGGGAGAGACTGGAGACACTGTAATACAATATATTTACAGCCAAAGACACAGATAAAGGTAACTATGCATCAGTTAATGTGCACAAAAGGCAAAAATAAGCAAGTATCTTATAGTGCATTGATTTCTTAGATTTACTTATAAACAACTAGACAATTTTTCAAAAGTAGGCTAGTACAAGTATAAGCTTATAAAAAGTATGATTTTTAAAAACACAATGTCAGTTCCCATTCCTAATGTAGACAGCAGCAATGTATATTTGGCCCACTATAATAAAAACAAAGCTCAAAGTGCTGCTTATCTTGGCATTACAGTCAGAAAACATTATTTACAGCTTAACAAGGTCAACATGGCCCTGAAAGATGCTATTGTCATGGCAACCACAACGCGGCTCCTCTTCAGAGCTGACTTAAGTCTAACAATGAGATTGAACTTACTTTTAGGAATGCATTTTAGTCCCACACACTGTACCATTCATCCTTCATTCATTCATAGTCTTTTGCTTTTTCTCGTCAGACGGGCACACCCTGAACAGTGACCGGTTAGTCGCAGGGCTGACATTTGGAGACAGACACTGACAGACAATCATTCACTCACATTTAGGAACACTTTAGAGTTGCCAATTGACCTATACATGCATGTGTTTGGACGGTGGGAGGAAGAGAACCCTCGGCAACACGGGGAGGACCTGCAGACTGAGCTGGGTTTGAACTCATGACCTTCTTGTATAAAATGACTGCCTGTTACTTGAATGTGACACCTGCATACGATGCATGCTTTGAGTAATTAGTGGATTGTTGGCTAACAAATATTTCACAGCTTGAAAGGGGCTTTGGGTATATTTCTATTTAAGGTGACACAATGGATTTGTAATAAAACATTCTCTAACTAAACTAAACTGTCTCATGGAATGATAAGAAATGCATGTAATAGTCAGGTCTGAACAGGGCCATAGCAACAGCTTTTGAGATTGATAAAACTCCACTCAGTGGTTACTGTATAAAGTTACAAAGTGGGTCATAAAAGTGCAATGTTCACATTTACAATGTGACAGATACAATAATAATTTATTTAGTTTTTTTTTTAAAGTGCTATGTACATATACGTATAAATGGATTTTATAAAAACCTGCATCTACAAAGTGTTAAAGAAAGATCCTTATCCCCTGAACAGTGAGCGCCCCGTGGTCAGTCCCGGGACAGGAATAGGCAGGATCAGTTGTCCACAGGTAAATCCAGCCCTAAGCCCCTGGTTACCGCGGAGATGTGAGCATTAGCGCTGTGACACGTTGAGGAGCGCTTCAGTCATTTGGACAATGTCAGGTGCTTCGTGGCCTGAACGTGGTGTGTCTTTGAGCCAATGCTCTGTTATGTAACGTCCTTTTGAGAGAAACATCCGCTTACGATCAGTCACGAACAGCAACACAACCCCTCAGGGTTTTGTTCTCTCAAAAACCATTTTGTTCCATTCTGTTAAAAAATATATACTTCTGTACTTAGATAATTTCAAAATCTCAATATGCAAAAATGTAATCATCAGCTCAGGCAGTTTCATTTTATATATTCCGAACTGCAACATGGGTCAGTCTGTGCGTTAGCAAAGGTGGAATTTGTGGAAATCGACAGTGGAGAACTGTGAAAAAATGTTTTAGTCACGAAAAAAGTGTCTGAAAATTTCAACACTGTGAACCAACAAAAAATGAACGTGATGAACCTGAACAGTGGTGCTAGCACACGAAGCAAAAAGGTTGTCAGCTCCAGGTTTGAGGTTTACATGGCCCCTTTCTAGCTTTCTGTGAACCAGCAAGTCTCAATCGTGCTTTTCCGCATCTGTCAGTCCATTTAGTTAGTAAAGGATTTATGGCCCACAGCTGAATTGCAAATAACATAACATCCTGTGTTATGTTAGCTTATATGTCAGTAGAGTGGACTCTGATCAAATCCAATACATTTTGCCAAACAATTCATGTTTCTAATAAATCATGGTCAATATATTTATTAACATAATTTTAACTATGACATTTCATATGAATATAGTCAGTGAGCCAATTTACAGCATGATATTGGCAATCTATTACTCTTCTGCTTCTTCAGACTTGTGGTGTATTATCTACCATTTACTGCAATGAACTGACACTGGTGGGACCTGTGGCTCCATGCTGTAATGTTTATGTTGAGTAGCAGCTACAGCACTGGGCAGCTAACACCAAGAAGAACTAGTTGTGTCCTGATGGGAGTAAATCCTCTTATGTGTGTTGGACCCGTCAGGCCGTCATATCCACACAGCATTAAAGCCTTGAACCTTTTGGAGCCTTTAAAGTTGACCTGCTGGGCACCAGAGCGAACATGTGAGGATGCAGGAAGAAAGGCAGAATATTGACAGGAACGACAGAATTTTACTTAAAACAAACTGACTTCTTGTTTGGCTTGTTGCCCACAGCAAAGTGATTAAAACTCCTTAGAGCAGTGTGAAGAAACTTAAGCAATAACATTAATCCTCCATCTTTGATCTGTGATGATTATCCAGTTGCTACAGCAGATAAAACACTTCTCTTCTGTGCTAGGCTTTAGTGGCAGGGCTCATAGGGGAGTTCTGCAAGGCCTCCGTGCAGCTCCACAGCGTCCTGTGTCCAGGACAGGACATCTCCGACCAGGTGACCCCCGCAGGTGGCCTGGCTATTGATCTCAGTGGGCGTCAAGACTCGAGACCAGAACTGTAGGTCGGACATCTCTCCCATGAAAGACTGTGTGACGTCAAAACGGCCTCCCATGGCGTCCTGTGGAGAGCAAAAGGTCATCAAAAACTGGGATACATATAATATAAAAAAAGAAGACTGGGATACATAGAAAAGATTTGATAAAAGGGTAAAAGAGACGTTTAAAGCAAAGATTGGTAGCATTTTATATTACAGCATGGTAAAAGATAATAGGATCATAATTAATTATTAAGTAATAGTATTGATATCAATTAATTATTAAGTAGTTCCCAGTGCTGTTATGTGGTTAGTTTGAAAGTTAACCATAATTACTTCCACACTATTATTATTTGCTATGATTGAGCAGGAATATAACATGCTTCGTAAAGATAGTAGCTGACTATTCTGAGTCACAAAAATGAACTGAATGAAAAGTGTTTTGTTTTTCGCTTTACTTTTGTCAAAAGATGTCCTTGAATCACATTTGTTTTCACTAAAACTGCTGAACATAGTTCATAATAATAATAATAATAATAATAATAATAATAATAATAATAATGGATTTGATTTATAAAGCGCTGTTCAAAGCGCTTTACAGTCCATCATTCATTCACTCCACAGTCACACACTGGTGGAGGAGTTCAGTATTTACTGTGCTCTTTATGTCAGCACTGACTCTTACTTTGAACATAAAAGAAATAACAACAGACAGCATTTCTAAAGAATTTAGTTGCTGCCAAAAAAAAAATCTTTCAATTTTAAAACCAGAGCCAGCACCTTGTGGATGTCAGTGATATTACACCTTAAATGAAACAATGAAAATTTGTTTTTAACTTAACGTTTTTTTTTTTTCAAGACAGTATATTTTTTGTTTTATTCATTATTTCATTGTAAAGCAGCTTAGTTGCTTGGCATACTTACATACACAACACTATACACCTTTACTCAATAATTGCCTCATAGCAAAAACATAAACATACACCTTGCTTTGTACAATTACATGCGTATTAACTGTTTAGGTATGACTTTAGTGTTTGAAATTAGTTCTAAGTCCTAATTGCAGTCATCATCCCCATCAATCCACATAAAGGTATTAGTGGTTTCTTATTAGATCACTTACCTGCTCCTGTCCCAGGACAAAGACTCCTCCCGGTCTCACAGCATGCCAAGCCGACAGGTTTTGTCCCGTTCCTTTCTTTTGTCCATCCTCATACACCTCCCAGACCCCATCACGAGTCGTCCATGTGATGCAGATGTGGTGCCATTTACCATCAGTCATTGTGACTGGCAGAGTCACTGCCTAAATACACAGAAGAGAATTCTTTTTTTTAATATTTTTATATTTATAAAGACAAAGAGGTGTGGCTCAGCACATACTTGACTATGTAATTCTGCTATCATTTTACTCATTATAGGCAATTTAGAATCTGCTAAAGAGATAGAGACTGCTTTTGTATACTGTCCAGGATCAATTAACTGAGAACAAGAAAACACATGTCATTTAATGATGTCATTGTTCAGTCTGCAGCCAAAGTCTCACAGGAAATAAAGGTGACATTTGATTCCTGTTGCCAATGTCACGTCCACAGATCATTAGCCCATTAGCCCAATCAATTAAGACAATCAGATTAGCTGTTTGTTGATTTGTTTGTTGGTGCGAGGGCAGCGGAGGGACAGGACACAAGTCTTTTTTTCTGTTTAGAGGGAGAAAAGTGATTGGCTTTTTGTAGAATGTAACAAAATGAGGTCAGTAGAGCAACTGAATTATCAAAAGGCCACAAACTGGATGGAAACTAATTCACAGTTTCACCCACATTTAACACTTATAGGTCCCTTTCTATCAGAAAGCCCATTTGAAAATGTTTTGTAATCTTCTTGTGTTTCAGACAGGGGGCATGTTTTTATTGCAACTATATTGTAGAAGTCTTACATATTAGCCAGTTTAGGCTATTAATGTTGAATTCACCTTTAACCTTTTCTGTGTACAGTGATTTCTGACTAATCCAATAGTTGCACATTTGTTATTAGTTAGTTAGCATAGTGTCAAGTAAAGGAAATTAATTTAACAAAATGAGCCTTACTTTTATTCAGATTAAGCATGTCCACATGCATTTTGTATTCAGACTTTATTGTAAAGTGATTCATCCACACACAGCTTTCAAATCTATGCTTTGTGCCAAGCCTTTGAGATGAAACTGAATATTCTGTCTTTGTGTAAAGTCTTTGTCCTGTATTTCTACCTTTCACCATCTGTGTTTGTCACCCCAACCTCAGATTATTCACAAAATGTGAAAATGTTATTTGAGGACATGGGGTTTGAAGTTTCAGGGAAAAAAGTGAAATGGCCCTATAAGTATTGAATAATGCTTATTTACAATCTGTTTAAAACACTTTGCTTGATTGAACTAAATTAAACTGAACTTTAGTTAAACATATACTGTTAAAATATCTGTGGAAGTTCACAGACATCCAGGACATATTGAAGAAAATGTTAATAAAGGCATCTGGATGTACTATTCATTTTGAACCATGTCTAGACGCCTTTGTTTAAACCTTTTCCTCATATAATGTTAAGAATGTTAAGAACAAGTGTACAAGGATTAACCTAGTTATTGGACTTATTGTTCACAAAATGGTTCAAAACAGTTCAACTATGCAATAAATGTTAGTTAGTTTTTAGTTAATAATTTATTTTGGTCAGACAACAAACATATAAAAAATGCTGGAATTGAAAGTTCAAATGAGCTTTAGACAACATCTGTTGTGGTAGCTATGGTAGCCCTGCAGGGACATAAATAATTTGATTGTTGTTGTTTTCTTATGTTTTTTTTCTGTTTTGTTTTTTTGTACTATATAGTGTTTTGTTTATAAAGGCGTAAAATAAGTCAGGACTTTAGCATACACCCTTTTTGGTTAAAATACGTTATGTTTTAAATGAAAATAATGTATTCTCTTTTTCTTTGTTGTTGACTAAAATAAACTTAACTAAACTAAATAAAAATAAAATAAAAACAAGTCTGGAATCCTTTTACAGCCATTGATACTAGGTTGTTTGTCTATCCAACTGAGTCAGTTGGCACTTTCTCCATAAATCCACTTCTAATCCACAGACCAGACTCATTCTTTGTATTAAATAAAAAAAAAAAAAAAAGGATGATCCAGACTTCAGTGCAGTTCACTTCCTTTACCTCGTCATTGATGAGTAGTTCCATTGGGTCGCTGCCCCACTCAATGAGCACCACTTCATTGGTCTGTCCTGGGACAGCGTAGGAAAAGGGTGTCCCCGGACCTGGTTCCGACCCCGGCTTCAGCCACAGGCAGATGGTCAGAGCGAAAATCTCAGTAACTACTGAGCGCTTCATCTTAGCGTACATATAGTTGGTCCTCATGGGGAAGTCCAGCAGAAATGCACTGGGACTCTTCAGTTTTGGGAGCATCACTTCTGTGAGAAAATAGTTAAAAATAGGAGAGCTTGTGTAGAACTGAGATACAAAGTTTTTATACAGTTAGACAACTATTTAAATCATCTACACAACATTCACAATCCATTTGCATTATGGATTTTATAAAACCTTCTTTACATAGTCTACATACTGTATATCCTTTTTCACACTTTATTATTATTATACATTTTTGGTTTATTTGTTTTTTTGAGGCAATTCAATTTCAGCCACCAGGGGGTGCCCAGCATGTTTTTGTAGGGGAAACCGGAGTACCTGTAGGAAACCCACCCAGCACAAGGAGAACATGCAAACTCCTCCCAGAAAGGTCCTGTCTGGCCTGGAAGTCAAACCTTGGACCTTCTTCCTGTGAGGCCACAGTGCTAACCACTGCATATTAGTGTAACTCAAAACCACAGTCATCTACAATATATTGTACATATGTAGCTACACTTGTGCTTTCTGAACTTCTTGTTAGATGCTTACATGCACTTCACAAATGCATTTAATATAATCTTTCGTCAATCTAAACATACAGTTTTATGATAAATACCTTTATCACTGTGACTGTGCCGCAGTTGGTTCAGCACAGTTTTGAGTTTGCTGTGACCAGGATGGTGGTCCTGGTCCTCAGGGTGGTCCTGGTCCTCAGGGCGGTCAACATGGTTGTTAACCTTGTGGTTGTCCTTTTGGTGGTCATCATGGGGGTCAATTTGGTCATCATGATGGTCGCTGTGGTGATCGTCATGGAGACCATGGTGGTCCTTATGATACTCATCATGATGGTCACTGTAATGGTCATCATGATGGTCACCATGGTGGTCATAAAAATGATCGCCATGGTGATCATTGTGATGGTCGCCATGATGGTCATAATAGTGATCGCCATGGTGATCATCATGATGGTCCCCATGGTGGTCATAATGATGTTCCCTATGGGGGTCATTGTGGTGTTCATTGTGGTGGTCGTTGTGATGGTTAAAATGGCGGCTGTGATGACGTCCGTGATACTCATGAGGCCGCCCGCGATGCGAGTTGTAATGACCATATCGGTGACTCTTGTGGTTTCCATGACGAGTGTCATGATGACTGTGATGGTCATCATAGTGACCGCGGTGATGATTGTCATTGTGACCACGACTATGATGATGATTGTCATAGTGACTGTTGTGACGACCATTGCTATGATGGTTGTCATGAGGATTGTGATGGCCATTGCTGTGATGGTCATCATGGTGACTCATGATGGCCATTGCTGTGATGGTCGTCAAGGTGACTGTCATGATGGCCATTGCTGTGATGGTCGTCATGGTGACTGTCATGATGGCTGGTGTAGTGGCCAGTGCCATGATGAGGGTCATGATAGTCATCATGGTGGTCGTCATGGTGGTTGTCATGGTGAGCAATATGATGGTCATCATGGTGGTCATCATGGTGGTTGTCTTGGTGATCGTGGTAGTAATTGTGCAGCTGCTCCTCCAGAGCGTGGATCTTTCGTTGCAGGAGCTCCCTGAGGGAGCTGGAGTAGGAACTGGTCGAGTTTCGAGCCTGAGAAGAAACAGGAAACATGAGGCTCACATTTCCCCAGTAAGATAAAGTACAATAGTAATGCTGACGTTAAGGTGAACTAGTCTTACAGTAAGTAACTTTTGCATAAAGTGTAAATAGTTTCCTGAACAATTTCCTAAAGAATTGTTGTTACAGAATGGTCTTGAAGAATCTGAGTTCAAATTCAATATTACTGTATGAACAATACTGTATGACATTTGTAATTGAATAGTTTGTCTCCCTACTCTCCTTTGCTCATCCTCCTCTTCCAATCCGACTTTGTTCCCTGCCAGTGCCCACCATGATTAATATCCTCGTCAGAACGGATGAGGCTAATTGAAGGTGAGATTGGCCAGTGGCCAGAGGCCTGTAGTGTAGACGTCTCAGGAATAAATCTTGGCTCTGCTTTTGTTTTGTCTCACATCTCCGATGGAGATTAATGGATAGCATGAGTCCACCTGCATTGATTAGGTGACAGACTACAGTCTCAAAGTGTCATGAATAGGTAGAAGCATTGATAAAGTAACAACCCATTTCTCTTATGATCACACTCTCAGTTTTGAGTAATTGTTGCTGATGAGATACTTTCTTATTTCTGAGTTTAGGCTGTAGTTTCCTCAAGGCGCTGACAGTGTAGGTTGAGCCTGTGACCTTTAATGACGCAAGGCTTGACCTCAATTAAGTGAAACCCTTGATAGGCTCAGCCTCCCCGCAGAGCTTCTCTGAACTCACTATTTTTTACTGAAATAAACTGAATTTTCAGTCTGTATTGTCCTCAGGGAGCTTCAATACATGTTTACCCTTTCATCCTGCAGTTTTAATTAAATCCTTTAAAAACAAGATAGGGGAATGTTACTTCATAGCACCAAATGGGGTTAAACAGAAGGTGGAATTTGAGAAATGTTAATTCATCCACTGTCTGCCAAAGACAGATATCACAAAATAGAAGCAGCTTAAAAACTCATTTTCTCAAATCAATAAAGTGCATTAGCTGTTTACCTGCAGCTTATCACCAGCTTGAATTCTCTACAGACTTGAATAATTAGACTGAGCCAATAGTTAATAAACTTAACTCATCATTAACTGAATGTGACTGTGATAGCTGTGTTGGATCTAAACAGTCACGCAAAGATGGATGTTTAGGAATAAAAGCAGTAATTTGACCTCCAGTGTAATATAGCTTGTCAGTAACTACAACATTTTTTTTATCTTAGTTATATTAATATTTAAAGACTGTGACTGGGTCAATCTGGCATTTTGTCCTAAAATCCTGAGATCTGTAGAATCGTATGTATATAATCCCCATGTTGCTTGTTGTACCTGTAAGTTCTCCAGTCGCTCCTTCAGTGTCTGCAGGGTTTTTCCGGTCTGTTCTGGAGAGAAGTTGCTGTATTTTCCATTTGATGAACTCTTCCTGTTGTTGCCATGGTTATAGTGGGGGTCGCTGTTATGGTAACCCGATGGGCTGTGAGGCAGAGGTGATGGCGTGTGGTGGCTGTCGTGATGGTCATCGTGATGGTCATCATGGTGGTTGTCGTGGTTATTGTCGTGATGGCTGCTATGGTGATTATCGTGGTGGTTGTCTTGATGACCATTGCTATGATGGCCACCTTCACACAATGTAAGCTTAGCTGTCAGCTCCCGAATGGTTTCCCTTTGATCCAAAATGGTCTCCTTCTGCCGCACAAGACTTTCACGTAAATGCAAAATGGTGGCTTTGGCGTCGTCCGTCATTGTTCCACGCCAACTGCTGCCCCCACCGTTGGTACTGCTGGGTCCATGGGGCACATTGGGCGGGGAGTAGCAGCTAGGATCTGCATCTGGGGGGATTGGGGTGCAAACAAATTTGGGGCTAATGCCATAGTCCATGGAGCTGCCTGATGCACATGACACAAAGTAAAAGAAAATTAAAGAACGTAAGGGAGAAATTGGGAAGATGAATACTAACGAGGAAGCACCTAGTTTTTGGTGCCTTGCCAACAAAGGCATGAGGCTCAGAAGACTGATGTCTCTGGCCATATCTGTTCATCAGAAATGTTCTTTGACAAACTAATGTCCTCTCCAACCTTAAATTGAGCTCCACCATGTATGAGAGTCATCTGCCTTGAAATGGATGCAGATATGATAAAGCATGTCAGGCCAGAAACTGATGATTAACTTTCCTCCAGGATGGCATAATCAGAGTATTTGACATAAAATCCAAACAAGCAATCCACCTCCAGACGACGGAACAGTATCAGATAAACCTCTTTGGCAACATCATCAGCTTTCAAGGCCTTTAATGGTTTTTGTTGACTTCAAAAGTCACAGAAGTTGGGGCCCTGGCTCACAGGATCTCCTCTGTTCAACAACCAACCATAATCCGTTTAACTTAGCTCCCAATCACTGGTGAGTTCCCGTTGCTTCTGAAGGAGAGACAAAGCAAATGGTCAGAAATGAGGTCTTTAAGACTTTTGGAGAAGAGATGTGTTTCCTTGTTTGGGCATTTAGGGAAGGGCTTGGTTTGACTGGAACTAATGGAGACTCCTCACTTTTCCTAATTGTCATCAAGATGCAGTTATTTTGTCCAAACCTCTTGAGTATCGCAACTACATATGTGTCCTTCGAAAGACTTATCTCGCCAATACTGTTTGCAACCATTTTGGGAGAACAGGATTCTTGTGTTGACTTTCAGACTTCAGTTTACACAACCAGTGTCAATGTTATTGTCTGGCTATAGTTAAAGTTAAGAAAATACAGATCATACCCAAAAAAGTAGGCGCTTTTAGAAGCACATAAGTTAGAAACAGATGGCCTTGTTCACTTGAAACTTCACAGTATTTTACCAATACAACTTTGGTGTAGGCCTATAAACATACAACACTGACATAAATCATGAGCCTTTGATTCTTTAGGCTTTTTTTCTTAAGTCGTGGCCCAAGAGCCTTTTAATGTAGCAGTTTAGAGCAGCGCGTGCAGCCGACAGTCAGCACAGTAATCTATCAGCGCCTGATACTTAAAGACAACACTGACAAAGAGTGAACACGTGCGCCTCCACAAAACGCAAAGAGCAAGTCACAGTCTGCAGAGAGAGAGAGGCACTTGAAGGAAAATGAAGCAGGTTTTCCAAACTCTAGCATCTATAATACATCTAGTGCACAACAACAAAGACCAAACTAGACTGGTGTTTGGACATTTTGCAATGACCAATGCATGAAACCCTAACCACATTAGCAATCGTATACCAAACTAGGAAAAATATATAACTAGGATAAAATTTGGTTTGGTTAAACCGGGTTGTTGGAAATGGTAAAAATTACCTACACAAAACTTTTGTAATGCATTTACTTTGGAAGCAAGGCCATTATTCAACCACACCTACGTTTAAAAAAAAAAATCTTATACTGTAAAGTGGGAATATATTACAATTTGACACTGGTCTTATTCAGTGGGTTTTGGGCTATCACAAAGTCCAAGAGGTCTAGAAAAAAAAACACCAAATCAATTTCTTTAGGCCAGTACCTAAGCCAGGCAGCCCATTATAAGACAAATTCAGAGACTCCTGCGCACTGCTTGCAAATTTGGATATAACTTAAAATCAAACAAACACAATTTGGAGGCCCTTGGAAAACCAGCCCAAATAGAAAGAGGATAGTTCCCACAGCTTTCCAAATTAATGACTTTCCTTTACCGTGTTCTTTCTTTAGGTGTTTTATTTCAAATGTTATGCACGTCCATAGTAGTTATCACTTACATCAAATAAATGTTGCATATTATTCACTCTAAACTACTCTAAGTATTACAAATTCCTTTAAAAGTCCTTTAAAAATGTTCAAGAAGAAGTTAAAAACCTTCCTCTTTAGCTACATTTAGTAAAGACAACTGAGAGTGTTTTATTTGCACTCTTCAGCTCTTATTTTTTTCTTTATTTTAAATCTTGTCTGTGTACTTTCAACTAGTTTTTTTATTTCTATAAAGCACATTAAATTACCTTTGTATAATTGTGCTACATAAATAAAAGTGCCTAAATCTGAAGACACAGGGTGCTTTACACCGAACACACTTGGTTTCAAGTCTGGTTTGCTTGTTTACTCTGGTTTGGACGGATAAATCAAGAAGACTTCAGACTTCAATTTGTTTGTGGCGAGAACATGAAGCAGCCTGAGTTGACAACACACTTAGCCCAAAACCGATAGACACTGTTGTAATCAAACCCTGCCAGGTGTCACGTACAGGACACGACTCATGTAACTGATGACACAAATAAGGGCGTGGGAAAAGTCATTTGGTGCTTTTAAGTGCTGTGTGAAAACAAACCAAATTGACAAAAACAAATACAATGGGCACTTGTCCCTATTTTTTTTTCACAGTTTTATCATTGAAGCCCTGCAGTGAGAATATTATGAGTCAGACAAGTCAAGTCCCTCAACTCTTTTAACTGCACTCAACTCTTTAAATCCAAAACAAAACATTTTGAAAGTACTAAAAAATATTGAATGGAGTGTTTTAATTATCATTTTGTTGTCCTGACTCACCCACTGTACTGTAATTGTAAAAGATCACACTGCTTTTAGGCTTGTCATGTAAATACATTTTGTTAGTGTAGTGATAATAACAAAGAGCTTTTATTTTGAAGGCAGTCTGTTTTTGTGCATTGTGTAAAAGTACATAGTATTGTTTATAAGGAGTGAGGGATGTCCTGACATTTTGTTTAACTGCTATAAGCCGGCCTTGGCCTCTGTGCATTTAAATGAGCTTAGGTTCTCCAGCGGCTGGGACATGCGCTCCACAGCACAGGACACCGACAAAAACGAGGGCGGAAATCAGGGGGACAATCGGCCTTCTAGTGTCTACATAGTCTCTGCTTGAGCATTTAAAACCAAAACTTCTGTAAGATTTAGAAAATAAATATGTCTGCTGTTAACTGCTTAACTGCTGTTTTATGATAGGATTTTTTTACTTGACTTTGCTAGAACAGGAAATTATTATTATTATTTTTAACACAATAAATCAGGAGCTAAAGTGAAAATAGTGCACTTAACTAAAGGTCTATTAAAGGATTGGTGTGTAATTTTATCATCTGATTTCTTTACCTTCTTCTTTTTAGAGAGAGGAAAAAAGCAATAATAATAGACACAAGAGAGAATGTTGAGTATGTTTTCCTTTATACGCCCAACCCATACAGACGGTTGTACCTGAAGGGCTGTGGTATAGGAGTCGAAAGCCACAAGACATTTGTTTACAAGTCAAAAGTGGAGGCCATTACTTTCACATCTGAGACACAGGTAACGTAAAGCTCATCAAAACGACGCTGGTCTAACTGTGCGGCACATGGAGGCAACATCGTTTTAGTGAATACTTAATAGTTCTTTTGTTGTAAATGCCACAGGTTTTCAGCTGCAATCCTTTTGAAACAATGACATGAGAATGTAGGACTGCTCCCTACATCCTCAAACAGCAACAGAGTTTACAGATATACTGACCTTTTGTCTGAGCTTGCATTCGTTTTGTCTTTCCTCCCCACTGTGTCTGTGTTTGTACATAAACATAGTCTCTGTTATAGCTTGTGTTGCAGTCAAGGCTGGTCTTGAGGCCTCATATTGTTCAGCCAAATTCAGTAACACAGATGGGTTTAGCAATGATTTACTGAAAACTGAACTTTATTCAAAGGTTTTCTCAATTGTTTCCTAAAGATAGAACAATTGAATAATTCAGATCGACAAAAATAACAAGTTTTAAAACGTATCTCAAGAAGTTCTTTTGATTAAAGTAACGTTAATCCATGATATTGCCTTAATCAAGAAAGATTTATGAACTGCTTGTAGTGTATAATATCTGCAGCTCACGGTCCTGTCAACTCTGTGCTTTTAACCCCTTTATTTAAACTTGTACTATATAACAAAAGATTTACTTCTAACAAAACAAAATGACGTTTCAAATAAGTCACATTTTTGCTCACAATCAAATCCCATGCATCAGTCTAAACCATCTAGAAAAGCTCTACCCCCCAAAACTTGTAAAAACTCACCAAATAAAAGTCTAATTTTCTCCCAGTGTAAAATTAAATCAACACAGAAAAATTGAAAGTTTTTCTCACCTGTGGCAGGTTTGCTGTCCTCGCGCTGCTGCAGTCCGTCCCACTCACTGATCTGCTTCAGAGGATTGGCTTTAGGAGATAATTTTAACTCGCTCTCTCAGCGTTAGTCAGAGGCACACCTCTTTATGAGCCGTCAAAGTGGAGAATTGGAAATGCATTTTTAACCAAAGTGAGTCATTTCTGACCCCAGAGTTACTAATATATTGAAGTGAATATCATTTTGTCTGTTCCCTTTTACTGCATGTATTTCTTCGTCTGCAAAGCCAACTCAGTTCAAACCAGTGATACATGAAAAATGAATGCTTCAGACATCTGTGCTGCTCAGGAAAAGTTACTCTTATGAAAACTTTATTAACTTTTCATGAGTTCAATGTCACAAATGAAAAGACTTTGTGAATGTATCAGGTGAGTAAAGTTGTTTAATAATGTGTAATATAAATAATAATATACTACTTTCCAAACTTAAATATGCTTTGGATTTTTATAAACATAACAGTGTATAATTGTTCTTGTTGGGTTGTGATTAGGGGGGGTTTACGAGGGGTCATTAAACCCACCCGAAACACACCCGACCAGCAATCTCTTGGTCGGATGAAATTCGAATGTGTAAAAAATGGTGTTGTACAGTGTGAGTCATAAATTACGAGTTTTGGCTTTCCTCGTGTGTGTTTTCCTCGTACAGTGGGAGTTGGGGCTCTATTTGAAACACCCAGAGTTCATACTTTACAGTCTGAGCTTAAAGGAAAAGTATGCAGGATTTTCATAAACATTTTAAAGTTTACAGTTCACTTGTTTAAAGCTCTGTCACTGAAAGTAAAGGCAGTGTATTTCCGGGTTAGTTTTTCCGCTCATCATCAGCTTTGTTAACTCAGAGTGATAAAAGGATGTTTGCCGAGGAGGGCATTTCCTCGACATAGTTTTTTATTGAAGGTTGATTGAATCAACGCTCAACTTCACAGTTCTGCCGTTTGCCTTTCTGAGCCCAGACTAGTCTTTATGGAACAGGTTTAGTTCCAGCACCTAATGCAATTGGGCTGTAGGTTTTACTGAATTTTTTTTATGAAACCCTCTGGTCTCATTCAGGCCTTAAACTCTAGTTTCCTGTGGTAACATCCTTAATAAATAATAGTCCATGATTTTGAACAAATTGTCATAAATTCATAAAATTTGAGTCATGCCAAAATTACTTTTTCTCATATCATGTTTAGGAACCACTTTGAGTCTTAGAGAGATAGTCCACTAAAGTCCCAGAGCAGGGTCAAACTGTAGCTATCACTTTGGCATCTGATGCAGAATTAATTGGGGATTAAGGTCAACACAAGGATGTTTACTTAACCGTATAAGTCTGAGCAGTCCTTAACCTTCAAATGGAAGAAATTTGACATTGTTCTAAAACCACTGAAGGATGTCCATAACGGTCTTGAACAGTTTTTTTTTTTAAACACTGTATTTAACACAACTTTCCTTTCCCACAGTAATTGTGTATCAGAGATTGATCCTGACATGGTTTAGTATGACTCTTGCATTATTGTTAATACTTATGTGTATTTGTGAGGACCCTGTGGGGCAGCCACACCAGTGGGCGCACAGCGTGTTTCTGGGGGAACTCAGAATACCCGGAGAAAACACACTTTAACACAGGGAGAACATGCAAACTCCACTCAGGATTGCCCTGCCCGACTGGGGAGTTGAACCCAGAACCTTCTTGTGAGCGTGCTAACCACTGCGCCACTGTGTCGCCAACTGTTAGCTATTGTTGCTTGTGTTGATGAAACCATAAGACATAGATTTCAACAGAACAATATTCTGTAAATGGGGTTCTTAGGATCTTCTTCACAGCAAGAAGGTCCTAGGTTCGATTCCCATCCAGGGCGGGGCCTCTCTGTGTGGAGTTTGCATGTTCTCCCAATAGTCCTGATACATTTTCAATTTTCTTTTGAAAAAGATACAAGCTATACATAATAAATTAATAAATCTCAATATGAACTGGAAAACATTTTTAACAGAAAAGTGGGATTTATATCATGAATATATAGTATATATATATATATACACATGATAATGTCCTTATTACATAAGGTATTAATTGTTTGTTTTTTGTGTGTGTATATTTATGTATGTCTTATTGTCTTAAACCTGTCGTTTCAATTTTTTGTTTTAAACCAATAAAAAAGTAAAAACAAGAATAAAACAGTCAAGTGACCCAATAAAAAATGTGACCCAATAAGTTTTTCAGGACAATCTACATTCTTTTCACAGTACAATTTGACCAATTTCCAGGTCCTGTTCATGTTTAGAGTGAAAACCCTGATGTCGTGTGAAGGTGCAGAAGTCGACTGTTAGTTTCACAAGTCACTCTGTATAATCATGTTTCATAAGCTACCTAGCAATGACCTCCTAACCCCGGGTTAAATCCAGATTTGACCCCGCTCTGACGGCTGGAATCTGAGTTATGGCTGCATCAAACCCGACCTCAGCATAATATCAACAAACTGAAGCCATTACGCTGCGTCATTTATAGCAACAATCTAAAAATAGCTCTGTGTTTACAAGTGTTTATAGTCCGGGCTTGACCTTAGCACATACACAGCTTTTAAGGCTCTTAATCAAACAGCTTTAACACATTAGAACGAGGACAGTGTAAAACATTTTAGCTTTAGAAACAAAACATCAAATTCTGTCAAATTTACAGTAAAAAGTTCATTGTAAAACAATAGTGTAACATTAATGTTCATACTTGTTTTCAGTGGCACAAAATGTTAGAAAATATATAATCACATCTACGTAAGTAATTATTTTAATTGATTATAAAATTCAGTGCAAGACAAATTGCATTTAATTTGAGTGAATAAAAAAAATAATGCAGCTTCATGTGTAATAATATATGATTACTTTCATGTTGCAAATATTGTAGACTTTGTTTTTTTTTTTACAATATTTCCCTAAAACTATTAAAAATGTAATCCAAAAATCTATAAAATAATTTAAATTGATCAATAGGATACATAATAAAATATTGCATATTGAAAAACTTAACTAAAATGTAAAGCTGCTGCTTATTTAATCCTCAAAGTGATTTCATAAATGAGTCTCAAGAATAAGACTTAGACATCAATACACCATTAGAGCCTGTCTCTTTATGAAATATAATGAAATATAATTTACCCATTACACTTTTTTTTTTGTGATTGCTTTAACTTCTTTTTTTACTAGAAAAATGTATTAATTTGATGACATGCATCCCCTCGTTCTGACCAAGGAACAATTCAGGGATTTCTTTTTTGCTGTAACCAAAGTGGAAAGACTGAGACAAAGACATTCTCTCATAAAGTAAAGTATATATAGTCTACAAAGCTCTTAATGACCACGCTCATCTCTCCTGACTCCATACAAGCCAACAAGAGCTCTTCGTTCTTCTGCAGCTGGTCTCCTTGTTGTACCTCGTGTTCAGGCCAAAGCTGGTGAAGCTTGCATTTGTTCATTATGCTCCAAAAAAATGAAACTCACTTCCTTGTAAAAAATCTGTACATGTTAGGTTAATACATTTCTTTTTTACTATTGTTTTTTTTCTTCCATATTTGTTCTTTACGACAACTTTTGTTTCATTTCTGTAAAGCACATTAAGGCTACTTTGGTACAAAATGTGCTTTATTAATTCTTCTTGAAGCAAAACCATTCAAAGTGTTCAGATGTGTGCAAACTGACACAACTACAGTATCTACAATGACTGATTAGGAGTATAGGCTACTGTGGCCAATAATTCAGACATGTCCAAAGTCCGGCCCTCAGCTTCTCTGATAAAATGTACTGTTTATGGCCCCAACAGCAGCAGCTTTATACAAACAGTTTCAAATCCAACTAAAACCTGTTTAAATCCAAATAAAACCTGTTCAAATTTGACCAAAGTCCAAAGAAAACCTATTTAAATTTAATTAAAACCTGTTAAACTCCAACTCAAACCTGTTCAAATCCAACTATAACCAGTTGAAAACCTTCTAAAACCTGTTCAAATCCAACTTAAACAGTATTTGTAAAGTAAGAGTAAAATCAGAAGACACTGTAAGGCCTTGGTAATTTTCCTCTCATCAAATATGGCCCTCTTTGCAAAAGGTTTGGACAATAAATGATGTACCCAGTACATTATTAATGCATTTTTTGATTCTGTTGACAAATGACAATGGTGCAAATTGTATTTAATTTGCAAAGAAAGACTTTTATTGTCTAAACTAAACCAAATTCAACTAGTAAACTTAAAGTTGACCCTTAATTAAAGACAAAAACAGAATGAGCTTAATGAGATTAGCGATTGCAATGTGACATACAACAAGGATCTGTTTAGCTCTATCTAAAACCAGTTTGTTTCATTTATCCACACTGTTGTAATCTCAAAACAACGAGAGCTCCCAGTAAATGACAGGTTCTGTAGGCCAAGCGTCCTGCAGTCTCCCTTCCTGTTAACTTTTGTGGAAGACCAGATTTTTGGATTTGAGAGCTCCACTGTGTCACTCAATTTACCTCAACGTTAAGTAACATCCAATGAACAATGTTGGGAGCAAAATAAAACCTTTAAGAATAAACTTTTCTATTGTGACTGTGATTTGGTGAATTTATTGATGATGTGCTACAATACTTATCCACAGCCTAAATTTCAAAGCTATACCTAAATCTTCTGAAGCACAATTATTAAACACATTTCTGTTGAATCACAGATAATGACAGACAGCATCGAGTCTCCACTGAACAAAATGAATCCATTATTTTACAGACGACTGTTTTATTTCTGAGTGCTCTTCAATGATAGATGTCACAAATGATGTTACATTCACGACAAAATGAAACAATGCACTTCATGCGCCAAAAGGCTTTCAGTCGAATAATAGCAGACACTGAACAGTTCCCAGAATAACATAAGTGCACATTAAACCCGGGCAGACAGCACAGAAACTAGGAATATGATCAGAAAACACATCTAAAGTGTCCTCCCAAAATGAAGTCAAATTATGCTCAGTTTTTGTCACATGGTTTTGTAATTTGATTATGAGTATAAGTATATGTAAGCTCCATAAGCAGTCTTAGTCTGAGCCAGGCTGGTATTAACTCGCTGCTGTGGGATCAAAGCATTTACTACATGACAACATTCTTTTACATACATACACAGAGATAAAGACTATAAAAATGCAAGTTTATATCTGTTAATGCCAAGTGAGAAAGTGTGGGATGTTACTTGTGCAACAAAGAAATGTAACGTTGCTTGTGTTAAGCTAATTCTTGTGGAAAACATACACTGGATAAAAAGAGAGTACTGTGGCTCATATGGAGAACAAGAGCAGCCATTTCATGCAAATAATGGAAAATACAAAAGTGCAAATGATAGACTGGTCTGCCACCAAATAAATGGGGTTGGAGCGCTTTCACTTCACAGACATTGCCACTTCAGTAGAAATCCTGTCTGACCAATTAAAAAGTTTTATTTAAAATGTCTGGAGCTCCTCCGTAAAGAAGAGGTTAGTTCACCGCCTTTGATTGGGAGAATGGGGGTTAAAATTTCCTGGGGAGCGATTCCAGCCATGGTCTGGAGTATCCAGCGTCAAAACATTGCCATTTCTCGGATTGGTTGTAGTATGTTTATGAGTACTTTATTCCTGTGGTTCCCAAAAGTGGATTTTATTTGGGTTGCCAAAAAAAAATCCTTTAAAAATTCAGAAAAAATATTTACAAGTCGATGGGCATTTAATGAAGCATTTGATGAAGAACAGAGTTTAGGTGGATTTAAAACGGTTTTAGTTGGATTCCTTTGATTCCAGTCTTAGTTTGAGAAGATACAAAAAGAAGAAAAGACACCAAAGAGCATGTTTTAGAAAAAAAAGAAAATATAGAGTTTCTAAATATTAACCTAATCTTTTTGTTTTAACGCCAGCCCGATTTCTTTGTCTGAGTTTTGTTCTGCTTGTAATTACTGTAACACGTCATTATGAAACACACGGAGAAGGATTTGGAGCGTAACCTGTGGGTCCTCTCTGATGCAGATGGATGATCAAGTCTAATTGTTTTTCACACACTGAAGACGGAAGACCAGAGGGTCACAGCAGGAAAAGGGAGAAAACAACAGAGAGTAGTACAGTTTGTCCCTGTGGTGGTTTAAAAACATGTGACTAAATTAACAGTGTGCATCACCTTTTGTTTCTTCAGAGGAGCTCAAAGTAATTCTGGTTTCATTTATCGGCGAGTATTTCTTTGTAAGCGATTAATCATTTGTACAAATTACAGCTGTTTGAGATTTTTATTTGATTGATCCATGCATTCTCCAAACAATTTATATAGCTTTCTGCCCTTGAAATGAAAGTGGCCAGGTAATACTTTATTTAGCAAGGTAGCAGTAACACAATGGTCCAATAAGGAGAGCTATATAAGACCCAATAGATGAGAGTGATTAGAGCTAATGTAACAAGCCTAAAAGCAAGGGCTGTCATTTAAACAAAGAAGCTCATAGAAGCAGTAAAACTAGGGAGACACTCCCTGTCCCATGTCCCAACACATATCTGTAAAAACAATATGTCCCACTTTTGAATGACCCTGTCCCCAGTGTCTCCAATTTCAAAACAATTTCACTTAATCCATATTTTTTACTCCTAATCATGTTGTTATTACTATTGTCACTTTAAATGACCTTAATATGAATAGTTTGCACTGGGCTTTTTGTTATTGCACTTAAATGCAGTAAACTAGAAGTAACATTTACAATCTGCTCAGTAGACAGCCTCTTATACACATTTAATCACATGTACATCATTAAATATATGTTTTGTGCTTACATTTTGTGTTTGTAGTGTTATAGTACCAAACAGTCTTAATCTTGAGACTGGTGTCAGGAGCACTTTTTAGAGGTTTCAGTTTTGTTCAAAATAGAGTTCTTTCAACACCAAACAAGACCAAACTTTGAATTTGAATTGAAAAAAAAAAATATATATATATATATATATATATATATATATATATATATATATATATATGTGTGTATATATATATATATATTTTTTTTAAATTTCCCTTTAACTCTGTTTTTTTTCCTGAGATGGATTTGGTCTTGAGTGTGACGCTAAGGCTTATGGAAACCTTCCTCTATGACACTCTCATTAGTCACTGTTGAAATCAGTTTTACAAATAAACCTGGCTTGCTTTCCTAAGTCAGTCCTTAATCACGGTTTTAAGCAGACGTGCTGATAGTGGTCTGTAAACATGAACTTTAAACTCAGCAGCGGGCCATTCGTCCTCCAGAAATCCTCTTTGCTCCTGGAGCAGCACTAATCTCATCAGAACTCACTGCACTGCACAAGTTCAGGGTTCAGGCCTGGTCTGAGGATCACAGCGGGATCTGTATCATCTTACACCCCTTCCTTTGGGTCTCACTGCCGCTCTGCTCGCTGCCGCCATCCAGAGGTCGGTTTAGGGCATTCAGCAGATTTCCTCCATGGCTCCTGGAAAACCTGGGACAGAGGGTCTGTCTCAAAGTGATTCCCGTTAAGCCCGCCCACAGAGGAGACAAGAGAGAAGAAGAAGGAGAGATGAGTTTAGAGCAATGGGACATCTGTTCTTCAGGAGTGTCACCTACAACATCTGTTTATGATGACACAGCTGGCTCTTTGTAGCAAAATCTCAAATTCTCTAATTTTACAAACATCATTACAATATTCAAGTTGTTCAAAAACCAAACATGGAAGATGTTGAGCTCGTGGTGTGGGCGGGTCCTTGTTCCTATCTCCTACTAAAGTCTCCTGCTTATTTCTTTCTTAGTCTGGGTCTCAAAGCTTCCTCCACTTGCCTCCTTTCATTGTGTCTTAGTCCTGCACAGAGGAGACAGAAGAAGGAGGCGAGAGGAGTTAAACATGATGGGACATTCTTTTCTCAAAAGCGTCACCTGCAATGACGTCTGCTGATGATGAGTAACATCATTCTCTCGTCTCTTTTCAGGTTCATAAGTGAAGCACGATAGACACTTGTGCGTCACCCGAGTTTTTCTTCTGTGTAGGAAGCTCTACTGTATCCTCATGTCTCATCACTGAAGTCTCCTTGTTCCTTCCTTCTCAGAGATTTGTAGAAAGACCTTCCGGTGCCAGCAATGAGTCAAAGATGCACAATTAGCATAGTTTTCCAGTCATGGCATGGGAAAAGGAAAATGTCTTAAACTGTTGCCTTGTCATTGAACATAATAATAATTAATAAAGAAAAATGCAAGTGTTATATAACCCATGTCACATGACAAACTGCTGCTTGTGGCTGCTCTCCTCCGCCCAAAATCTGTTCTGGAGCAGGTGTAGGGATACATCCTGCATCTGGTCCCTGCTGTGGCTGCAGCATGCTAGTCAGTGTGCGGAGCGCCTCGATAAAACTCTGTAATCATTGTAAAATGGAAAATCAGGATTTTTGTTATTTTACTCTACTGATTTTTGTCAACAAGTGGGTATGGATACTATTTTCTTTCCTTTTTTTTTCCCCGCTTTGGAATATGGACCACTTTTTTTTTGTTTCATAGACTAAACTAAATAAATTTAGAATAAAATCCTAACATGGTTAGGATTTTATTATATATGCTGTATATGGTTATATATGCTGTATATAATTTTGTATGTGACAAATAAAATCTTGAATCTTGAATCTTGAATCTAACAAAAGGAGTTGGGGATATGAACTGTTCGATGTAAAATACTTTTTTGAGCTGAAAGGAAACCAATTTTCTACTTATGTATGTGACTTATGTGTTGTATTTATTTGCTCCTCCTCCTTTCCCTAATATTTATTCCATTCATTTTATATTTAAATTTATCCCTCGAGGCTCTTAAAGGAAACCAATTTTTCACAGTCTCTACTTACAATTTACAATTTATTTTCTCTAATTTTTATGGTAAATGATCTCTGAAAATGGAAATTATCTTCCCAGTAGGAACCTGATTTTTTACAAAAGTGCTACTGTTAAAATATAAAAAGAGTAATATTTTTCCTATTACTTTTGTATTACACATTTTATTGCCTCTCACTGCAAAAGACATGAATGTAAAGTGGAACTAATCACTTTCATCAGTGAATGAATGTGAAAGGGAACGGTTGTCATATCTAAGCTGTGACAGGATCCCATTGTAAAATAAAAATATAAATCAAAATATAAATCAAGCCTAAAAAAATACAAAATGAATAAAACTGAATGAATCTTTATCACTTTTGTAGTTTAAAAGCTCTAAAAGATGAAATATGGGCATGTTTTTTTTGATAAAAAAAGGAAAATGTATGTGTTGAAGTCAAAGGAAATGTAATCTAATGCAACTTCGTGATTTTGGTTCAGAAAACTGCAAAATAATAATGACACTTTCTACTGCTGCATTTCTCTAAAGACTCCTGACTGGACTATGATAGGTTACGTCATTTTAAAGATATAAATTTAATGCTGGTTTGGAGTCTGCTCTTGAGAAGGTCACTGGTTTGGGGCTCGATGTCCTTCAACGGAGCACAATGGGAAATGGAAACGGACCATGTTGCCTTCACTCTATAATTCATCATAAGATATTCAGCTTTCACAGTCGAACTGACCTTATAAGCCCAGCCTTGATGTTTCTGAAGGTAGTAGTATTTTTCATGCTGCTCTGAGCAAAACCTTGAAAAATATGCATATCCTTTAGTCATGACCCAGAACTGGCTGCTCACTGCTCACTGCTCCTGAGTCCTCTCTGTGGCACTGGATATGGTTAGATACAAAAAACAAATTAGGGACAATATAGTGTGTCTTAGAAAAGCACAGCATGATACAGAAAACACATGCTCCCAGTTAAGATACAATTTCTACTAAATACTATTATACCAGCTTGTTCTCGTGGTTTATTGTTTACCATTTATTGTCAATATTGTTAATTTATGTGCTTCTAGAGAGGTTTTATTATCCTTTTTACTTTACTGCATGGAACATAAAGAGGACTCAAAATGTTGTTTTTCCCTCAAGGACATAAAATAAGAATAAAATAAAGCAACAAAGAAACACAGTATATTAGTAATATTTCTTAAAACTAATTTTTAATCTATTAATTAATGATCTAGCTTCAGAGATTGTAAGCTGCATGATTTAGAAATATTTAACCTGTGGTGTCACCACAGGGGGCGCTGCAAGTGACAACTGTAGACCAGCCAAATGTAAGAGCACCTTTGGTCAAAGATCATACCTGTCAAACTGAAAGCCCTTACAAATCTGAGACGGTTTCATCTTAAAGTAAAACAATGGCTCGAATCCAATCAAGTCTGTGCACACTAGAGACACATTTGAGGGCTTTAATGTAGATACTCTGTATGAACTGCATGTTTTAATGTTTGTCACTGTCTGTTGTGTGTTAGGGACCAGTCCGCAAATAAACCTTCAGCTGGATGGCCTATGGACATGGCATAAGTTACAACTGAAGCTGTAACAATGTCTTCACCAAATAAACGTATAAATAAAAAAAGTACAAAGCAGTGGTGTCAGTGCAAGGAACAACAGCAGTGTGCAAAAGGTGCAGCTAAAATAATAACATTTGAACTTATTACTTTTTGTGCTAACAGGTTTGTGAAACAATTTCTTTCTGTAGGCTACACTCTTGTAAATGGCATCCTACATTTTTACCCCATCATAGCGTAAGGTAAAAAAACATGTATACCTCATCGTTGGTCTATAAAACTGAATAACTTAAGTCAGAATGTGCTTCTCTTTTTATTGGGCTATCGTCTATCCAGCCTAGAGCCTGGCAAACCTGCAAAAGAGTTTACAGTTGTGTCATGTGGATAGAAATTGGAAATGTATCTGTTTATAAAAAATATACATGTACATATTTAAGCATAGCCAAGTATTTTACTGCAGATTTAAAGAGCCTCATTTACAAGAAATGGAAAACAATGGAAACCTACAGAAAAGTTAAAACTCTTTGGGAAAAGCCAGGTACAAGAAATATAAAAAGCAAAGACAACAGAAAACATTTCAGAGAGACACACACCTGCAACTTCCTGGCATTAGTCAGAACCAAAGTCACAAAATCCTTGAGGGATGCTCTGAACAATGCTGCAGTGCTGTATAGAAACGTTACATAACACACAATCTTCAGCTCCGTGGAAACTGAAAAAACACAAATCTGTATTTATGCAAAGCTCTATTAAAGTATTCATATAATTGTTTGGTTTGAGAAGCCTTTGGCAGTGTCTCGAGGCCGGTTGTTTGTGAGACGGCATGTAATCAGCGGATAACTCCTCATCAGCCCTGTCCGTCCAGCTCAGCGTGCTCTGCATTTTAATGTAGGCTCGGCTCTGAGGGAAACCGTCTGAGACCGTCTGCCGTCCGCCATCATTTGCTTCTTCTCTGTTTGTCTTTGACTTTTGTTACTTCTCTACTCTACCTCTAGTTACTCCTTTTGTCTTTGTTCTCCTTCATGCCCTTCTCGTTTTCTCTCGCAGCATTTATCATGATGCCGGTCACATCTGAATGCAGTATTTTTGGCCTCGCTTGTTCTCAATAATGACCCTTGTTTTAGACCAGCTAATTCCAAAGTCAAGAGAGCCACGGCCCCCCTAAAAGTCTTTTCCAATCTTAAACTTTCACTCTAACATAAGACTAAGTGATCTATTTGTTTTATTTGTTTAGTTTTTTTTATGGACCTTTTTTGAGTCTGTAATAAAGAAAGATTAATATTTCTCATAACATAAACAACAGGCTGTTAGCTATATAATGCGTACAGCAAAATATTACATATTTTTTGTATTTTCAGACTAAATACTAAAAATAATACTTTTTTATGCAGCCCACCCTGCAGTACCTTCGTGGCCCACCAGGGGGTCTCGAACAACAGTTTGGGAACCACTGGTTTAGACAAATGCTCAAATAAACACGTTTTTTCCCCATTGGTCTCTGTCTGCTTGTTAAAATATAAACTAGTGTATACTTTTGTCCTGTACTTGTCGAGACAGGGACAACCAGACTACAGCTCGACTTTACTGGGTAATTACAAAGACTTTTAAGGCAGAGAGGCTTATACAATAGCAACATGCCTTGTGAACATGTAAATGGTCATTGTTATATATGGTACTTTTGTATAGTTAGTATATACTGTGTAAGAATTACATTGTAGGCTGTAGTATACAACAAAGACTGCTTAAAAACTTCTATGATTTTATTTGATCTCTTTCTAATTCTGCTTCCTTCAACACCAAAGCCTTTTCACAAATCTAACAGACTTAATCGGGGTTATTTCACCCGGACTCTCCCCTGACATTATATTGTGTTCGTACATGCCATGAATAGCCCGAGTGGTTTTACTGAGAAGTGGGGGGGAGGGACGAGCGGGGATGATGATTAATTAGCTTTACTGAATACTAGAGTTATTTCCAACTTACCCCAAACAGTTTGAAGTGAAGTACAAACAGCTGCAGAGAGAACAAGGCTTCAGCTCACCGACTCAGTAGATGTGTGAAAAGAGGCTTTAATGTTGCATACTTAGATTTATGGGTGCAGTGGAAGCAGTTAGCAGCTGTTTATCTGTCAATGGAATAAAATATAGGTCACTGCGTTGGCTGAATATCTTATCAGGACGTAAAACACCATAATTACAGATGATTGGTTGTCGCTGGACGATTGGAAGCGATGTGTAGCGTGTCAGGTCTATCCCTCGACATGAGAAGAATCTGTGGCTCTATAATCTCATAATCTGACTCAGGGATCATCGTAACAGACTAAAGTCACGTAGGCTGAAGCTGGCTCATGGTGAGGATACCCTTTGTGTTTAAACTCTACATCATGAATGGACACAATTTAGATTTACAATTGTATGCTTTGACACTAAAATGGATCCTTAGAATCATCATTAAACGTAATAAAATGTTACATAAAACAAGGAATTTTCTAATTATTAAGACATAAAAGGTCCTGGGACTACAAATGAAATTATAAAGTTCAAAAGCTGATATGTAAAACTTTTACAGAGTCCTGTAAAGTTTATGAATAGATCAGTCTAAGAGTCTTTTTTTAAAAGCACATGATAAAGTGCTTCTTCCTGGTAACAGCAGGCTGCAGGGTTTACATTTACAGCATAGGCTCAGAAGATCTAACTGAGCTACTTTTATTGAGCACATGGCTTATTTATTTCTGTGTTTGCTTCAGTTACACAAAGCCTTATAAAGGTATGACAAAAGAAAACTAAAGTGTTGATTGCTACAGCACAAGTTCAAAGAAATGTTGATATAATGTACAATTTAAACATCTATTTAAATACATTAACATGATCTGCAATAGATTCATGCATTTATGACATATTTCTACTGCAACAGTGATATTCCACATGATTTTTAAATGCACAATATGCCTCTATTAATTTATTTCTCACTGTTTAAAAGCCAAATCCAGGTTTTCTCTGGCTTAAAAAAATAAATTACAGCCTCCTCTCATATAGCCTTGTTTTTTGTGTTTTTTTCTGTAATTAGGTCAGGGCTGCACTCTCTGGAGTAAAATGACAAAAACACAGGTATTTGGTTTGCAATTAATTCATTTCCACGTGGCTTTAGAGGGTCACAGAATAATTAATAGTAAAATAATAAATAATAGATTCAAAGATTAATTAAATTTTAAAAGAAATCTTGCATTATATTTTAAACAATGGTGTCAAATGGTTTCAAATATGAACATGTTTTGACAGCATTTTCTTTTTTTTAAATTGACTTAAACATGCACCAGATGTGGTCGTCTCCATAAAGACTGTTCCTTCTTCAAACAACGTTACAAAATGGGTCGAGAGCTGATCAGGACAAGGATCATCATGAAATATCGAAGCCAGACACTCTTTATTACTATGGTAATTATTTAATGTTTCATTATTAACACTATACGGTATTTGCACTCTATTTTTGAATAAAAAACTTTGAAAACAAGCTGAAAATCTGTTTGTTGAAGCTGGGTTTCAGGTTGTCACTAGCAGTCGACCATGTGAGAGGAGACGGCAGCCAACCAGCAGCTCTTCTGGTTTTAGAGGTGTTGACGCTACAGTTCCCTCTTCAATCAGCGGCTCGGTAGCGGCGGCCACAGACATGGGCCTCGCAGCCAGAGTCGAAGCCCTTTCCCAGGCTGGCTTTAATGTCATTAACAGGTGGGGGGTAAAAATAGCTCACAGTATACTCAGAGGGCTGGCTGATTTTCACACAAGTACATTTTGAATTTGAGACCGTCGTGGAGCAGTGCTGTCCGCTTTAGGATAAACAAACAGATTTACTTACAGCTGGGTGTGTATATAATGTACACACGTATAGTTACATTCATGCTAACCTGAGCAGTAATAGATACAGTCAGTTTTTATCTCCTCAAGAACAGCAGAAATGTAAATATAAATACTCACAGGTGCTCACTGAAGATACAAAGTACAAAGGATATGGCTTTTCAGGTCTAAACTATGTCATGTGCAAAGGATGTTAAAGGTGCATACTGTAAAATACTGCAGAAAGCTCAGAGCAGGCACACTCAAAGAATGTGTCAGCAGGGCTACAAGCTGTTCACATGCTAGCAAAGTCACAAAAAGTTTTTTTTCATTATTTTGTTAAAAGTGAAGAATGATATTAACAGCTTGTCACAATCCATGGGCATTTATTTATAGAAATACCTATTTTACCATTTCAAAATCACTTTAAATGAGTATTAAAAATATTAAATAGTCCATAGCATTGGTTATAAGACAATACATAAATAGGATTATGTTCATAAACACTCTTAATAAGGTCAATATTTCCACATGTCAAAAGAAAGTCTTTGGAGCTGGAGTCTTTAGGCCCCTCCCACCACAGCACAACCTTCTGTGATTGGTCAAGTGCAAAACTGGTTTGCCAAACTGTTTGTGTAAAGTAATATCTTAGAGCTAAAGCTAGGGCTAAGGATGGATCTTCTTCTCTCTTTTTAGATTTAATATACGTTAATTAAAGAGTCCTGAATAGACCAGACATTCCTAACTGCAGGGCAATTTTAGTGCAAAATATCACAGCTAATCGAGTTCACAAGATTATTAGGACTCTAAAATAATCTTTATTCAATTAACTGAAACCAATTAAACCAAAATAACTGTAATGAAAGTAGGTTACGATATGAGATGTGTCAGTATAATTAGAGGTGAGAAGGTGAGTGGAGTGTGTGTTGTAACCAAGCTAAACCAAAACCAAGTCAAACCAAAATGAACAGGTGGCAGGGTTTCTGACCTGCAGACAGAAAGACAGCGAGGGGCTCGAAGCAGGGGTCACAATCATTTAAAAAGTCATGTGACCCGGGAACCCAAGGCCCACAGGCGCTCCAGGACCACCACAGGATTCCCATTTCCCACCGCTGCATCAGGAGCCATTACTAAGTGATTAGAAAAAGATTCTGACTTCATATTTCTGTTCATTGTGAAAAGAAAATGTAATTCTCCAATAGGTTTTTGTTCTAATCCATTTTAGTTGTCAAAAAAAGCCTTAAGTGTAGAAATTACAATCTTACTTTTCAGACTAATTAAAATCCAGGCAAATCTCACTAAGGACTTGTATTTATTTTAAGAATGTGAATGTTTTAGTGCTTTAGACTGAGTAACCACCACGTCCTGGGGTCTATCCTCATAATCTGCCCCAAGCCTGTGGTATCGACTGTACGCCACCGCCCCCATCTCCCCGGGCTGTAACCCCACACCCCCAGCACCCCAGCCCCATCTGCCCCGTCCACCTGTCGCTCCCTCGCCTCCTCCGTGACACTGAGCAGAAACAACACAAAAACCAGGTCAGCAACTTGTTAATCTCATTGTGGTGATGTTTGTAAAATGGCGGCAGGAGCAAAGCACGTGTTAAAGTGTGAAAAAATAAAAACTCATGTGTCTCTAATTTGAGCCGGTGAGTGATTTTGGCTCTCTGTGCTCCGAGGAGCCGGCTTCTAGTTCAAACTGATACGAGTGTTAATGGAGTCCACTTTGTCGTGCGTCTGATATAACTCACTAACTTTCTTGGGGACGTTTTTATTTTTGGATACAGTTAGAGACTCTGAGACAAGTGTTTTTGCTGCTCCACTGTAATGAGCTTCTTCCTTTTACTTAAGTTCAACTTTTGACTGTGTCCAACTTGAAACCTTATAAGGAGCGCTGCGTTTGGTTTTGATCACTAAGGACTTTTTTATTATTCCTAACAGGTATTGTGCACTTTATAACTATTTATTTTAGCCAATCAGTGCATTTGTGCTGTAGCATGTAATATTTTGTCATATGTAAGTTCATTAATAAACTTTCTTTAAATTCTTAAAATGCAAAATATTGACAAAACTATACTGACATAAAAATATGTCGGTGAAGGTTGTCAGTATCCGAGGTCATCTTGAAGAAAGGGTTAAAGCAAAGGCATCTGGACTTGGTGATGCCTTTGCTTTCACCTTTTCTTGACATAAAAATAGATATCGCACATTTTTCTATTTAGTTTTATGCAGAGATTTATGAGCTTTTGCCTTTTATAGAGTGACCCTAACATTCAAGTCACTTTTGCCCTACAAAGATGTCAGGCTGAGACCTTTGTTCGGAGGTCATATATCAGAAAGTATGGTGATAGTGTTCAGAAAATGTAAAGCTAAGCCAAAGACTAATTGAATGACACTCAGGACCACATGGCTCTCTTGTTCTGAGTCAAATATTAATAATATGAAGACAAAAAAAAAGAGTCAAAACACAAACATGGATGAGGACACACAATAAATGAAAGCAGAACAACAGACTTGTCTTCACACATTGCTCTGAAGACGCTTTGGTTAAAAACTCATTGGCAAGTGCATGTTTAAATAAAAGACTTATTGTTATTAACTCCACAAATTGCCTCAGATATATATATTTTTTCACCTAGATTTTCCTTTACATGCTCAGCTTGACTTGTTTTTTGGCTCTAGTCTGTTCTGCTTTCTATCAATACGTTGAGTTGGTTGTTTTTGTATTTTTAAACAAATCTCTGGTACAACATTTTACTATTTATCATGAAACATAAAACCTGTTCATGGTGTTCCAGCCTAATGAAGTTACAACTGTCTTTGAAAGATTGGTACATGACATACCTGCATTTTTTAAGATCATCTCTCTAATGTCATATTAGAGCCTTAGAGTTAATTATCTCACAAATAGAAATACTTGCAGTTAAATGATTTGTAAACTTATATTTGTACAACTGAATTAATGACACAGGAGGCACTTGTTTTATGATTAGTATTTTATTTAGTCACGCAACAGGACATATAGCAAGACTTTTAGACAAGAACTATACTGCACTGAAGAGACAAAAAAATAAAACAAACACCGTATAATAACCTTCTACAAGAAAGAAACAAAAACAGAAACAAAAAAAGGGGGAAAGATTAAAATAAATTAAATAAACACACACTCACAAACAATCTGCAGGAAGGATACTGGTTCATAAGCTCCCACTTTGGTGAATAAGTTGGACCAGTCTGTGACATCCGGAGCAAACTGTGATTTCTATTGTTGTGCTAAAAGTTTCCTTTCGGCTATTATTTCCGTCTGGACAAAATCAGTATTATTGTTGGATATTCTGCCTCTTATACAAGACGGGTCACCAAAAATGAACAGATGAATACAAAATTAATTAAATAATCTGATAATGTGAGTTATGATCTGAAAACCAGAATTCTTGCACTTTTTGGGAAAATGGCATAACATGAGTTAGCCTGCCTTTCTTAGAGCATTTCCAACATATATATGTAACATTTCCAACATGAAGGATCTTTTTTAAGATTCAGTCGGTGCCATTTTCATACATTCTGTTTACAATTTTAAACTGAGATATAATATTTTAAGACATACCTTTCTGTGCTTTCTATGTATTTCTTTAAACTGGAGATAATTGCTTATGGGTTAAACAATGATATATATATATTTATTGCACAGTCAAAATAAATATCTGCATACACTATCTGATGAACTTGGATAAATGCAAAACAATTAATACAAATGTAATACTAAATAAAACAAGATTATGGAAATGGTATGACATTAAAAAAGTAAATTTACATTATTGATTGTGCAGAAGGTTTGACTAAGTATCTGCTGTTTTAAGTCAGTACGTAGATTCTCAATTAAGATACATTTAGTTATTAATTGTTATGTGTATTTATGGAAAAACTGCAAGGTATATTTAAATCAGAAGTGTTTTTGTTTTTTGTTATGCCTGCAGACAACTTTCCTCAAAGCTTTATTTTTCCCCTGAACCCATGTTTCCTCTCGTTCGCTCACTAACGAGACAGAATGTGTGAGAAGTGAAAGTTACTGCGCCTCCCTGGAGGGGGGGGGGGTCTCATTCTTGCTAACGAGAGCGCGTGTCACGTCTGTTGTCATCACATTGTTGTGGAACGCGGTGGGACAGCTGTCTTCACTCGGGCCCAACTCACTGGGGGTTTCAGGTTCAAACTATCGCCAGTGTTTCTGTGTGACTCCTGTGTCCCTCAGAATAGAGAAGTGGCTTCCACACAATAACCACCAAAGAGAGTGAGAGAAGAGTATTGTTTGAGTTCACTGTCACTTAGCATCTGCAAATAGAAAACAGACAGCTTTTTGATAATGTTAAGTGCTTCCTGCTCCAAGCGTTTGAAAAGTAACACTCAGAAACAGATACTGTGATTGGACAGGATCAAGTGATGTCTTTTTTTTACTTTGCCCTGTAGTTTACACGTGTCACACAAATGTTTGGATGTGAGATGGTAAGAGATTCTGTGGCTCCGCTAGATACACTACAGCTGCACTAACAGAGATCAAGATAAAAAAAAAATTAAAACCCTAACGTCCAGTCATAGACCAAGTCCAGACACACGGAGGGGCTAGTATTTTGTGGGGGGACAGAGCCCTTCCCTCTGGAACTCCCTCCCTCCACAAATCCGAACCTCTGACTCACTCAAAACATTTAAGAAACAGTTAAAAACTCACCTTTTCAAGAAATGTTACAACTTGTCATAAACTCCTTTGCAATATGTTGTTTTGTCTATTGTTCTGTTGAATGTATTTTATGTATGTAAAGCGTCTTTGCGTCCCCTGAAAAGAGCTATACAAATCTGATGTATTATTATTATTATTATTAAGTGGGCAGAGTTAGATTTAATTTACACTAATTAAGATAAAAAAATTAAAAATCCCCAGAATGATGTGGAGAAATACTCGTCCTGTTTGGATCTATTGTAAATACAACTGTTACAACACACCATGAAACAGAATCTTCTAAAAATACACACTGGGAAATAGTCTGCATGAAATGTTGTCAGTAATCCCAGTTTCCAAGACAGTTCTGACACTTTTCTCCATTAATGGTCCTGCAATTTACCCAATTTCATATTATTCAACGTCCACATCACTTTTATGACTCGTTACCTCGATTAGACCTGACCTGGTTTAAACCTGGTTTAGCCCAGTACCCACATTTCTTTAAACAGCTTTTATGTGTTATTAATAGACCTCTCCTCTTTTTTAGGCTCCTCATTGTCACCAGAGGAAGTCGGTCTTTTCTGAAATTATCTCTATTTTCAGTCATGACTCATACATCGTTATACTGTCTGTTATCGAAGCCTCCATTTTCTCTGGGACCTTTTTGGAACATCGCTCTGATTCCCGCTCCTTTGGGATTTGTGAATTTGTGAAATCCAGTAACAACAAACTTTTTTGTAAAACTTGGACATTCATCATGGCTTTTTGTTAGTTGTTCATTTGGGCTCAATATTGTCAGGATTATTTTCTACCTCTTCCTTGTCTTTTCAATAATCTCAGGACTGAACTGAGCAACAGGACTTTTTTACATTTTATTCATCATGTGGTCTACGTTTTTTGTTACGGATGAGGAGGGACGCACAGTGGGGCCTCAGGAGTGGGCCCAGTGGGTGGGGCCCCGATTGGAGGAGGACCCCCTCAGGGCCCTGTGGGACTGTCCAACCTCATGGGCGGACGCGGAACGTTTGGAGGTGGTAAACGGCGCCGGAAGACATCAGCTGGACATGCTATGAGCGAGGCCCAGGAAGGAAAGGTGATGTTTGTTCTGCCTAACAATGGTTTGAGGACAACTGAATAAACTAATAACATTGTTCTACATTTTAATGTGTACTGTGTAAAGTTGTACGTCAGTAAACACAAAAAAGTTTTATAAAACCTAGAGGTACAATCTGTTGATGAAAGAAGAGCATAGGCGTAATATGACATTTTTATGGCATTGTTTTTCACTTTATAATCACACTGAGATGTAGCAGTTTTCTCAATTCAGCTGAATTGTAGCTCACATAAGCAGATAAAACCAATCAGTCCAAACTGTTTCCCATTAGAGACACCAATTACCAGCATTTTAGCAGAACATTCAAAACACTCAGACTTTGGTCGTCACCTATAACACTGTTTTTGATAGAGTTCCAATTTTCTCTGGCTTCCGATTGCACAGTGAGTGTTTGATTACTTCCTGTTTCTAGATAACCACCTGGCGCTTATGCAGGAGAAGTACACTCTGTGTTCTTATTAACACAATGTTGTCCCCAGATTCCACCAAAGGGATAAACACAACAACTATAAAATCAATACAGTAATATCCCAAAACTGATGCAGAAAACAAAGCCAGGGCAGCATTTCAAAGCCCCAAACCTCATTTATTTCAGGAATACATATATTGTGCCATTAATAACAATGTCCTTTGTCTTCTCTAGATTAAGCTGGCATTCTTTGTAGCCATTGTGGGAGTTGTGTTGACAGTCCTCGGTGTTGGGACAGAGTTTTGGGTGGAGCTTTCAACTCCAAAGCATTTCTACAACAACCAGGTTCAACATCATACATTTCTTTTACCAAAAAAACAAAAGGCAAAATTGTCTACCACTAATATTGACTGAAACCCTGTTGTCTGTGCTGTGTAGACTTGTCTGACGGCTCATGTGGGCTTGTGGAAGGGCTGCACCAAGACGCTGTGGGTGGCAGACATCGACCCGGAGCGGGAGAGCTGCGGACCGGCTGAACTGCCTGGAGGTGATCCAAATATCCACTGACTCTCATTCTGAAAGTCCAGTGGGACGTCTGAAGGTTGTGATTGACAGCCTGACGGGACGACAGGATGTTTGTCAAACTGTCAGACGAGCTCGATCTTTCGGAGCAGTGAGTTAGCATGAGTAACTGTGCTACCTGACTGTCTGCCTTTGACAAATGATGCTTGGCTCCTCAGAGGATGAATGGTCACACTGACAAACTGCCTGAGTCAATGTTTCAGGCTTAAAGTTATCCTAGGGGTGCTGTCAACTAAAACTGTAGCTCAGATTTTCTTTGAGGTTGTTTTTTTATGACGATTTTAGAGCTTACGTATTGAAAACTAATGTCAGAAATGCTCTAAAATCTGGCTCACACTACAGAGGGCGGCAGTGGCTCAGTGGCAGAGCGGTCGTCCTTCAACTGGAAGGTAGAAGGTTTGAATCCCGCTCTCCCTACAGTTCATACTGTCGTTGTGTCCTTGGGCAAGACACTTAACCCACCTTGCCTCCAGTGTTGTAACACTGGTGAATAGAACCTTAATGTAAGTCGCTGTAAAAATGTAACACCGGTGAATGTAAGTCGCTTTGGATAAAAGCGACTGCTAAATGACTAAATGTAAATGTAAGAATAAATATAAGCTTGATTCTTTTCATCTGACAAATGTGTGGCCCGACTGTAGCCTCTCAGAAGGTATTATCTGCTCTGACTCATGTTGTGTGAAAGGTCAAAAATGATTTATTGATTAGTCTGATAGAGACAGGTACCACTCAGTCCTGTGCAAGCATCAAACTGTTTAAAGTTATTGCTGATTTGTTTTTAAAGAAAAATAAAACAGTCATAAACGCCAGATGTGAGGACAGTGCTTCTGCTGAATAAGACAGGATTTGATTTCTCTTTTCAATAAGGAAATCTTGCTACTGATTTCAAGAAGCAGGGAATGAATTTGGCTCCTTTGAAAAAAAAAAAAAAAAAAAACCTGTTTGATCAAAGGACGTTTTACAAAATGGTACCTTGCAGTCTCCAAATGAGCTCAGCCTCAATGAATATGTGGTTGTTGGTAAAGACTACGTTCGTAAAGACGTGGTAAAGAACGACTCTCCTGCGGTTCACAGAACAGAGCTATTCTTCTCTATGACTCAGACTGAACTCACCTTTTAAGGAGTGACTCAGACAAATCAGAACAGTCCAGTGTTGCTGAGGATAATAGGATATGTCTGACATGAAGTGCTTCTAATTTAATTCATATAATGTTAAATAGTATATAATAAAAAACTGAATATAGTGTTAGGACACAGGCACATCACGAGTAAGTTTAAATGTTTAAATTATGTAGTTATCATTTTAAGTTTTAGCTCATCTCATTGGGGACAAAATAGAAGGTGTTTATAGGGATGTTTTTCGTTGTGGAGTGTAAGTTTTGTATGGGTTAGATCAGGACAGCACATTTTGAAAAAGGGGTATGATGTTACCCAAATAAGGATATACTGTAGTAAGCCTTAACCTTTTGGATCCAACACTGCAGTTTGATGATTGGAGGAAAAATAATACATACTCGGATGAAAAAGGAAAACTACAAAACAAGAAGCTTTTATCAAATGAAAATTGTCTTGTTCTTGTAATAATCAATCATATTCCAAATGAAAGACACTGCTTTCAGAAAACTATGCTAGGTTTTATCTTCAGTGTCACATAAGTCTTGGGGGAAGTAAAAAATAAATAAAAATTAAATCTGAATTTATTTAATAAATTACGGTTTCTCTTTTTTGAATTGCGACACCAGTTAAACAGAAAACACAGCTTGTTCAAATGAGTTGTTTGAGTTAGATTAGGATGTTTTTTAAAAAGCAGAATTACTTGATAAATAGACATTACTTACGTTTTGAAACTGTATTTGTGCACGTGTGGTCAGTACAAGTCCAACCATCATGTGACTTCCCATGTGCTTCAACAATTGTTATTGATGAAATCCTGTTGGATTCAAACGCTCCCTCTTTTCTCAAAAGTGCTCCTCTGTGTTTTTGCGGGGGCAGAAATCTCCCCCGAACACGCTGCGGATGTGGCTTTGATCAGGCTAATGAAGACTGATGTGTGCACGAACAGATAGAGGCGTCACATTTCATTTGACGGCCCCGCTCTAATTACTGTAACACATGGTGGTGACAGCTGAATGCTAATGGAACAAGAAGGATGGGATAGTCTCCTTGAGGTTGTCTTTGACGATCACAACTGATTATATTTGACGGGGAACAATTGAAACAAGGAAAAAAGAGATGCAGAGACTTGCTTGAATGTCAGAAGGATGCTCTTATAGAAGCCATTTCATCAGCTCAAGTTGTACTACATTTCTGTAAACTGATTGAAGGAATAAGAAAATGTAAAGATGTAGAGATGAAGTGCACATCATAGTGCTCCGTTGTCAACATTTCATCAAACCAAAAGACTTTCCATTACCTTTCACATACTCCAGGCTCCATTAAGGGTTTGGTGCCCATACCTAATTTGCAAATTGTCTGAAAATAATTTAATTCAAACCTGAAAAGTTTATACCTGCCCCAGACTCCAAAGAATTCCTGTTTTCTCTTTGTGAACCATGCCGTCAGGTTAATGTCTGGCCCCATTAGAGTGCTGTTTTTATGCCAAGCTTTGTAGTAAATGTTAGTTGATGTTGATGTTAGTCTTATTAACTGCAATGGATTGTTATATAGTTAGAAAAATAATAGATAAAGAATGTCTATGGGCAGTTTTTTGCTGATTAGTCTCATTGTTGGTAATGTACAGCTTTGGAAAGTTGGTTCCTCTAAAAATGGCGATAACATGGGCCAGTTTGACAAAGAGCACCCTGGTGGGAAGACTCCAGAGCTGAACCAGAGCTGGAACCAGAACTGGAGCAGAGGCTAGACAATGTGAAAAGGTTTAATATCTGATTGTCACGACAACGGGATGTGTGTCCTTTAATAACGATTGGTTTGAGGATGTGCTGGTGTTGCCGGTGTAAAGTTTTTATCACTTTAACGTATACACAAAGGAACAGATTGCCATAAAAAGGATTTTATGCTGTGTTTGCTGTTTTTTACCGATCACTCACTTGCACTTGCAAATATTCTCGTGTGGTTATAATGTCCTTGGTTTCAAAAGCAGAAACCATTCTCAAAATAGTTTCAAACTGGAGACAAATCCACCACAACCATCGCCAATACAACATTTCTGAAATTACAATCTAGTTTAAATTCTTGGTCAAAAAAACAGATGAAAAACAGTTTTTATGTTAATGTTGTATAATAATATACAAGTCCAATAATCCTAGAATATGACTTTAAACCTGTCAGCGATCCTAACCTATTACACATCTCTATCACATCATTGAATGTACAGTTTTTTGTTCTGTTTATAGTTGTTAAAACCTTCTACAGCTAAATTAAAAACTATATGTCTTGTTATTGAAGAAATGTCATATTACTGTTACGGGTATATTACCTGTCAAGTCATAAATACAGTTTTTATTAAACCACTCTTCCCTCTTTCCTTTTCCTCCAGAATCAAACTGCACTTACTTCAAGTTCTTCACGACAGGAGAAAACGCTGTGATGTTTCAGAAAACAACGCACAAAAGTGAGTCAGTGTTTGTCAGACGCAGTCCCACCTTTTCCACCCACTGCCCCTCTCTCATTACTGACACCTCTTTATTCCTCAATGAGCCGTCTCTTTTCTGTCTGTGTCCTTTTTTTGTTCTGTCTGCTCGGCCATTGTGCAGTATTGTTGGAGATTTATTCCACCCACGATGCTTTCAAGTGTCTCATTTTACTGCCACCTCCATCATGCATTAAGATCAGACCCTCCTCTCAAAGAGAAAAGGCATATATTAAAATGTCACTGTTCACTGTGGCCATATCAGTGGCCTCTGAGCAGTCTCTTAAAAGGATTGAATTCACTGTGTTATAATTGTGATAAATAAGCTTTTGAAGCCTTCTTGGTTTAAAGCAGAACCAGAAAGAATGGTAGCTTTGATTGTAGTATTTAGCTTTACATCAGAATGAGTCAGAGGCTGTAGCAATATAGACAAATAATAATCATCAACCCAAATTAAACCACTTGAACTTAAGGCACTTGTCCAAAGAAAATATTGCAAAATAATGTTTAGCTTCAGTATATAGGCTGGTAACACTGTCAGAAGTCTGATTATACAAACAGATGGTTCATTGGAAATATCTGTGACCTTACAAGATCAAGTTAAATCCCCTTTGTGCAAAAACAAAATGACTTCCTGTTTCTATCTATCTAAACCCCATTAAAATGTTCAAATCTTAACTTATTATTGCCTTGTCTTGTGATGACAGGTGTCTGTATGAATCTGCATGATGTCATGTTAATTGACATCATTAAAGGCTAATTTCAAAAAGCATTTGTTTGTAATAAGTCCCTTTCTGCCTGTCTAGATCTGAACATGGCGTCGGCCATGTTGGCCATGTTCAGCCTATTCCTGATGGTGATGGGGGCCATTTGCATCACTATGTCACTCAGTAAAGAGATCCTCTTCTTCCTCAAACCAGCCTCAGTCTGCTTCATCTTGTCAGGTTAGTCAACATAAGGTCTATTTACGAACTAAAGACCTACTATATCACTAGAGCTACGATGTTTGTAACGTTCATTCTCATAGAAGAAACAATTTAAGCAAAAGCATCTGGACTCAGTTTTCAAGGTGAAGACTTTTTTGTCTTTAATTCCAAGAGACTTTATCAATTCTGAGATCAACTGGTGTGAGAGCTGAGCTTATATCTCTAGAGGGAGGAGTTTGACCTGAAACTAAACCTGATGGAACCAGGTTGTTCTTATGCTGTTCAGTTCAGTGAAGAGTGCAGAGACAGTTATGTTGGAGAAACAAAACTACAGCTTTCACAAGAGGATGTATCAGCACAGAAGAGCCAATCCTGGAGGACCTGAGTCTGCAGTCCACCTCCACCTCAAAGAGAAAGGACATTCCTTTGAGGACAGCAATGTCCACATTTTGTCCAGAGAGGCCAGATGGTTTGAGAGAGAGCAAAGCCATTTTGGTGAAAATGGAAGAGCCCTTAATGAACAGAGGAGGTGGCCTCAGATTTATGTTGTCTAGTATTTATAACAGTGTGTTGAAACCTAAAACAAAAGAGTTGCACCCTAGAACGACAACACCTGAATGGAACAGTGTCACTAACAACTCACAGGAGCCTTTAACGACTCTCACATCAGGAGTCACACTGTCCTTTTAGAGCTAACGACTTTGAGACCAGAACAACCTGGTTCCATCAGGTTTGGTTTCAGGTCAAACTCCTCCCACTAGAGAGACTTAGAATTAGAGACAAAACATCTTCACCTTTAAAACTGAGTCCAGATGTTTTTGCTTTAACCTTTTCTTCAAGATGACCAGAACAATAGCCCTGAACTTTTACAAAATGTTGGTGTCCACAACTCACATTTTACAATAAAACATAAAAAAAAGGAATATCCAAGAGAGGAGCAGCCTCAGGTTTACTCTTATGGACTCATTTAAATGTTCATCGAACAACAAATTGGTTAAACATTTTGTGCCCATATGGGGCAGGCACCTATGAATTTGATTGGATATACATGTTTGTTACATCCAAATACTGGATATCCTGCACTTGCTGCTATTGCACTTCTGGTTAGACCTAATCTGCATTTTGTTGCATTGTACTTGTACATGTGTAATGACAATAAAGTTGAATCTAATCTAATCTAATCTAATGTTGGTTTGCTGAGTACCAAATGAAGTAAATGTAGGTTTCATTAAGTCTTTGGCGAGCTACTTTTAAAGTGTTGGAGACCATTGACCTATACACTGCAAAGGAAACTGCAGAAGGTGAAAGCTTCAGTAGATTTTTCAGTAACTACTCCTGCTTTGACCTTTGAATATCTCCTGACGTCCAAAACTAGCAAAATAACATGACCCCGCTAACACTCTGCAGGTATCCTGGTCCTCCTGTCTCTGCTGGTTTTCCACCAGTCCATCCTGGCGTTTTTGGCGAGTGACCACACAATCCCCCTCCATCACGAGCTGTCCTGGTCCGTGTCATGCATCGGCTGTGCGGGGGCTGTGTTGATCGTGGGAGGGGTCCTGTTTCTGCTGTTGGCCCTGCCCTACAGCCCCTGGAAGCGCTGCCTGCCTCAGAAGAACACCAGGAACAGTGGCATCTAGTGGCCAGGAGGACAGACTGCACTTAACCTGTAGGTTTCCCAGAGATATCAAGCTAGGCCTGAGTTCAGAGCAAGTTAAAAAAGGCAATATGAAGTCCATCCAGTTAACCAGATTTGTAAATAAGCTTCCGACTTTCATAAATAGTATGCATTTATTCATGAAAGAGCAGTTTCACTTGAGTTTTCTGTGGACAGACTGTCAACTACAATGTGTTCAAATCCAAATAATACCAGCTCAAATCCATCTTTAGCCCTTTAAAATGCAACTAAAACCCATCTAAGTACATCTAGAACTTATTTAAATCCCGCAAAAACCTAGACAAATCCATCTAACACATGCTCAAATCCAAGTCTGTGGTGATGGCAGGTGTTGGTTTCAATCAGCAACTAGTAACAGTTCAACAAGTGCCTTTGTCATTATATATATAATAAAGGAATAAGCTTACATGTGCACCAGCCATTTTAAATCCAGCCACTCACTGTATGTTGGAAAACTCCAGCATAAAGTGTTTTTTGTTTTTAACAATCTGTGTTTCTTGTTGTTAATTCTCAGTACATTGTGGTCATAAAGTTGTTCCTAGGTCCTAGGCTCAGATGTGTTTGGGAAATAGTCTTGTAATGTCTTACAGCTGATGTGTCGGGGTTTGGTGATTTAACTATTTGAAAGCATTTTGAAATGTATACAATTCAAAATTAAACGTGTAGTAGTATACATCTAACATGTTATATTTATTAAATGTGAAATCCTGAATGAACCAAACAGTAAACTGCTTCTTCTCAGTGATGTAACATAATGAATTATACAGTTTTTTTTTTTTTTTTTTTTTACTGTTTGTGTGTCTAATTATTCTGTTCATCATGACACTGCAGAAAACTCTTGAATGTTCCTGGGTCTGTTGTATATAGAACCCTTTAAAGCATTCAGTATAAAAAAGTTACATCACGGCTGCCATGTTTCTGGAGGACTAACACTGAACTGTAAAATGGTTGCTGTGAATGTTGGATGGATTTACAGGCAGCTGGAAGCCAAACTGTAGTTCAGGTTTGTGCATTGTGCTTTTTCACCCCCCACCTACCAATGTCCAACTGTGAAATGATTGACATTAAGTTTAGTTTAGTTGTTTTAGTTAAACATCAAGATGACCATGGCTGACTGTGATTGAGACAGTGAGGCTCCACATTTTATGATTCATATTTGTTTTTAATTTGATTTATGTGTATTAAAAATAAACATGAGTAAAAACATGCATCACACTTGATGATACAATGTTGTTTTTCACAAACAGCTCAATGTAAAGGTTAACAGACACCACTTGGTTTTAAATAGCGTTCGGTGATTGATGCCGGAGCTAAGTGCCTCTCGGTGCCTGAGTGAAAGGTGAACCTGTCTGCTCTTCTTTTTGAACTGAATCGATTGAGTCTGTATGACTTCATTTTATTATTAAACATGACATGAATATTTAATGTCAGCGTCTCTTTGGTTTCATTTTTCTCTCATTGTGCACTCGCCACAGTTTTCAGTTTTCAGCCGTCGCTTTCTGACAAACTTCTGTGATTAACCAGCCTCCTTTGCAGCGCTCAGGAAAATGACTCACTGTACATTTCACACTTTGAACTTTTAGTATACAGTAAACTGTACTGTATTAAACTACTAAAACAACCAACATTTAAAAAGTATGTTGCCAATTTGCAAAGCTAAAACTCAGGCTGTGGTGGTAGCATGTTACAGACTGTTACATGATACACACATACTTTCCAGACCCCATAAGTATTCCTTTATATACAACTCTGAAGTCATAACTCTGAAGCCTCCCACAGCCCTGAAGATAGACTCAGGACTGATGACTGTTCAAGATAAATGTTATGTATGTAGGAGCTAGGTATATTTATTTAAACATTTTCTTCTGCAAATGGGACTCACTTCAGCCTTATTTCAGTTCACAAAACAGCCAAAAATAAAACTCTTGAGTTTTTAAAATCCACGCTGATGCCACGCCTCTATTTGCACATGATCATTGTCTTGTTGTCATGTTTTTGTTTTTTTTGTAGTTGTGTTTGGATGAAGATATATTTCCTAATGCTCATTGGTCGACAGGATTAAATATCCTCTGTGTGTGCATGTTATGTTAATCTGCAATTGTATTGTATTCTTTGTAAAGCACTTTGAACTCTTATTAAAATTATTATTATTATCATATTTTTAACTTCTAATTTCTGTGCAGCTCATTTACTCAAACAAACAATACCCATGAGCAAATAGATTAGTGCCTTAATCCCAGCAGTAAATTCTGTTTGGTCTGCATCTACATTTTAGAAAAAAATCTTAACTTTGGAAGGTATTTTGTGAATCTTGTTTTGTGATGGCTTGGATTTGTATTCCGCCTTTCAGGATACTCAAGGAGCTTTACAGAGTCAATTATTCTGTCACACACTGGTGGTGGTAAACTACTTTTTTTGTAGCCACAGTTGCCCCGGGGCAGACTGACAGAGACGTGGCAGCCTGTCCGCGCCAACAGCCTCTTCAACCCCCATCGAATACACCAGTGTCACAGCTAGACCACCACTAGAGGCAAGGTTTTGTGGGCTAAAACTCCATTTGCATGTAGACAAACACACACAAACAAATGTATATCTATGTAAGACATAAAATTTCCCAGAATCCTCATGGACAGCCTTTGAACTATTTTCAAATGCTTAACACATGTGTCTGATTGTGTACAATTAAGAAGGCAGACTCTATACTATTTTAGTATATTACTATATTTGTTGTTGATGCAAGGCTACGTCTTGTTTGCCTCTTTTCCAGCGGTCTGGTTCTTGATTTTTTAGTTCAAAGACCCTCCCCCTGGTCTCTTTGGAAAGGCCCACCCTGTTTGGCTGCAACTTCTCGGCTATTTATAGAGCGTGGCCAATAAGACACCTACCACAAAACAGATCACATTCACTTGTCTTCAGCGACATGTGTAAACGCCTGACATATATAAGTGCAGAATAAAACATATCCCATGCAACTGTGTCCCTTTCACTTAATCAAATATATACAAATTGTCTATCCACAGAAGAAACTGAGCTACAACCACATAAGTCATCCAACTCAAAAACGTCATCCGATCCACAGGAAAGAAAATACTCCAGTTCGTAAATCAGAGGCAGAGAATGTGAAGACCGCACTCAACGAAAAGTGATAGTGAGCCTTTAAACATTTACAGCTTTTGTGGCTTAAACCCAGGACTTCCAAAGGAAACTGATATGGACACAGATACATGCTGAGACGGGCAAGTGAAAACAGAGCAGGTTGTAAATCTAAAAAGGGGCAATTGGCTAAAAATAGACATTATTGAAGATGTACAACCTCTTTCCAATGTCAGAAAATATATTCCTCGACAAATTAAAGGTTACAAACTACAGATCACAGTAGTTTAGTTTAATGGGGCAGAAACTTGAGGGCAGAAAGGAAAGAGAACTTTCTTGGAGACCAAAAATTTAAAATAATGACATCTCCCAATACAAAGTCAGTGAATGTAATATTGCATACTGTTTTTACTAAATGCTGAACGTAGTCATTACAACGACCAATATAGGCTGCAGGACCAATTTTGATAATTTGGCTTCAGTTTGGCACTTGTTGTGTGAAGATAGTACTTGGCTGTAAATCTGTAACTCAAATCTCCTTCAGTGTGTCTCTTTGTCTAATACCAGTCTGTTCTCTGACAGTGCTGCTCTCCTGTCGCGCTCCTCTTCAGTGGGACGGGGATTTGAGGACGAGGGGAAACGGGAGGGTAATCTTGAGTGACAGTCCTCTCTGGGCTCGTGTGGACGTCTGTCACTGAGTCTGTGGTTGTTATCAGCGGCTGCAGACGTGTGCAGCTCATCACCACAGGACGGAGGACTGGTGTAGGACTGTCAGGGAATGAAACTCCACGTCTTCACAAGCGGCAGACTCCTCTTGACAGTGGAAGAGTTTAATACTGCTGCATTTGTCAAAGGTGCCTCATGTGTTCTTATGTATATTTTTGTTTTTTTTACTAGTTTATGATGTAGTATTGTTTATTTTGACAACCAAGATACAGGTATGCAGGCAGCTTTGAGGCGGGGTACACCCTGGACAGTGGTACGCCACTGTCCACTGTCCACTGTCACTACATAGTGTTGCACTATATAGAGGACTCAATATATATATATATATATATATATACTGTATAGTGCACTCAATGAATGAAGTAATATAAGTCTTAATATAAATAAGCTTACACATTTTATTCAACAACTCTTGGTCAATTCATGACCAAAACTGACTGGATTATTGCAGTTTTTTTAGCTCTTTAAGGTCCAACTGTATGAATTAAGGCAGGGGTTCCCAAACTTTTCAGACCGCGACCCCAATATTAGACTGCTGATGATCCGAGACCCCGGGTATGACTGACTTTATATTTCTTTGTTCCTCTTTTCTTCTTCTAAATGCATGTAGCCTACATGCAAATTATTACTATTTAGCCTATTGTATTTATTTATCTATTATTATTTAATTTATGATTATAAAGAAAGACAGTTTTTACAGTTTTAGAAATGTTTGTGTACTTTTCATTCTTAACATGAAGACTTGTTTTCGTGATTTTATTATACTATGCTTTTTGCCCAAAATGGACTTTAAAAGTAGCCCGCGGACTTGGCAACACGCCGACACTTAACTGTCATAATTAATCGGAGCAAACTAAGTTTTACAAAGTTTTACTTTCAGTTTATTTTAATTATCCTAAATTTATACTCGCATCATTACAACCTTTTTAAAAATATATAAAAATAATAATCATAAAAAAATATATATATATATGGAAATCATCTCGCGACCCCCCGCCCACCACAAGAATTAATGATGGATTATGTTTCCATAGAAAGTCAAACTTGTGCCTCTAACTTCGATTCATCCAAACCTGTTGTGTTCAGTTTAACGCGGCTCTCCTCCGACAGTTCGCAAAGCATTATGGTCTATTTAACCGTCTAGTGACCACTGCAGCTCACTACTTTTGCTGATGCATTGTGGGAAACTTTGAGTGCACTACATTTCAGTCAATAGACATTTTGACACCACTGCAAACTGCCGTAATCACTATAGTGCACAGCATAGGGATTAGTGTTGATTCAGACACAGCCAAAGACAGACTGACCTACCGTTTCAGAAGACATGTTTTCTTCCAGTCTCCGATAGTCTCCGATTGTAAACAGACGATAAGTATAGAAATAAAAATATGTTTTGGGCTGTATGCCACACATGTTATGATTAAATTGTTTGGTTTTGAAAAGAATGACCTAATGTAAAAAGAAGATCACAGCAAACGTATTTCAGAAAATGTGTGTCCCAGTATAAGACCAGTTGAGAACCAGTAGCTTTTTTATAGATTCAGTCAACGTCTCATGTAAACACATATCTGTCCAGATCAACACAACGCTCCACACGTCTTTTGTTTAGACACACATATTGATGTAAGACTGGGTGCTAATCTGAAAATTTCACACAGTGTTGCCTCAATCAGAAGAAAACGTTCACATTAACCTGATCCTTTTCCTCTCACTAAACTTGTGATAAACTGATTTTGATAAACCTTCAGTCTTTGTTGTGAAAAGTAGACAATTAAAAAGCTGCACAATTAAAAATATATTATTTGTAGAAAAGCTATTTTTTGTGTTGTAAATGTTTTAAAATATTATTGTCTGTGCCTAAATTTCGCATTTCTATTTATTGTACTCACAAAACCTAATAGGATTAACTCATTGCAGTTTGTGACTAAAACATCTACATTCCTATGTCTCCCACAGGCTGTAGAAGTTGAAGAGATACACAGAAAAGTAGTGTCTCTGCAGAAGCTGTCGAGCCACTGCTCAAAGACGTCTGCAGTGTCGGGAGGAGTCTGCGCAGAGACCGACTAATTAAAACTCTGACACCAAATCACTCTGTTTGAGCAAACAGCGGAGTCCCCCGTGCGCTCCAACGGCACATCTATCGTCAGTGGGATTAAAAACTGTCACGTTTCTCTGCTGACGCTTCCCACTGAGTCTCCTCTGGGGAAGACGTCTGCGCGTTATTAAGGGACCACACCATCTTAATTACTGCCTGTCACGCTCTGCAATGCTTCATATTTTATTTTTAATGTTGAGTTATTTCATCTGTCACACCATCTATCTGCCCAAAGTTAGTGCAACAACTTCAGTTTACAGTGATTCAGAGCCTGTAAATATGTCACAATGATTTATGTTTCTCATGTGAAGCACTGTTTTTGTATTTAATTTTGTACTTGACTGTGTGTTTAGAAGGACAGTCAAGTGTTGTGCCTGTCATAAACCAAGAGTGGATTTAGGATTTGTTTAAACCTAGCTAACAATAGACTTTTAGGCTATCTAAAGAAGAAACTTTTAACAGCATTTTTCCTTTAATAGACAAGGATCTTCATCACATGTCATTAAAATGCATTTGCATGGTAAATATGAACTCTTCTGGAAGACGCTTTTGAGCTTTTAAATACAAAGGTAATTATTTTAAGCTCTGTTTTATCTCAACGTCTGACAGAAATAACCTGCTTAACAAAACCTCAGGTGTGTGTCTTTGAGTCTTTTAGCCTTTCCTTTAAGCCCTTCAGTTCAACTGATACGAGAGCTGAGCTTTATCTGTAGAGGGAGGGGTTTGACCTGAAAGTCTTCTGATTGGCTAAAACAAGTCTAGATGCCTTTGCTTTGACCTTTTCTTCAAGTTGACCTGGATAACTGAGAATTCTTTTATTTCAGGCTACTGACAGGTGGATCACAAATCATTTACCACAGCGGTCTTCAACCTTTTATGCGCCACGGACCGGTTCAATATCAGACAATATTTTCACGGACCGGTCTTTAAGGTGTGCCGGATAAATACACAAAATAAAATGATACAAGCAGCATAAAAACTGTAATATTTTCTAAATATATTAATAAACGTGTTTTTTAATGCAGGATGCTTGGTCTCCAAGTGGCGAAGCAGTTTTGAAGGCTTCATTGCCTCATTAGAGAGCCGGCCGCCGCATATTATGCAGAGCGGGTTTGGAGCGCGGGAATCACCTGTCGCTATAAATCCATATTTTAAGTAGGACTCTTTTTTATTGTCTGTTAAACAATGTAAGTTATTTATTCTTTCTCTGCGGCCCGGTACCAAATGACCGACGGACCGGTACAGGTCCGTGGCCCGGGGGTTGGGGACCCCTGATTTACCAGGTATTTATCTAGAGAACCTATTCTTTGCAAATGCTTTTCATGGAGGCTCCCCGGACAGTCGGATTAAGAATAAAATACATTTTCAAATATGGTTTCCTATGTTTCTTATGCTCAACCCCAGTTGAGCCACAGTGCATCAAACTAGAGACAGTTTGAAAAGTGAATGGTTGTACTTCTTGTCATGTGGAAATGTATGTCATTGCCCAGTGCTTTCTGGGAAACTGCTGTCACGTAAACAAGCTGCAAGTGTCAAGAGCAGGGATCAGACTCAAGGAATTTAGAGTGTACATTAAAATGTGTTGAGAACTGTTGCCATGATGTTGAAGCAAAGTGTCTGGATATACTGTAAAAGCAGTTATAGAACTGCTGACTTTTGTGAGTTAAGATATAAGGAACATAAAAGTCAGCCTGATTATGATTAGAAACCAGAGGGCAATCAGTTAAAGGTTTCTGAAGGAGGGTCAACAGCCTCAATCGAATAAATGGTTACAGGTTCACTCTTTCCCAATAATGCACATGACACAAACATTTTCATATATAACTTTATTGAATATATTTATATATTTATATATATATGAATATACCTTATATTGGTGTTTTTTTGTCCAGTCAGGATCAGAATAATGTATTGCTTCCCGTTTTCTTTACGTCCTTTATATGTGTTGGTCTGTTGTGGAAATACACCAGTTTCATTATTGTCAATAGTCTAAGCGCTCACAAAGAGAGCTGTAACTTTCAATGGCTTTTACAGAAGAATATTCATCACAACACTTTATTGTGCCACTTCTGGGATTTTAGAACAAATCAAATAATGAGCTGCAAAGATTTCGTTCTTCACTTTATGAGAGCGTAGACTACTGAGCGACGCCACTGACCACGTCACAGTCAGGTCTTTTTAGCCCAAAGATACAGCTGTAGAAACAATAGGACAGTAATATCTACACACACCACCACCAAAATAAATAGATCAATAAAAACTCTATTGCCTACAGATATACACACTAGTCCCAACATTAAAAAACACAGTATTTTAGGCTACGTTGGTAATGGAAATTAACTGAAAACATCAAATACTTGAACAAATTTAGGACACAATGGAAACTAAAGCAAATCCATGCTAATACAAGAAGAATGTGCAAAATAGACAATAGAAATCTAAAATAAAAGACAAAATGTTAATAAAAACAAGTGCTATGGTATAAAGACCTGCAAGAGCATGTTTTCAAAGTTTGCCAGTGAAGAGCTTACAGTAACATGTTTTGAAATTATATGAAAGACTGCAATCAATTAAGAAATGCAGAAGAAATGCAGCATATTTTTTCTTTTCCTCTATTTTGTATTGACTTAAATCCTGTTTCCATGGAAACCAGATGTCCTCTGACTGAGCCAACCTTTCTTTTAAAGCTACACTATGCAGGACTTTTATAATAATATTGAATTAATCCTTACATAATGAAATGTTTTTGGAGTGTGACGAAGCTGGAGTGCCCAGTGAGATCCCAAGATAGTACGGACGGAGGACCTGCCAACTCCACACACGGTCGCTCCTGGCAGGACTGGGAACCACAATATTCTTGTTATGAGGCAGGAGTCCAAACCGGCCACTTTTGCCAAACATTTGACTGGAAATCCTGCAATATTTGTCTTTAAAAAAAATCATACTTTTGCACTATTGCCACACATTTTATAAGGCAAGACTAATGTGGTTCAAATTTAAAAATGATCTGGGTAGCACTTTACATTACTGCTTGGTAATAGTGTGGTTTTAACATGTTAATAAATGCATAATACTATAGTAATTTTGGTTAATTATTGTGTATTTCCCAGCCCTACATAACCATTATTACTAGGATTATATAAGTACTCCACTATTATCCTGGTAATACAGAGCTGTAACAAAGTGCAACAAACCTGTTTATTTGGATTCTGTACTCAACAGACTTTGATAAATCCTTAAGAAACCAGTGAAGTACTGATGTGGCAGTTCTTTTGGCAATAGAACCTGATTATATTTAATATGGCACATACATTTTATTCTCACTAATAACTATTTTATTACTCAAAAAAGTGGCCATTGTTTTCTTCTTAAACAGGATGCATTATACTTAAAGAGCATATATTGATCTGGACTTCAGTAAATCCTGAATCCTGGCTATGGCCCTGCAGAGTTATACTTTATAATGTAAGTTTATTCCTTACACAGATCCTAACTAAACAGAATTTTAGGTAAAACAAAAAAAGTCACGTAAAACCAGGTCTAGACTCAAAGGCTGCCCGGTGTGTTCAAATCTCCTCTGGCCACCAAAAATCTTAAATGTTATTGCAGGTCTGAACAGAAATATAAAAGACACCAAACATTCATAAACGTGAATTTGAAAAACACTGTGGAGAGGATGGTTGCCTGTTGGTTTGTTTAATATGGCTGTAGCAACCCGAACGAGGGAACTGGACACTTTGAGCAAGGCTTTAGTCCGAGGGAGACGCTCCACACTGTCCTTTCTCCCATGAACAAACCAAACCGTACATCGAACCACAAAGAGGACACTCTGACTTTAGTGCACATGCTGTCCACGTGACACCACTGAGGGTACAGAAGCAAGAAAACAAAAAAAAAGGAATATAAAAATGTATAAATACCCTGCAATAACCATTACAATTTTAGAAACACCAGCAACAATGATAATAATAATCATAATGATAATAATACTCAAGGTTTTACAATCTCATGAACCAAGAGATGATCACTCTGAATGAAGACAACCCAAACACAGACGTTATGTGCTTCTGTTAAAGTGAATACTCAATAATACATTTATTATTCTAGTTCTTCAAATAGTATATACCTAGTTAGAGCTAAGAAGAGACAGAAGAAAAGGGGAACAAAAAGCTTCCTCTTTTCTTTCTCCAGATTTAAAACATTTACATCCAGTACAGAGTCAGTTTTCTTTTGATATGTTTCATTTGCCCCCAAAAAACACAGTAGTCAAATCTGATTGGTCCTTTACAAACTCTGAATAATCCATTTACAGTTATGTGCTTTGTCAATATTTTTGTAAAGAATATTTGTTTTATAACTTGTAATTGGGTAAAATGTGATTTTGCTTTTGTAGCTGTGAATCTTAGCTCCGCCCCCTGAGTGTAAACTGAATTGCCCCGGTCCCCGTTTCCTACGGTTACAGCCCTTTCGTGGGACACTCTGTGGATACTGTCCTGTAGCATTTGGTACCGAATAATGTCATCATAAACAGTCATAATCACCTGAAAGAGTTCTGAACAACTGCTTCCCTAATAATTAAAGTGAAAATGGCATGATACAAAATGGTTTTGGTAACATATATCCAAAAATTATTGCAAAAGGAAGATATTATATCAGAATTTCTTTATCCACATGGCACCACTTTAAACATTCAAAATGAGTATTCCGGGAAGGATAAAACATTGTAATTTATCAGGGGTTTGTTTTTAGATTTAGACTTAAGTTAAAATGTTACTCAATGTTAGTGATAAAAACGGTCTGAAAGATTAGTCTGAAAACATGGTATTATTTGGAGGCTGGGAAATGGCAAAAAAACCCCTGCATTTATTAGGATTACCTATGTGGCTCTTTGCACAACCACCATCCTCTGTTTCTGGCAAAAGGGCTAATGAACAACATTGTCTAGGGTTTCTAAGGTTTGACTGGTTGTATAAGCAAACACTAAAATCTGACCATAACCTAGATTAAACTAGACCACTGAACATTACCACCCACTGTGTCTAACCTACGTAACAAAATACATTTAGCATATTTCACATCATAAATGTATTAATCAGCTCAAACCTGAACTTGAATTATAAATAGACTAATGCAGTGTGAGAGGTTTGTTTTTAAGGGTTGTTTTCAGATTGCAGCATCATAAATATGAACTGTACCTTTTGAAATGGTGGACATAGATTCAATTAAGATTGATTTCTTTGTTCAGATGGATATTTTTGTTGTCACCTGGCAGCAGTGAAACAGAGGCTCAGGGTCTATCTATAAATCTCCAGACTGTGGAGAATTCCCATCTGTCACTGTAATTACCTCCGACACACAATGAAAAATAAATGTTTTCTGTCAGCGTCTCTGCTGTGAGTCCCCTGTGTGTGGTCTCTATGATGGCTACGGTCACTCTTTTAGGACAGAGGTTAAAGTATACTGTTGACCCGGGGCTGACACTCGGGGTTTACATTTTGACACAAGATTAGAGCTTTTGGCATGACAGGTTAACTCTGACAAAGAAAGATGGATGCATAGAAACACAACTATTGACTAGTTTAGCCTCAGTGTCAACTCAAGCATTTGTTATGACTGCAACTCTTTCAGATTGGATGCTTTATAGCTGTTTATGACACTTCTATGGTAGCTGGTACCGTCAGGCACAAGGACACAGTCTGAGTGTTACCCGCACATTTCAACTCAAAATCTACTGACATTAGCAACACAGTCACCAGAAACAATGCAGTCCTTTAAAATGCCATAACTCTGAAAGTATGCTGTGGGATCTGGCGTCAAGATGTTGGTGGAGAATACACAAGGAGTTTAGAGGTCCTCATAGGTGCTACTTTTTCAATCATTACACAACTTTTGGTACTGAACATTCAAAAAGACATGTGGCACAAAAAAATGAAGCATGAAACACAAAGTGGAGCCAAACTGACAAAGGTCTTGAAAGATGAAAGGACAAGTGAGCAACAAAAAACTGTAAATGCAAAGGTATGAAACAAAAAAATGGAGGAATGGACCTACAAGAAATGCATTACCAAAAGAATAGACTAATGAAAAGACAATTGGGCCATCATAATATGGTTATGGGGCAATTCTTCTCAAATTAATTCACTATGGGCAATTGAGATTGACCAATTCATCAGTACATGGATGTGTCTTTAAACGTTGAAGAAAATTGGAGTACCTAAAGTCTGGGGATTGAGGAGCGACCCACAACCTGCTTGACGTGAGGAACGAGAGCAAACTGTTCAGCTAAAGTCTGTATGTTGTAATCCCTAAGCTTACAACTAGAAAGGCTGAGAACCTAACACAGCATCAGACTCTTGTAATGTAATGGATGAACACCAAACTTTACTATAACTACATTTGTTTTTGGTGACTGGGTTGTTTCTCTCTGTAACCCCCCTCCTTACCCTCTCAGAGGCTTTAAACTGGTGTTGTTTTCCTGTTCAGTGTGTCCGAGTTGCTATCCCTATCCCGTTTGGCGGTCAGGCGGTCGAGGGTTCCCATGTTGCCCCTGTCCCGCTCCATGGTGGCAGTGGACACCGGGGCCTGTTGGGTCGTAGCTGCTGTGGAGGTGGATGTGTTTAACGGGGCGGTGTTCTGTGCAGCCGCTGTAGCCAGGTTGGACTTTGAATGGGACGGCAGAGTACCGCTGTTTATCGCTCCTCCTCCGCTGCCGCTGGAATCTTTTGGGAAGTAGTTGTGGAGTTGATACAGTGTGGCTCGGTCCACTGTGCCGTAAAGAGGAGGAGCCCCGAGTTTGGAGTCCCGGGACAGGGTGTACATGGAGATATCGCCCCCGCTGCCTGCACTTGAGCTGTGGTGCGGGTTGGGTAGTGTAGCGACGGAAAACGGCGGAGCAGAAGGCGGCAGGCTGAAGGTTTTGGACGCTCCAATGGGGGAGTTTTCTTGGGAGCGGGGTGGTTCCGTGGAGCGAGAACTGGAACGGGAACGTCGTCTGAAACGGTAGCTGGGGAGGCGGAGCACAGCGTGGGTGGTGCTTTTGAAGAGGTCAGTGCGAGAACGACAGCGCAGCTCCTTGTTCTTTTCAATGTAGATGTTAACAGCGAGGACACCCACCATCTCGGCCAAAATGAAGGACAGACCCCCGAAATAAAAGGACCAGCCGTACGAGTAGTGCCACTTCTTATCCTCATCCTTTTTGGGAGAGATGTCACTCAGGGCAGCAGAGATGTAGACAATCACTCCAATGATGTTACTCAGACCTAATTAAAAAGAAAAGCAAGAACTTCCTTTACTTGTTTGGGCTGCAGACTTAATACAAAGATGGAGAGGAACACAGTAGCATCCAACATTTGTTTTTTCACAAGCTATATGTGTTTATAGACATGACACCAGGGCCGTACAGTACAAATTTATTATTAAATATTGTGTCAGGAAGATTTTGACATTATAGGTCTATTGTTCCACGAAGGAATCTACTTTTTCACATCCATTCTTACATAGCTGACAAAACAGTAGATTGTTATAAGGGGTTGTTATAATGTTGCTTGACAAATAGTAAGCCTACATGGTTCAGCCTCATTATCTGTTCCATCACTTAGATTTCCAAAGTGGATTCACTATTTGTCAAATGTGTTATTAAAGCTTTATACGGACTTACAAGCATTTTTTCCCGAATATCGACCCATATATACATACTTTATCAGGTGTTTCATATTGTAAAGTAGTAACCTAATCTCTGTATATTGCTCACCAATTATAAAAAATGCATAAATAACGTTTATAAAATGAGAGTGTTGCTACATAAGAACGATCTGAAATTGTAAGAGAAGCCATTGATTAGTATTGCTTTAATCCCTTAACAGGTTCGCTAAAGCTTTATTTGAGAAATTAAAAGGATCTTTTAATTAAAGATAAAAGTAAGCTAAGTCTGGCTTGTGTCTGACATGCTTAACACTAAAAGATTCTTTTTCTAGCTATAAAAAATGTGTCAATCTGTGAGCAGCAACGTTAATATTTTAAAGCACATAAAAACGACTTCCTAACTTGGAAACTTGAATTGATGAGCACCTGAAAGCAATCTAAGACTATATTGAGGGAATATGTTTAAAGCACCAAAAGCACACATTGAATTCATATTTCTGTCTCAATGTGAACACATTCCATCTCGTTTTGAAGCCTGCATCTTACCCGCAGCTACGAACAGGATCCCTCCGCCCAAAATAATGTTCCTTTTGCTTTTGTAAAACCCGCTGGAGGCGACGCACACTCCTCCCAGCAGCAGCAGGATGGCACTGAGGATGGGGAAGATACTGGATGCTCGAACCACTCCTACACAGAACAGATACAACAAGATCAGCATTTATCAGCACTTCCTTCATAATGTATGCATCTAATAAGCTTTGCTGTTTCAGTGTAGTCCATATTTCAAGGTGTGACACCAGAAGAAGGTGCAAAGTTAACAGCCTCGCAGGAAAAGTGTTACCAAGACGTGTTATAGTTGACACTACTACGACTACACAAAACTCCACGTGTAGAAGAAATCCATTTTACATCGGTGAAAATTAAAAGCAGAACTAAAACTACTCTGATTAAACTCGTCCATATGTTTTAAATCCTGCATCAATGGGAATTAAAATGCTGAGTGGAAGTTATGAAGGTGACTTTTGGAGCGCAGCATCTGAAGAGAGATGATGCTGTGATAAGCATTTATTCACAGGAGCTTTACTGTCAAACAGCAGATGCAGATGATTCGCTGAACTTATTTTTACTGAAAAGACAGGGATGATGTGTGTGTAGCATCTTCCTCCTAAGCACAACGTAATGATTTGTGATAAGTAGCTGAAGAGGAATAATGTTCAATGGGCAGTGAGCTGTGAGACTGAATACAAAACACAGCAAGTCCAAGAACTGAACATAATGATTTAATCTGAGGAAACACATTTTGTTAGTTTATCCATCCATCCATCCATCTTCTACCGCTTATCCGGGGCCGGCTCGCGGGGGCAGCAGTCTAAGCAGGGACGCCCAGACTTCCCTCTCCCCAGACACTTCCTCCAGCTCTTCCGGGGGGATACTGAGGCGTTCCCAGGCCAGCCGAGAGACATAGTCCCTCCAGCGTGTCCTCGGTCTTCCCCGGGGTCTCCTCCCGGTGGGACATGCCCGAAACACCTCCCTACGGAGGCGTCCAGGAGGCATCCGAAACAGATGCCCGAGCCACCTCAGCTGGCTCCTCTCGATGTGGAGGAGCAGCGGCTCTACTTTGAGCTCCTCCCGAGTGACCGAGCTCCTCACCTTATCTCTAAAGGGAGCGCCCCGCCACCCTGCGGAGAAAGCTCATTTCGGCCGCTTGTATCCAGGATCTTGTTCTTTCGGTCATGACCCAAAGCTCATAAACCGATTGTTAGTTTAGCCCTGTTGTAATCTTAAAATGTAATAAGTAAGTCACCAGATTATAATTAAAGTAAACGTTTATTCACTTAAGACAATAAAAAGTGTCAAATATTTTAAAAAAGACTAACGTTTAGGAAAGTTTAGGAAAAAACGTACAGTTTGGTTCAGCAGTTATTGTTTTGTTGTGTCTACAAAAGGTAACAAGGGACTTGGCAAAATGTTGTCTAGAAAGACAATAAGGTAAAATATTTATTTTTTCAAGACAATTAAAGTTATTTAGGTTTATTTGGGGGAAGGTCTTACCATTTTTTTAGAGGATGAATCAGAATGAATCTTCAGACTAAAATGACTAAATGGCTGTGAAGATGCTAATTAACTCTGATAATTATGACAACAGTGGTTGAGCCATCAATGTGTTTGCAACAGCCTTGATTACCTTTGGAGTAAATTTTACAATTACATTAGTCAGGGTTGGAGAAATTTTTAATTTTTCTTAGTTAATAATATCTTTAATTATTATGTTCTTAGCCTCAATCTAGGTCATCATTGAGGCTCAACACTGTGAGAGAGAGTTGAAGCCTTTCTTCAGCACCAAGGCCTTAGCTGTAGTGTCTTAGCCTGTTTAGTCTAGACATTAATGTTAAACACCATGTCATGTCGTGACCCTTGATGCAATACGAGCTTATATAGTCTTATGTATTCCAGAAGCATGGCAGAGTGGATATTCAATGCTACACTGTGTTGAGTGTCCTGTCTCCAGCTCCCAAATTGATGGTCAATAAATGTCTTCTGCCTAAGACATCGACAATATCTCAAGCCTGTCTTTTTCTCTCGTGTGACTCCTCTCAGCTCTACAGGCAGCTCAAATATTCTCTAATAGAGATTACTGTCTCAGATTAATGTCTGGGCAACAGTGAGTTGATACAGATATGTACAAATATGCTGTCTTCAAATTCACTGAAATTGTGGATTGTGTTTTGATTAATTATGAATCTGTTTTTTGCCACTTTGGGTTTAAAATCAAACCATAGACAAGTAAAAAAGTAATGGATTGGCTACAGTTCATCCTTTAACAAAAGCTACAGTAAATGAGCTGCTTGTGTGTATACAACAAAGCCCAGACACCTGTTTTTTCTCTCGCTTTTTCTGCTCTTAATGATTAACAACAACTTCCCCTTCGTAGAAATCCTGTCAGACCAATTGTACTGTTTTTCTAAAATGGAGCATAACCATGTGCACATACAGAACATAATACCATGTGCTGATTCATTTCTCTGATTGTTAGGATGTTTTGCATTGCACATTGCATCGATCCAGAAGCAGTTTATTCTGTGTATGTTTATAATGCTCCTGAATTCTGATTGGTTTTATGGCCGTCCAATTACATCCAGAGGTAGTTTAAACTGCGCCCATTTGTTTTTTGCCTCCTGGAAATCAAACTCAAATCAACAGGGACCACACTAATTAACTGAAAAAGAATTAAACTGTTCTGTCGGCTAAAGTGTAAGGTATGTACTCTCACCTACAGCGGTCTCTAATATTAGAAACCTTCAACAGTGTTCTCTCAGCTTTAAGCATCTTGTAACATAATGTGAAGGTAAAAGCTCTCGACGTAAGGACATAAGGATTTAAGATAGCATCAGAGGCTCCTTGACAGAAATAGACAGGTTTATGTAATACATAGATGGAAACCAAAAGGTTCAGGGCTGAAAAGAGAAGAATGTGCTCTCACAGCAGAGACACAACGTGAAACCTGAATCGTGCGCCGAAAATAATCCATTAGTGAAGGCTGTTCTTTCAAATCCATCGGTGGAAAAAGCTCTCTGCTCAACCCCTAGACTCCAACCTCTTGCACCTGGGCATTTATACACACAAACCATCCACACACAGCGCCAGGAGCAGTTCACTTCAATCTGACATCCCAGCATCGACGTCCGCCCACCAGCCCCTTCTGTCCTTTCTAAAGCTGAGCGCTAGAAACGCGTCGGTGCCTGCAAATGTGTGACTCTGCCTCTTGGTTAGACGTCTATCACAGAGCGTTTATCTGGAAATGTCTTTGAATAGTGTAGTCAAATGCAAATGTCAGTTTACACAGAAGCAGACATTGTCTTAACAATAATGGTTCATTTGAATGCTACTTGTGATCTCATGGCTTCATTCGTCTTGTAGAAATGGTAGTTTCATACTTCAGTTTAGCAGCTTCAGTGCATCTGAATGTGGTATTTGTTATTGTTTTGGGGAGTTTAGTTTGAACATCTGGATAGGATCACAGGCAGAAAGCAGGCTTTTTCTGTTTGAGTAGACTCTACACTAACTATGACTAAGATAAGTGTATAGATAAAGACAACAATCACATATGTGTACCACATGCTAGTTATGGTCTGATCTGGTCTGATTTTTAAATCTGGGTCAAGACTAGTTTGAGTCTAAACTAAAATAATGCAGCTGAACAAGTTAGAGTCATACTAGCACTATAGGCATTTGTAACATTTGGCAATGGAAGACTGTTTTCAGTCCAAATAGGTTCATTAATTCTCAGTAACTTATTTTTTCTCAGACCTCTTGGAGTTATTATTGCACTACACTGTCATTAGCTTCTAGGGGTGCATTTTTTAACATTTGTCAAGGGTCTGCAAATTAACACTTGCTTATTTGGCAAACTCTGGGATATTTTACAATATTGTTAATTAGTAGGTTCTCTCCCTGTGGTATAAAAGAAGAAAAAAAGAAAAGATCAGCATTTTTGCTTTCATTTTCCTGCTTTCATGGAATCCCAAGTGGAATCTGTAAATGGATGGGATTTTTATACAACAAAGAGAAAGGTGTTTGTGTTTTTTAAACGTGACTCACGCAGCAGATACTCAGCAGCATCTTGATCGTAGTCAGCGTCATCTGGGAAATGGTTGATCTGGGAACACACCCCGCGCTTCAGGCCTGAAGGGAAACAGAAGAGAGGATTATAAAGTGAGGAGGAGGGTAAGACAACAAGGACTCAAAGGCAGAAAAAGACAGAGGAAAGAGTCAAACATGGAATGACAACAAAAAAGAAAATGGTGCCATGTTGTCATGTGTTTATGAATAGATTTTTGATTAGAAGTTATTTATGGAAACAGGAAAACTCTTCACAAACTTCACAAAATTGAGGATAAGGCATGTAACAAAGAACAAAGGTATAATCACAACCGAGATAGAAAACAACAGTCAGATATATTTTGTCACAGTGGTATGCTAATTAGGGGCGGCAGTGGCTCAGTGGTAGAGCAGTCGTCTTTCAACCGGAAGGTAGTGGGTTCGATTCCCGCTCTCCCAATTCATTCTGTCGTTGTGTCCTTGGGCAAGACACTTAACCCTTGCCTCGTATGAATGTGTAAGAATGTTGAGTGAATGTATGTGGTGATGGTCGGAGAGGCCGTAGGCGCAAAATGGCTGCCACGTCTCTGTCAGTCTGCCCCAGGGCATCTGTGGCTACAGTTGTAGCTTACCATCACCAGTGTGTGACTGTGTATGAATGAATAATGGACGGCCTGTAAGCGCTTTGAGTCCCTTGGTCCCTCGGGAGAAAAGCGCAATATAAATCTAATCCATTATTATTATTATTATTATTATTAATTCCAAATTTACTTTGGCATTAGAAACAGGCCTGATCTAAACTATATACTGTATATATATGCACAAGTAAAGCACACTCAGATCTAAATGACTATTATAAATCAGTTCAGCTATAATGCATTTTATGCTTTAGGAAGGTTGAAAAACACACACCTGATTAAGGTTTGGACAAGATACTAAAGCTATTAATATGTAAAGTCTACACAGAACTATTGTTTCCTCTGTTTAACTGTTTGTCAAAGTGTCCAGTCAACTTAAACCATTCAGGATTTCAATGAAAAACAGGAAATCTACCCAGTGAGTCATAAATGAGTCACCACTTGCAACTCTGCTCTGGACCGGGCTGATTACAGGTGTGTATGGCTATAATTAAATGTATATATATATATATATATATATATATATATATATATATATATAAATAAACAATAACACAAGAAAGTGGTTTGAATATTGTTGTAGCTACAATAGTGTCTGTATCTAAAGGCTAAGGCTAAATCTAAAGGCCAAGTATGTTATCACGTCGTGTATGTCATTGCAATAACTGTAAATAGCTGTGGAGGAGATCAACAGTCAGTGGAGAAGCGTGAGTAAGACAACACCTACTGTATTCATGCCGGCTTTCATTTCACTGAGGACAATATTCACCTCTGGAGTATCGTCTATACTGACCAATGATGGAGAAATGATACATGAACATCTGAACAATTAGAGTGAACCATTTCCACTTATGAATTTGTATAGATTATTGTTGCATTTTTATATCTGCAATTACAAATAGTCACAGTCTATTATTGTCTTTTAAATCCATAACTATTCCTTGCATAATTTTCCAATTATTTGCACAAGAGTCTTTCACATTACTTACTTTACCTACTGTACTGATAAACTTCTAGTGCTTATCTTTCAAAATTGATTCTACATAAAATATATAGTATACTCTTTGTAGTTTGTGGAAGACTACAGCCCATCTCAGCTCAAGGCTTGAGGTAGTGTAAACCTTTTAGAGTTCTAGTAGTTGTCCAAACCCAGTGTTTCCTCCGCCTCAAATCCACCCGCTCACTCTCTCAGAGCTCTGGTCGTACCTTCGAGGCAGCAGATCCTCCACAGGCCCGAGTGGGTGAGCGCCCCGGGGTCTTTCTTGTCCTTGTTGTTGTTGGAGTCGTCTTGAGTTGAGTTGGCTGTGCTGTTGCAGATAAAAGCCCGGGCGTAGAGCCAGTAGTCAGTACCAATGGCCACAGTCATCAGAGCGAACGCTGCGAAAGCCCCCATGGTGGTCAACAAAACCTGGATGCCACGCTCGCACCACACCAGCGCCGGCCGGGGGAGGAAGCTGAGGTCTGTGGAGGAAACCAAACACAACCATTTGATCCATACAGAAAGCTTTGAGAAATAAAATACTGGGCTGTGTTATTGTGTGGATGACCCAACACTGAGGCTTTTAAAAACTGACTTGTACAAAATGAATACAACAACCCTATAGCCATTTTACATTTCCCTCGTGTCACATTTTGTGCATTGAACTGTCATGTGTGTTCACAGAGCTACTGTCCCTCCTGGGCCACTGTACTGTAGGTGAAATCTGGTGGATTCTCAGAGAGCTCACTTTAATAAAAATAAAAAAAAAACACTGTATTGTGCCTGGAGCACTTGGGAGACTTGGCAGCTCCAGCAATAGAGGAACAAAATACCGACCTTGATACATCAACGGAAACATGTATCTTTATAAAACTGAACTGTAGAGTGAAGTGAAGAAGAAAAAAAAAAAAGCCTGGAATTAGATGCTTTTGTTATGGAAAGGTATGAGATATTTGAGAAAACTATGTTCAGTTATTATATTTAATCCTGCATGATGTGATTTTAAATCTTAGTTCAGCTCTTGAGACGCAAATTGTTCTCATACCAGTATCAAGAGAGGTTATGTTTCATTATGATATCCCAGAAGTGTTATTAAATCTAGCTTACGGTAGTTTTATGTGGGTTACGGTTTGCATTGTGCAAAATTTTGTAGTTTACATTTTAACCAAATAATACCCTTCACATCAATCAAAACCTTCACAAGTGTATAAGCATGCCAAAATAACATTTTGCATCAAAAACAGGACATGTAAAGCAGCATAGAAACTGGTGAAAGTTCAATTTCTACAACTGCCCAGAGGGGACGGCAAAGTCTATTCTCTCTCTTTATTTATCTCTCTTTACTTGAACAAATCTTGCATAAAGGCTTGGGACATATCATAAATAAATAAATAAATAAATGCAAACATATACCAACCAAGTTAGTGTCCCTATTGGGCTACTGTAGGTGCTCACAGGCTGTAGGAAGGAGGGGTGTGATGTGTGAAAGCCTTGCTGTTGTTTATTAACCATATCATGTTCTTCCACAAATGATGATAATGTTGACGCTGTCACTTTAAAATAAAAATGAAAAAATGCAGCAGAATAAAGTCAAGACCAGAGCCAGTGTATGAGAAACCTGGGGACAGTTATAAAATAAAAAACCACTACAACAAACTCATTGGTCAAGTTGAAAGTAACAAAGTAAATGGGCTAAAGGCAAATAAAAGTTTTTATTAAATATTATTAAATATCTGTGTCAGTTTTATTCAAATAATCTAGAAATATATGTAATCAGCCTCTTGGGGGTCTCACTTTTCCAAATGGGGTTTCATAGAGTACACTGTTTTTTCTACACCATTGCAACACTTATGAGTGATTTGTGTGGTCTGTGCTACTGTTAGTTTAAAATAGTCCAAGACCGAGGCAAGAAAGATTAAAAATGTATTTGATTTTTGGACAAAGACACATAAAAAGTAGTCCTAACACCAGTAAATCCTAGAATCTGCAACACATTGTTTTCTCTGAATATTCAGGGCATCACAGATACATTTGATACGGGCGACTGTGGGGAGATAAAAAGATGACAAACGGCCTTGAAAGTGGGTCACAGATGAGAAGTAAAGTTATGGACAGAAGAAGACAGTGGAGAACGGTTGTAACACACTCATGAATAAAGTGAAAAGGAGACCAGATGAAGGGAAGTGATGAGAAGAGGCAGTGGACAGGAGACATAAATCAGAGCTGAGAGGTGAGCGACAGGGCCGACAACAAGAGGAAAATTGAGATATAACACATCTGTTTTGCTTCGGGAAACATAAATGAAACATCCAGCGAGCTCTCAGGGAAGGGAAGAGGTTGAATTTAACAGTTTATGTCTGATTTGATTTGACTTTTTGAAAAGTCATGCTACAGCCATGACTTTGATTGGCAGCATTACAAAGAAGAAGGTGAGACTTGGCAGATTAAATAGTGCATGTTTTTTTTTCTGCTGTTGTAGAGAAGTGAAAAAACTAAAACTAGAGCTAGAGGTTAAGAGTAGTATTTAGCCGCTAAGAAACATTTTGTAAATTGTAGATTGCGCAAATATCACACAGCAGACTGTCTTTGTATAAAACACACATCAGCCAATAGTATTTTAACAATTGTTTAAGACAATATGGCAAAAACTTTAATAAAAAGAATTTGTAAAAACAAAGAAGGCGTTCACTTCATCTAGGGTTTATTATTAAGAGTTCTAATAGATAAGATTGTTCTCAAAGTCACGTGTGCATACAAGTGGGTCGCATTCGAATAAGAAACTCTCCCATTGGCTGTTGGTCTACACGGCCTGTCAACATTGAATGAGACATTTCCAGTGATCTGTCGGCTTACACGGCAAAACCGCACAAAAAAGCAAAACAGGAAGCAAAGTAAAACTGAAATTAATTCGGCATATTGAAATTGCAGGCTGTTAATGGGTCAGAGTTATAAAAGTATGCAGTGAAGATTTGGGGAAATGGGGCTTTAAAGACATGATTCAAATAAATACAAAGAGCAAGTAAAATGTACCAAACTGTCCACCATTGTTCTGGAAAAAATAATCAATTTGAAAAAAAATAGCCACAATGAAACTAAATAAAGTTAGGTGTTTCCTTATTTTTTAAAACTGTGGCTTTCTGCGTATTATCTTTTTTAAGTTTTCAAAGTAAAATAACACAAATAATAAAATAATTAAGAATAGCTGCACCCCACTGACAGTGATTTATGCTGTTTCCTGGATAAGGCTCGAATGTCACAGGCCAAATTTACTGAATGTGAAAAGAATATCTTGTCCTGTTGTGATCATATGTACAAGTATGGAACTTTTATTTGTGGAGATATTTATTTAATAGAAAGTGTTTGACACAAAAGACTGCTAACTAGCATGACCCATTCAGAAATACAGGAAAATCTATTTGGCTTCAGGAAACATAAATGAAACATAACCGGATGAGGAGGTGGGCTGAGTTTAATCATTTAATGCCTTATTTGAAAAAAAATTAAAATAAAAAAATAAATAAAAAAAGCTGTATTTTTCTAAAAACCCACAAAAGTCCCTGATTTCCTTCCGCGCCGCTACAAACTGGAAGGTTAATGTAAACAATTGATCGCTCGGAGAATATAAGTCCGGTGTGGGCTTTTAAAACCATTTGGCTAATTCGGCACACAGGCCTGAGGGGTGTTTCCATGGCAACGCAAATCTGAAAATAACATGAGACCGCTGATACTTTGACCCTGAGTCCGACCCGTGTGATGGAATATGTATAAGGGATATTCACTGAATAGTAAAGTTTTCTTTGCATCCAAGGTCCTTATTCCAAAGCTAACATTATTTTTTATGATCCCTAAACATGTCATTTTACCTTTGTGTTCTTATTTATAAAAATCAAGCAGAATTGGACTAAAAAGTTGTTAACGTTACAGTTGTATATAAATTGTGTTTTTTTTTACATATTAAAGAATAAAACATTTGATCCGCGAGAGAGCACTTTACAAAGTGGACCAAAAAAAAATGTATGTCTTACTTTATTCCTTCAGTGCCACCTAAGAATGT